>JAUMHF010000021.1:11109430-11158011 GCA_032359275.1 Microctenopoma steveboyesi
CAGCATTGGGCAGATGGGTCAAAGGTTGAGCGGCGCCGGCGCCAGGCACCTTCAAAGTTTCCCCAGGAACTTTCTAGTCTTATCTTATAATTAGTATATAGCGTATATATGTGTATATTAGACACTTAGGGTATTTGTGCTTTGCCTTTCACTACTGCTCTATTATTTCTGTAAAACTATTTAATTGTCTTGTCAACTGACATTTAAGGAACCTATACCCAAACTAAGTTAGGAAAGACAAGAGCCTCTTCAGCAATTTCATCTCCTCTCACTGCTTGTCTGATACGAAGTCACAGTTTTATATGATACAAAAGCTTTCCCTCTTTATAATTATTTAGACATTATTGTCCATTTTTTATTGTCCAGCGTATCCTGTGTCACAAATTGTGCTTACAATCAAATGCAATCATGAGCGTATTCACTGTGCTGATTGGTGTAGTGCTCCTCGTGTTTCCTGCTCTGACTCTGTCTGCTGTGTGAAGCATCCAGGTTGCACAAAATACAGACATTATTCTTCAAAAAGGGAGCAGCTTTAACATTTAAGTCACTGTGACAGGATAACACAATCAGAGTTGATAATATTAAAAAACACTGCTTTCACAATGACTCGTGCTCTCTCCCTTTGTCTCTTTCTCTGATGATTTCTAAAGCACTCTTGTAAAAATGAATCTGTACTAACATCATGCTCTCTCCATCCATTCCCACTCCTCCACCCCCCACCCCCCCCACCATTCTCACACTCAAACAAACACACTCAGCCTCTTTGCTTTCCCTTTTCTGCAACATGAAATTACAGCTCTCCCTGCATTTACCATCACATCAACCATTTCTTTCTTGCCCTTTCTTCCTTACTTGCCTCAAAAAGGAAAACATTTCATACCGTTTCTTATTTCTTTATTTCTTTGTCCCCCTCTCAACTGGTCCTGCTGGTGTTAAACTTGACATAAAACACCAAACTTAGTCACCTGTTTGTGATAATAATTACCACCATAAGAGTTCCACTGAAATCTCTCAAACATCATATCATCGTGTTGGATGCGCATACAGAACACATGTTGTTAACATGTGTTAACAACTGAGTGCAACACCATGAATGTTCCCCAGCAGACACAGTGAAAATGTGTGTTCAGTGTATCTGCTGTCATTATCCACTCAAACAGATGATTAACATGACTTACTTGCAGGTCCAGCTTTTCACTACAATTTCAAGTGCAGCTGAGCAGCTATATAGTGTTTGCCTTTGATATGATCACACAACATTAAATACAAACTATTCAAGCATACACTAGCCTTAGGTTATGTTTAAAAAGAAGCATATTTTTAGTTTGCTGGCTTTGTTGTTTTTGTGATTTTTACTCTCCACCATGTCAGTCAGATGATTACAGTAATGTTTTCTTTAGATTTTCTGAACTAACCTGTGAACACAATGGTCTCCGCCTGTGTCAGCCACACTCTGTGTCCCATTATCCCCCACCTGGGAGAGGAGGAGAGCTCCTGGTATTACCCATCAACTTTGCCTCCTCTCATCCTTATCTGTCATTATTCTTCTTTCAGTTTACGGCTTTAATACTTTGGGTCTTTACCGAGCGCCGCCGTCCTCCCTCGTCGTCTTCCTATTTTCAGAAAATTAAAATCCATTTTCCATTGCTCTGCTCTTGTCTCATTACAGCTTATTCCTCATCTCCTGTGGCTGCAGGATGAAAAGAGGAACAACAATGACTCTTTATGCTCACTAATTCTCTCCTCTGTAAAAGACCTGCAGCAGTCAGGGGAGGATTTCACTGCACCTCATGCCAGTAAAACGTGGCATAACATACATATAACAGAGGTGGAAAATCATTTTTGTGTTAGGACACAGGTCTGTGTAGCAGTGGGGCAGTGTTTTCATTCTAGTGAAGTATTAACTCACCGAGTGGTCATCTGTAATGTGTGCCCACAATGATGCACTAGATCATGTGAACACAGTCTTACAGCGTCTTATTGCCCCTGGGCTGGAGAATGTTTTCTGTACTTGGAGGTAAGGAGAACATTTCATTTTCCTTTTACAAGCTAAAGACTCAAGATGTTCATTTAGAGCCACTGATACAGTCAGACACAGCTAACGAACGTGAGTATTGTTGACTGCAACTGTCTGATCAACTTAAGAGAATTATGTAAGTAAACAATAAAAGTTTACAGTTTCAGTTTTCACTAGATGATTAAATAAATTGAATGTTTTTTAAAATGTGATTAAACGTTCAAGTCAAATGGAGATGAAGCTGAAAAACTGTGAAACCACTGTGTTCTATATTTACCTGCTTTTGTGAAGTCTGAATGTCTAGTGGGACTTTCTGTACCTTTTTGTGTTCAACACAGTGACGTTTTATTTTACTTAAATTTTAATTAAATTCATTAATTGCAGGATGTGAGCCATGGCCTGATTTTTGTTTAAAACATACAATAAAAAAAATATGGGACTAGTCAGATATGTAACTCTACTTAGAAACCCAATAATTCAGACCCAGGTCTGATGTTCACACCCTGGCTTCCTCTAATCAGCCAACGGTGACTCTAAATTAAAGGAGACTGAATGTTTGTCTGTCTACATGTGTCTAAGTCAAAGTTTAAGTGCCAGAGAGAATCTAACGTTGAATCAGTACAACTTGTCATTCAGTAATGAGGCGCGTGTTTAATTTTAATACCATTATGTATTTAGATCATATTTAAACTTTAAGACAGACTGTGACAGATTCGCAGGGTGTAATTGCCAGAGACGATAATCTGGAGGCCATACCTTTGGGCAGTTTGACGCTGAGACACACCACACATTCCTGCACAGACAGAAGGACAGAGCTGCTGCTGTGAGGTTAGGTACCTCTGGGATCCTGTCATTTCCTCACCTGAACAGAGCCTCAAAAGCTGGTTGAAGACAAATGATGATGAATGATGAACAGATTGAAACTACAGGCCTAAATGGGTCATGTTATGCTTTTAATGTTCTGGTGTTAAATGTGTTGATGTTTTGATGCCCATGTCCCACATAGCACACACTACACCTTACACATGCTGGCTGGCAGGGAAACACCTGGGTTTCAGGCTGGACAACTTTCTCTGTTCTTAAAAGTTTTCTTCAAAATCCTCCACAAATGTCCTAGCAAGCTAATGGGGTACAGGAGAGCAGGTGAAGGTGCGGATTGGGAAGGTGGTAAGGACTGGAGTAATGAATAATGGAAGAGAATTAGCTGGGATATAAAGAACTGTCAAAGTGTGTGTGGGGGAGCAGGCAATAAGATTCATGGGGGTAATTATGCTCCTGGGGTCCATGATGGACTGAAGTGAATCTGGTTATATTGCTAACTGAGCGAACCATTTAAAACAAGCCACACATTAACATGCAGGAACATGCCCTCAACCAAAATTATATTGGATATGTTAATAAGACTCTGCTAAAACCAAAGCACAAGGAGAAATCTAGACTCTTCTCAGTATGTTTCCCCCTTGAGGGGCATCTTTTATCATTCTTGTCAGTCTACCTTTGTATGACATACAGTGTGTGGGGGTGGGTGTCGCCATTAAGGGACGAGCTTGGAAAATATGGCCCTTGTACTGTTAGTACACACATAAACAACAAGAGAGTGAGAAAAGAGAAGAGAAAACTGTGGCCAGCTTTGAGCTTTACTGCAGAAAAACATGTCTGTACATGAAAATGTTTTTGAACATGAGGCAGATTTCGGATGTTCTGATGTTATTAAGTAATGACACTTTCTGAACCAACTATTTATGATCCATTTAAAAAGTTGATTTAAGGATTTGACTGCAAAGCTTTATGAATCAGACATAAACTGTTCATAAGACACAACATGTGGCTTGTTTGGTTGCTTATATTTTTATTGACACACATGCAGCACTGGGGTGAAAACACATTTCCACAATATCATAATAATATATAGAGCAACATTTTCCCTTTTGAAAAACCTAACTGTGTGTTGGAAGCATGTGAAATACAGATTAGATATGAATTTGTGTTAGTTCCTCGTGTAGAGAGCAGCACATGTTAAACTTAAAAACACAGTTTCCCATTAGCATGTATGACCATTTCTCAAAAACTAACAGAAGCAGGTTATGTCTCAGATACGTGTCAAAACTCATATTAGAGAGATGACCACAAATATTTAAATAGGCTACAGGTCCAATCAGTTTTATTTAGCAGCCACATTGAATATTTTTCTTCAGTAAATGAAAGGCATAATAAGATTGATGCAGAGACAGTCTGTTGCTCCGTCATCTGTAACCAAATCCCACACTGAAATGCACAGCATTAGCGATATTCGTTAGTCGTCTCCTGGGGCTAAAGCTGTTATAGAGGGTTTTGTTTACAGCAAAATGTTGCTTTTGATAATTTAATGAAAGAACTAAAACTGAAAGAGAAGAGGCAACATTTCACCTTCAGGTGTCATTGTGAGAGTCACAGCTTTGTTCTTATTATACTTAAATTGTATGCAAAGCATTCGTGTGGTTATTTTCAGATCTCACAAAAGTTTCATGTTTTGTGAGGAACAAAAAGCGAGATTTTTTATGTAACAGTTTCTGGCCAGTTGTTCCTCTTTGATTCCTGACAGCTGGTGTTACCTCGTTAATCACAGCTGATTAGAATCAGCTGGTGTCTCAGGTGTAACATTCATCCTGATTGGATGGTGGCAGTGAGAAGCAGCACGACTCAGCGTCCTGTGGTGAGCTGACAGCGCCGCGTGTTAAGGGTATAAAGATAGCCGCAGGCTGTATGTAGTAGCAGAGTGGTTTTCATGCTCACAGCGACAGTGAAGCAGGATAATAATGAGTCGGACAGACAGACAGAGTAAGAATGAAGGCCTGTATGTATATTTACTGCTAAAGGCCAGACTAACAATCAAAATCAGCATTATCAGAAACTGTCCTGATCACGTATGAGGCTGCGATTAACCAAAACTACTGTTGATGACGTTTGACATAATAAACAACATAATAATATTTATATATCATATTCAGATTTTATTGTTTTTTCATTCAAAATGAAAACTTTAAAATGCACATCTCTCTAACGCTAACGAGAAACCTTCTGCTCTTGTGCTCTTCCAGCCACTCTCACCATACCTGCCACTCTCACCGCATACACACATGCACATACAGCACAGATAAGCCTTAGAGGCCATTTGTGTAATGTGATACACTAAACAATAAACAGGCTCTTCACTGTCTGTGCACCATGCTGAGAGCAGAGGCAGATTTTAATGCATGCATAGCTTGGACAAGAAAATGACAGAGATCCTTTCCCCTCTGTTTAATTTTTATACTTCAAACATCTGTGAAATATGCTAAGTGATGCTGCACATGGTATTTAAAAGGGAACATATTAAAGGGCCAGAGGTAGAAATTACAATCTTTTCAATCCCTGTTATACACGACAGAAGACTTTTTCACTCATCTCTTCTCTCTCTGCCTCAGGCTGGATTACAAGGGACAAATAGTGCTGAGCACCTGTTGTCCTCTCTCAGTCATCCACCTGTCTCTTTGGTGCTTCAGTAAACACCAAAACACCAGCTGCTTCTGTTCTGTGTGTCTGTGTGTGTGTGTGTGTGGACAAGCACAGGTAGTGCTACAGTAACGCACTGCAGAAACTGCTAGTATAATAATAATGTTGGTATAAATACAACAAATTCCAACTTTCTCACTGTGAAGGAGTCGACATGAGGTCCACGTTTAATGTTTGTCTACAGATGCTAAAAGGCAGAAGAGTTAACCAATACTCTTCATTACTAAATAATGAAGCAACAGATGATGGAATTAAAGGTCATGAGGCCATATTGCAACAAGAAATGCTGAGACCTACGCATCCATAGGAAGACCAGCTGCCAGGTAGGACAAAGCAGTGGACATTAATTTAAGGACAGGGACGTACGCACTATGAACACTTAGGGTAGATGGTTTGAAAGAAAGATCAACACTCTGAACTGAGTCAATGAGCTTCTAACAGTGACTTTCTCACATCCTTTGCAGGTGGGTTTCACACCAATTCACACCTTGGATCTATGAGTGGAGACTTTTACACCAGTTACTTATCTGTGATGTGATATAATGGCATAGATAACCATGAGAGGATTAAACATGAATTCAATCAGAAAGACAAAACTAGAAGCATTTAGATGTGCAATGTGAACTTTCAACTGAGCCAGGCCAGCTGTCTCCCCCTGCTTCCAGTTTTAATGCTAAGTTATGCTAATTGGCCACATTCAACACTTTCACTAATGCACATATGTGAGAGATATGTATCTTTTAATTTAACTCTAACTTCAACACCAAAGAGCAAATAAGCTAAATTTCCCAAAATGCCAGACTGCTCCTTTAAAGACATTTATTCTGAAATCTGAAAACGGTTATATGGTAGTACAGACGCTGGCGCTCCAGTGTTTCTGTGTGGGTCCTCAGGCAAAATAAAAGTCATTAAACTGAAGCGAGCTGAAAAGCAAATCCATTTAATCACAGCCGGGGAAACATTTCAATCTGTTCCATTTCAGCAGTTGTCTCTTTCATTTGTTAAGGTCATTGCTGAGACAAATACTGGAACAAAATCCGTATGATGCAAAAGCCTGGATGAGAAAGGAGAGACTCACAGTGAATCCTGACAACTGTCATTACTGACGACAACATGCTGCTCCCAAATGTAGACTTACTCCAAACCAGGACACTATAAAGGAGAGCTGCAGTAGCAAATGTAGCACAAACAGTACGTTTTAATTGTTTTTAATTTAACCATACCTTATCTTTGTGCAGGATACGTCACACCGCTGAAGCACTCGCACATTCGGAATAATTTAAATCTTGTGTTACTTCTTGTTTTATCTTCGTTCTTTGGTCTGTACTACGTTTTAAGGGAAACACCAGGAGGCCCTTTAACTGCTGGATGGTTTACTCTGTTCTATATTCATCTATAACCTTGGCTGTAAAGTTTGTGTGTGGTCACTCTCTGCAGTCCGTCACCTCCTGATGAAGAAACGTGCTGGAAGTGTGCAGGTTACAAACATAGTGCTGTGTTTTAAAACATCTACTGCAGGTAACTGATTTCTTTCACCCCTGTGGTCAGTCTGCTGGTGATTATAATAAAAAAGCAACTAACAGTAAAATGAAACAACGAGTCTCTCCTTAATTTAGTTCGCTTTATAAAACTGAAAGCACATTACAGCGTCTTATTTTTGAAGCCCCCGGGGTTTCAGTGAACAAAGCAGCTGAGGAGAACGATTGATGGAGGAAACATGTAGCAGTAGTTTGCATTTGACAGCAGCGCTACTGTGTCTGCTTCATCATGCAGCTGTTTAATGAACAATCAATAGTCTTTTTCATGTCTTGAAACATAATCAATAATAAAGCTAATGCGCATTATTTTCTAAACATTAAGTACTTTTTTGCCATCAGTCGTAATGAGTTTTTCCAGAAAGACATGAGATTATGTTAATTTTCCTACTAAACGGATTAGTAGGGACTTCAAAGCATAATTTAGAAAAAATATTCACCACTTTTAAATGTATTGTTTTATAATGTAAGTGCAGACAAGCAATACAATCCCAGCTGTGCCAAACATTTTCACAGCGTACAGAAAAAGATGAAGACTAATTCTTCCGATTATGCGAGAGTGTTGAACAATGGTTAACTGTATCGTAAAGTTCAGTGTAGACACTGGTCTGATTCTTTGGCAGTGTTTTTTTCAGTATTCATAAATCTGCAGCTCATAATGATAAATGATTCACTATTTGAAAAATAAATAAATAAACAGCTATATGTGATTTTATAGATAAATACATATAATATACAGCATTTCTATGCATCTAAAATAAACCTAAGCTAAAGCTTTACCCAGGAAATGAATAAATCTATAAATAACATGTCACGTTATGGTATCACCATCATTATTCTTAGTGTGGCTTCCATTAAAGTCGATTGCAGAGGTCATGCAGCATGCTGTGATACACACATTTATTTGTATTCAGATACATTTCTTACTTCAGCTCTCCACTGCTGCTTTTTCCACACTCATTTTCCGGGTCTTGCGTCAGAGCAGAGCTGCTTATTGTTGGCCTCACTTCAGCTTTGACCTCTGCTTTCTCTCACAGTTGTCTCCGCTGCAGTAACATTATTCTATTTTAGCCTCCTCACTCGGTTTCCTGCTGTAATTCTTTAGTCTGCTAACAAATGTGGATGGCAGAGATTAAAGTCAATTACACAACTTCAGCTGCTGCATTAGTTAAACGATGTCAGAATAAAAAACATCTTTCAATCCAGTCAACTAAATCAGCTTCCAAATGAATGAATGAAAGAAAGAGGTTTATTTCCAGAGTATGCTGTCAGAGTAAGTAATTGGCAAAATGCCCAGAGCCAATCACGTGCAGCGAAAGCTGCATTGATAAAATGATTCTCAGGTTTTATGAGGCAGCTGAAGGTTAGTGCTCTCCAGACTGACAATGACGACTTTTATTTATTCCAGCAGACTCGTCTTCTGACAGAGTTCTTAAAATGGTGATTAGATAATACTCTGTGCCAGCGTTCCGACCCACACACACACACACACACACACACACACATACGACACTCAGAACGTTTAAACTTGAGCCAAGTTGCATTTTATTTGTGTGTGTTTTATGACTTTTCCCTCACAGAATACACATCGCTCTGATAGACACTTCACATAAGCTGAGGTTCCAGAAGTGATAAAAACAAACACTCAGACTTCTTCCCCAGCACCGCCACAAGGTTAACATCTGTGTTTTTATATCTCAGCATCTGTTCCATACATTTCTACGAGATGCGACTCAGACGGTCACCTTCCCGTCAGAGGAAGTGACTAAGCCATCATGATCATCATTAGGTCAAAAGCTGTTGAATACCGCAAGTTATGACACTTCACGCTTGGTGCTGGTCAGCGAACATGTGTGTGACAACCCGTTAAACTAAGATAATATATCTGATGGACATCAGTATGTCAGCATGCAGGCATGAGCCTTCATCACAGGACAGAGCTGTTAACATGACCCTCGTGAGCACATTCACAACGTTACAGTGCGTTAGTCATTGAGATATTGCACCACTTTGTGTTTTACATTCTTATAAAAACACACTAATAAACTGTATGTTGGATGAACCAGCTGTTACTACATAAACCATTTAAAACCAGCTCCAACTTCAGCAGCTGCTGTTTTCTTTCACACCAATTTCATCTCTTTCGTTTCATCCAGTGATGTTTAAGATGCTTTTAGAGCATGTATTCTGTGCGTCAGCTTGTGTAAAGAATTTGATGTTGTACGGCTGCTTGTAGGCTCTGCTAAAACAACACGAGGTCGTCCAGGAAATGTTTCATTTGACTGAAATTCCTGCAAACCAAGGCAACAGAAAGGCTGTGTTGGCCAGGCTCACACTTCTAGTGTATAATTTGCATTTCTGCAGCTTTCCTAAGAATGTTTTCATTATTATTATTATTGTTGTTGTTATTATTTTCTACATGTTTTACAGCTGTTTCACAAACAGTTAAAAACTGTTAATACAGAGCAGGGGCAGAGTCCTCCTGATTCCTTTCCTTCATAGTGTCTAAATTCAGTGCTGTTTTATTTTCCCACATCCTGACTGAATAGACGAAGAAGGTGCATTTAAAAAACTGTCAATGACATTTGTCAACGATGCTTGTTAAACACTTTCAGTTCAGAAAATACATTTATGTTTCACAAAATTACAGACGTATAATTTAGGTTTGATTCAATGTCAAGAAAACGTCAAACATACAAACTCATCCAAACACTTTTACTCATGTTGAGACTCACAGACACACGCGTGTTCTGCTCATGCACGTTGTGAAGAGAGAGTTGCCTTAGTCACACAGGGAATTTCCACTTTTCCATTTAACTGGGAGTGTTGATGATGCTGCAGGCCTGGACATGCACCAGGCAGCAGATAAGTACAGAGACGAAAGGAAGGCTTAATAATCAGTCCTTTGAGTCAATGCCTCTAATCAATACGTTAAGTGCACGATACAGCTCATTGCATGTTTCTGCTTTTGGTGATGTTTTTGTTCAGATATATTCAGAGATAAAGGGGACCAGCTTTGCCACCAGCGTTCAGCCTCAGACACAGAGGAAGCTCAGATCTTTACTTTTTAAAGAGTCGGTTCATGAGCGAAATATTCAGACTTTAAGGGAAACAAGTTAATTCCTGTCCTCTGTAGTCTATAATATCGCATCACTGTGGGGTTGCGATAACAAATCCTGCTAATTTGTGCAGCAGAGACAGAGAACTGACAGCCCATTAATCTGGAAGTTAATCAACAGGAGTCCTCAGCAGAGGCAGCGCTAATCAACGCGGTGTTAATAAAATGACTTTGTAATAGCACGTCTTTCTCCTTTGTGCACAGCTAGGCCCTGTTTTTTTATACTGTGAAAATGAAAGTGCTGTTATTCTATTATGTCAGAAAAATAAAATAGTATGTGAAAACGTGATGAGCTTTCAGGTGTGGAAAGATAAATACTGCATTTCAGAGTTGTACTTTTACTCAATCACAATTTTCTGATGACATCACTTTATAATTAAAAGCCTATGATCATCAAAACCAAAAATAAAGACACTAAACTAAGCTGCAAGATTAAAATGATCAACACATAATTCCTAAATGATTATAGTTCAATAATAAGTTTTGCATAAAAAGTTGTCTGGAAAGATGAATTTTGCATCATAAAACTTGTTATTTTATCTCAAGTGTGTGAGCCATAAAGGGTGATCCTGGTGATCCAGTTTGCTACTAACAAAATGTGCTGCTAAATTAATAAATACAACAAAATGCAAGGTACCAGAAGAACAGCTACAAGGAGCTACTAAATGATAAGATAATGTTATATACAAAAAACAAGTATAAAAGTCCTTCTTCACTACAAAGAAACAAAAAAAGGTTCCAAAAAGCACCAAGGTTAATTCAAGACATGAATGTACCACATTTACACGGAGTAGTTGAGATATTTCACTTAAAAAGAGGAAGAAAACCTCGCTAAAATACTAAGTCCACCTAATTGCTGCAGGACTAACATGGTGGATGGACCAACTGACTGATAGTAGTGTTAATGTAAGAAAAATAAAAATGGTTAATATTCCAATAAGTTTTGTGTACAGAAGTAAAAAATCTTTATTAAAAATCAGTGTCCAAGGATATAAAATCTCATGTTATAATATGAATTTCCTACAGAACATTACATTTTTATATATTTTTTATATTTTACATTGTTATAGCTTGAGCTCACTGACATTTAAAGTTATATTGTTAAATGAAGCTTCATAAACCACACGTCAGGATCACATGGATCATTTAGTGCCTGTGAACACTGTACTGATTGTGCTCAGTTTAAAAGTATTAAAGTAGCCTTAGTGGTTTATACACACTCGGGCTGCTGTTGCCTCTGTTTGTGCTAAGCTAATCTGCTGCTGCTACTATTATATTTAGTGCACAAATGTTAGAATTGTATTGATTGTCTCATCTGAATCTCCGCAAGAAGAGAAATACACTTCCTACATACATTTCCTAACATGTTGAACTACTCACTGAAGGTGTGCTGGGAGACCAACGTTAGTTTATCTTCAGCCAAAGTTGGAAGAAACTCTTAAGCACCACAGCATCCACAAACCTGCATACAGCCTCGGTATCTTCATGCACCTGAACCGTCTTCTGTTAGACATCTGGAAACCTGGCACGGAGTCTGTCAGACAGACGCATTCTGATAATCTACAGATTGCCGTTGGCAGCAGGCCCAAGCAGGGGGCTCTCATCACAAGATATATATATATATACAAGATATATATATATGTATATTAAGCCTTTCGTCTTTATCTGGTTACACACACGCAGAGGTGAGACGGGATGTGGGGCCTATTGTAGTCACCAATAATAAATGCTTGTGAATAGCCTGCACTTGAGCAAAGTTATCTTTGTGATAAGTGGCAGCTGTGGTATTTACTGTAACCCTGTCTAATGGACTGGCTCAGTGGTTTTCTTTGCTGGCACCCAAACCAAATATTTCCTTTTCCCTGTCACTGTTTCCCAAAGTGAGGTCCAGCTTTATGGATTCAGTGAATATTCTTCTGTTGATGGATGGATTACTGAACAGGCCTGATGGTCAGAGGAGGAATGGGAGAGTAAAGAGGGTCACGTCTACATGAACGTGAATGTGAGCCCAGCAGCTACAAAAGTGAAGCAACAACTACCACAGACAAATACAGAGCGAATAACCAGCAAACACAAACGCTCATAAAAACTAAATGAGAAAATGACACAACAATCTAGTGACTTTGTATTTCTTTCATCCTGTGGGTTTTGCTGCTGTGTGGGAGGGGTAGAGGCCTGAGCACTTTCTCTGTGGTGTCTTGAGCGTAAGATACTGTACAAAACAGATGAGGTCATTTCTCTGCCAGCAGTTGTTTAATTCTTGCATGCTTGGGATGAGATAGTTCTCATGTTGTCGTTACACGTGTCTCCATTAGGTCCAGTGGGTGAATGCTTGTAGGATTGATGCATGATTTCATGTGTTAACACTTACACAGGTGAAACTACAGAGAATGTGTTTTTAAGTAGTATCATGCAGGAAACGGGGAACTGGAGCTGGAAGAGGAGTAATCCGGAAATCTGGAAACTCTATACAGTCCTGAAACAGAGAAGGATCCTAACCTAAGACGGCTGCATAATGAGCATGAATGACGCAGGTGCTTCTAAGGAAAAGTTCCCATCGGCGCTAAACTCTGCGGAAGGAGCGACGGAGCTGCGTCACTATGCGCTCCATCATTTCTGACAGCGATCAGCGCGATGTCAAAACCTTTTCACCTGATGATTCCCTCTCAGATTCGTGCTTTTTTTGAGCTGCATGAAAAGGATGAAGCTCTTTTCACTTCGCTGCGTTTTCCTCTTGGCTGTGCTGCAGCGGGGCGACCTGCGGTCTGCGGTACCTGCCGCAGGTGAGTGGATCCTGAACAGATTTCTTTCAGAACACGTACAGATATGTGGCCGAAGGAAACACAGACAACAACACACTAATGTGACAGCCTTTTGCCCTATTTGTTTTTAAAGTTAGATTAAATAAAAGAGACGTGTTTATTCTTCTAGCAGTGAGTAAAAGACCTTAAACAATGCAGCTTAACGATCACTGACATTTAACTAGGCCAGGACCATTTCCACAGGAGAGTCTGGTCTGAGCAAGCTGTCATATGGACAGTGTTGTCTCTGTGGTACCTAACAATAGTGCTTCATTACAGCTGAGGATGTGTCATTTTATTTCAATACAGCGGTGGGTTATTATGTAGGGTGATAATCACTGATATAGGACACAGGAAAATTCATTGTGATGTCTATCTTTGGCTCACGATTGCAGTACATTCACTAAAGTACTGAGAAATGATTATTTCATTTTGTTTAGCTTTTGTTGTATGTTTTACTACATTACTTTGATCTTAAAAACTGCAGATTTTATTTTGTGCAACCCATCATCTTATACAACATGATGCCGTGTTGTCTATATGCAGCCTACTATAAGCAAATAACATTTGGTTCAACTCAAGGAACCGTGAGATTGAAATTCATTACCTGTGAATGCACACATTCAACAATGTGATATGTTATAGTATGATGTAAACAGAACAACTGTTGTTTTTACACCACAGTTAATTCACACATCTGTAAAGGTACCACTAATAATGAATGCTATATAGACTTTGGAGGAACATGCTGCCGTGCACAAGACTTTTTTCAGGGAGGCCATGCTTATTTCAACAAGACAAGGCTGACATCAGCATGTCGATGTATTACGACAGTATGGCTTTGCAGGCATTTAGCACATGATGAAATAAAAAATAAACAAGACAAACATGACTCGTCAAGCTGCTGAAAGATAACATCAAGCAAGAACGAGAAGAAATGTGCGTTCAAATGTGTTGATTGTTTAAAAAAATGGTGATTGTGGGCCTCTCTTATATGTTTTGAAAGTCGTCACTGGCATTAAATGCAGAAAGAGCAGGTGCTGCCAAAAATGAATCGAACTTTGTACTATTTCCACTCAAATATATCATAACCAGGTAATTACTTGATTTGGAACCATGTTACATATAATACTAGTGTACATCTTCATAAAGTCGTTGTAGTTCATTTATAGTGATGTCAGCTTTTGCTGGATGAAAGTTGTAGTGTGACTTCATTTGTTTAATTTAAGTTGTGGAACGTGTCATATTTTCCAAATTATAACAGCTTCAGATATTACAACGCCAAAGAGGAACACAACAAGTTCATAGAGAGCTGCAGTAAATATTGTGTCCAGTGTCAGGACTGGTTTCAGCAGTCTAAGGAGGGTCCTAGAAAGTCTGTGAAATCACAGTAGAACAGTTTGAGAGACTAATAATAAGTTCAAAACGTGTGTCTCCTACATTGTGGATGTTTGTTGGGTTTAGATGTGGTTTGACAAGTGTGTTGTTGGTGCATTTTGTTTCCACTCTGTGCTTTTGATGCCATGAAGAGATGCCACTAGTGTCACCTGCACTCAACTAATTTGTATCTTACACCAGACAAGGAGCCCAAATGATGGGCAAAAAGAATCCGCACCAGCTGTGTGAGTGAAATCTACAGATAAGCCACTGGGAAGCTAAGGAGAAAAAAAAAGGTCATTTTTCTCACTTAACACAATGTGTGCACATTATCTGTGTAAAATAATAAAGCAGGTACTGTAGTTATATTTGGAGCAGGCAGGGGATAAATCCAAAAAGAAATAGGCTGTCACCTAAAACACAAACACCTAAAACAAACCTCTACACGGGGGGAGGTTGCATGACTGCCAGCGATCTCCCCATCAGCCCACATGGAATTGGAATTTTTAACACATTTGTGGTTTCACTTTTGAGCAGGAAACGTGCAAATGTTTGGAAGGCAGTAATGCAACGTGCCATTTGTGTGTGAAAGGTTTCAGTTGATCCAGAGTTGAGAAGACGCCTGCACTGATTTCGATCAGACTGGATACTTCACCATCTGTCTGTTATCTGTGTGACAGTGCACTCGGTGAACTTCACAGGAAGCATTAACATATTTTTCATTCATCTGTGCAGCTCTGCAGTGTGGCATACGGCCTCGGCACTGCTTCAAACCAATTAAATGACAGATGATATGCTTAGTTCTCTCTCATACGCACACACAGCAAGTCCTCCACATATCCATCAACAACTCTAATCCGACCGTTCCTCATATCGTGTCTCTCTGTCACTATGTATATAAACTTTTGCAAAGGTTTTGCTTTGCTGAACCTTCTTCCCTTTTCCCCTGAAGCATCTCCCACCCTTTGTAATCTGGGAAAGTTATCGGTGTTTCATTAAGGAGCTGGCTGACGCCTCTTCATCTGATTACCCTGTTCTCCCTCATTTCCTCTGAGCCTTTTTATTTTCCTACTGCTTTATTTTCTGCCTCCCTGTAAAAGTTTAATGATTATGGACCATTGCTGCTATAAAATAATGGGTGTGCTCTGCAGAGGCAGTGCAAATGGAAAACACTGAGCAGTGTGAATGATATGTGAAACACTTAGCAGTAAAGCACATGTATACAGAATGTAGACACATATTAGAAATGATGTGTGTGGAATTCATTCAATCTCATTCCCTTTGTCTCAAATGATCCAAAAACTAGTGTAAATAGGCAACAGTATGTATAAGACAAATATTCCCTGAACTATCGGCATTAAATATCACAAAAGTCACACCAGTGACAGCAGGATTATCATGAAAGATTTCCAGAATGAACAGATGAGTGAGTCACCAAATGTACTAGAAACACCTGTCTAATGGTGCAGGATGATCCTTGTAGGTACAATTGATTCTCTTCACTTCACATTTTTCCAGTAAGACATTTTGATGGCAAAATGGAGCACAATTGTTTCTGAGAAATGTGAGTCACATGGAGAAACCAGCATATGTGGAGCCAGGACATTCAGGTTGAGAAAGTGTAGGCTGCACTGCTTCTTTTTAGTATTTTCAATGTCAGGTTTTATACAGTAGGAGCTGTGCAGCACTCCTGCGCTATGCATGAAACAGGACACCTCATATACCCGTTATTGTCTCTTATTCTTTATATTAATACTTCCCCGAGGACGGCGGCTACATCTGTGGCATTATTAAGGTCGGGCTTGCTTTGATACAGTCCTACAGATTTCTCTCCCTTTTCTTACAGTACACACTATATAAGGTATTAATGTGATGATGATGTGGTGATTAGTCACTGCCACTTTTTGTGTATTTGAGGATAGGTCATGTATTTTGAGAAATGCACTCCATTTTACATAAACACTGCTCAAATGATGTGATGTAAAATGTTTTATTTATAACCCACAGAAAATTAACATCATGTCCAGAAAAAAAGGACATTAAATCAATGCTTGGTCCCCAACTTCTAGATGTGCGATAAACCACTGTCTATGGTAATGTAATATGGAGTGATTTTAAAATACAGTTCAGGCATGTTTACGCTGTGTATTATAATTTCCCCTCTCAGTGATTGGCATAAGGTTTACAAAGAAACCACATATTAAAATGTCCTTTGTGTATTTTTCAGCATTGAACAGCTGTGAAGGAGATATTCTCCTTTTGCTGGACTCTTCAGGAAGTGTAGCCAACCATGAGTTCCTGAACCTGGTACACTTTGCTGCAGAGCTGGTTCGTCCCTTCACACTGGGCCGTGGTCACGTACGAGTCGGGCTGTTGCAGGTGAGCACCAACCCAAACCTGGAGTTCGGCCTAGATGTCCACAACAATCAGCATAGTCTGCAGGAAGCCTTTCTGCAGGTCAGCCAGATGCAGGGGGACACCAACACCATGGCGGCCCTTATGCTGGCCCAGCAGGTCCTGACAGAGACACAGGAGAACGTGCCAAAGGTTCTGCTGTGGCTGACTGATGGTGCGGAGCCTGGAAATGTGGACAAGCCGATGTCTGAGCTGAAGATGCGTGGAGTTTCTGTTTTAGCCGTGTCTACAGTACACGCCAACTATCAGGTGTTACAGCGTGCAGTGACTCCTCCTCTGGAGTCTCACCTCTACTCTGTGGACATCGATGACATTCACATCATAACAGAGGACATGAGGGAGGCTATCATCAGTATGTGTGTGTTCGAAATATTAGTAGAAACAGCAGCTCCATAGCAGATCAGTTATTTTTAGGCTTAGTGATTTTAACTATTGCCTCTGTCTGTCTTCACTCCTCTCTCTCATCTTGTCTTATCTGCAGAAATTGTTTGTGCAGCACGGCTGTGTGTGGTTCGTGTGACTTCCCACAGTGCCGTGCTTCAGTGGCCCCCCGTTCTGAGCGCAGACAGTGGTCACTACGAACTCTGGTATAGCTCTGTGTTGAAAACGGATCCTGAGATGAGAAGCACCCTTCCCTTTGACTCGACTTCAGTTGAGCTGACCAGCCTGCAGCCTGACACCACCTACACGGTTTCCCTCCGTCCGGAAACCAACCAGATGCTGTTTAACACACTTACTGTGAGCCTCACCACACTTCCTGGTGAGAGCATCCATTGACTCAAACAGAGAAAGAAGGAAAGAACTGGGTTGTAGTTGATTCACTCAGTTATTGAGCCACTGATATCTTTCCTGTGCTCAATGATCATGGATTTGTAGACATTTGACATTTCATTTTTCGCGTAGACAAATATTAGAAATGTGGAAACCCAGTCATTCAACAAGCTGAGAGCATGTCAAGAGGGTTTTTGGTTTCTCTGCCACACACATATTCATGCTATAAGGGAGCTATTTACTGCAACATGAGTTGTCTGCGGTACAAATAAACACAATCCATGACTTGTAAAATTGCTTCAATTTAAGCAAATACAATGTGAGCACAGTGACTGCTCGTTTTAAGAGAGGTATTCAACGTTTGGATATTTTAGCACCATCTGAGACCTAAAATCATCATAGACACTTCAGATTTAATGCTGTTACTCATCTCCGTACCTGTATCATTTCTCCTGTGCTTGTCTTAGATGCTTTGAGCCCAGCAGTTGTTTCTGTGTCAGACTCTGGCCCTAGTCACATCCGTGTGAGGTGGGGCCCCCTGCAGGCGGCTCGAGTGAAGAAATATACTGTGGAGTATGGAGCTATTCCGAGTGGACATGTCCAGACTGTGGCATTACACAGCCAGGAAAACTCGATCTTACTGACTGGACTGGAGCCGGGGACTCAGTACCTGGTTACCATCAGTGCTCTACACATGAACGGAGAAATAAGAGTCATGTCAGTGCGGGCATGCACTAAGGAGGGTATGCTTTCAGTTTGTGGGTATAAAATGTCATGTGTCTTTAGTTGATGTTATTACAGCCACATAATTCAGCTGTCTTTGCTTAAAAGCATCAGATTTCTTGTGTTTACTTCTCTATTGTGAAAGCTAAACTTCAGAAGTTCTTTTGTGAATCCTTCTTACTTTTTTCACATTGGTTCATCTTCACTTGACCAAACTGTGTAAATCTTCCCTCTGTTTTCTTTCTTTTCTTCCCTCCTGCAGCAGCGCCACCAGCTCTGGTTGATCTTAAGCTGACCCCAGTGGAGCAACAGAAGGTCCAGGTAGCATGGCTGGCAAAACAGGAAGACTTGAGCGGCTACTGGCTCAGCTATGAGAGAAAAAAGTCCCACAAGTCCACCTCAAATCCCTCCGTCTCCTCCATCTACCTGCCTCCCACCTGTCATTCAGTGTGGCTCACACACCTTACCCAGAGCAGCCAAGTGTGTGTGTCCCCAATCTACAGCTCAGGCCGAGGAGAAGGGTTATGCTGCTCTGCACAACATGGCTATAGCTGAGCTGATTTATGAAAATGATGTATATTTATAGCAGGTTTGATTCATTAGTGGAAATAGCTTCTCTTGTTTCTGGTAGATTCCACTCAGCTGTATCTGCAGCAATCAAGTAGCTGCGGTGAGAAATGAAGTAAATCAAGCAGTTTAAGTGCATTTGATGCAGCTGATCATTGTGCAGAACTGATTATCATTTCTTTAGTTAAAATAATTAGCATATTTTGAATAATAATATAATAAAAATAATAATAATTCATACTTTATTGATCCACTTTGGGAAAACCTGTGTCAGCGGGCTTCAGTGTCCTGTCCATGAGACCTCGACATGTATGTGTTACAGTGCCTGAATTCAGATAAACAAGAGAAAATAAATGATTTTCAAATTACATAATTGCATACTATAAATTATCATATCATAAACTTACAATAACTAGTAAACGCTAGAGCAGTGCAATAAAAAATACAAGTGCTCTCATAAACAGAGTTCAACTTAATCCAGCCTGGTAGCTCAATGAGTTAACCCATCACCCACCAGGTGTGTCCCTGAGCCAGACACCCAGCGCTAGCTCCCTGTAAGTCGCTTTGGATAAAAGCGTCTGCCAAGTAAAGCAAAGTAAAGCAAAGTAAAGTAAAGTAAAGTAAAGTAAAGTAAAGTAACCCTCAGACCTTTATACTACATAACTTTTTTTTAAATGAGTTTTTATTACAATGCTAGTTTGCTCTACTACATAATTTCATTAAAACTGTACTTAATACAAAGAAATGTCTTTTTTGTGATCATCAGTAATAATAATAATAATATGTATGACCAATGTAATGATCGTGTATATATATGCTGTATATTTATAGTTGTATTTAAATAAATTCAGAATAAAGGTTTTTGTTAAATATATTAGTGTCTACATGCATTTCATTGCTTGATGGTGTTTTGTTACTTCAGCTTTTGTATTTGATTGTTTATGGGGACATCTAGCGGCTCTTGGCTGTAAACAAATCTTTGTCACGTAGGATCATGCTTTATTATTTGTTATTTATTCTCTGTTTTATACCCACATACACCAACCCATTCTCACCTGGAAATACTTGTGTAATCACTCCCTGAGTTTTAATAAGTAATCCTGGTCCTTGTCTTTGTTTAATATATCTTATATATTATAATAATATTTTGATCTAATTTGTTAATTAGTTTGTCTTTTTTCCAGTGTGTCCTCAGTCCCCGTTGCTTATACGCTTGCTGGCAGTGAATCACATTGCAAAGAAAGCACATTTCATTCAGGGAAGCTGATTAATCTCCTGTGTTTTATTAACATGCACATGGAGCTCTCTGAGGCCTAAAACACAGTGCTGCTTTGTCACTTTCTGGGGGCTTCACACAGATTGTCTTCCTCTGCTGTTTTTTGTTGTAACGACACAAGTCGTTACACACCTTCTCGTCCTAAGGTGTGTCTTAAATGACGCTGCCTGCAAACATCGAGCTGAACAAAAAAGAATTTGGTGATTACATGTGTGCGCAACTTGCTGGAGGATAAATTGAGTTTCATTCACCTGACATACATCAACAGTGAAGACGATGTTTGCTCTAATCCTGCTCACACATAAAATCATTAAAACAATGGCTACAGTGAACGACTCGGTGAAGCAGGATGACAACAAGAAGCTTGGGAGAACAGAATATCGCGTCCTTGATTTGCCTGAACAAGCTTCCATTTACGTCTTGCTGCTGGCTCTGGCCATCGTGGGTAACACCACCATCCTTGCTGTGATTGGGAAGAGTGTAATTAGGGAACACGGTGGGGCGCGCAACTCGGACATCATCATTATAAACATGGCACTGTCTAACCTGCTGGTATCTTTGATGAGGAGCACACCACTTGCTGTTTCCGACTGGGGATACCAGGTATGTAGTTATTGAGAGTAATCATTTATAAGAGGACCAGCAAGCCACCCTTTAGATTGTGGTGATTTGATTTTAATTCGACATCAACTGCACTGGTTGGTCATGCCAAAAACGAGGTATTGTGTATCTCTCCAGGTAAATGACATCAGATCCATATGAGACGCATTTCTTTATTTTACAGCTACAGGCATCCCGAATGTTATGTCAGTTCCTGATGGGTGTCTGGGTGTGGCTACGCTCAGTCAATGTGTGGTCCACGTTCTTCCTCAGCGCATTCCACCTCCTCACTTTAAGGCAAATGAGTCCTACATGTGGGAATCAGTCCTCTGGTGTTCCTAAGACTTTACTTCTGTGTCTTGGCCTCATCTGGCTACTCAACTTTTTTTTCTCCATTCCTGCTCATATCTTTTCTACCAACGGGGGTGGAAACGCCACCGAGGTGAGAGCAGACTCAGTTTGGGAGAGTTTTAAAGCTCTAGGTGAGATTAAGGTTTGAATTTACTACAAATTATGGGCAGTACGCGCATTTCTGTTTCAGGTTTAATGCATGTATTGTGTTTGTTCTTTTCCATAATCTTTGAAAACATTTCTAATTGTTTTGCATTTTGATTGTAACATATCATAGTGAACATTAGGTCTGCATGAATGCAGATTTACTGTTAGACAATTAATTGCAGAACATCTTAGTTATTAACACATAACAATTATGTAAAACTGACAAATATGCAAAAGCTCTCTGGTTTCCTTTTTCTGGATTTTTTTTATTTTTTTGTGCCAGCTTGAGTTCCTGGCAATGCATGGAAACAGTTTAGCATGTGGTCAGGAAAAAATACAGTATTTAAGCATATAACTGTTGATCTTAGTTGATGAAATTACTCAAATCCTATATACTAGTGATGCCACAGTAACATACACTTTGGTTCAAACATATTCTTCTTCTGTCCATGTTGCGCTATTGCTCTTTCTTTCTTTCTGTCTCCTCGTAGAAGCTGATGCTGGTGAGCAGCACAACACGCCCTGTGCTGCACTGTGTGTGGAACTTTCCTTCCCTCTACAGTGGACTGGTCATTGCCACCACATCTATCGTGATACATGAAATTACACCAATACTTTTAATGTGCTTTACCAGTCTTTGCTCTCTTTACACACTCTACAACTATAGACGGTTGTGGCCCTTGGAGCAAAATGCAACTGCAAAAAAACGTGTTCCTGCAGAGATAAGAGCTGCTAAGGTGAGAACGAGGAGTAGACTTCGCAGCCTATGTTTTAGATTTTTGCAACATCTAATTTGTTGAAGCAATATTTAGGCAAATGGCTGCTTTCATCATATCTCAGTGGAAGGCTTTCATTGTGTCTTGTGTTCCTCCAGGTGATTCTTGCTCTCATATTGCTGTTCGTCATGTCCTGGGGGACCAGCGTTATCTCTGTCAGCTATTTCAACTACAACCGCAGCTCCTCCACTGAGTTTCTTCTGGTCATTACACGTTTTTCCAACATTATCTTCATTGCTTTTTCGCCTGCGGCTTTGGCATTTGGTCATCGGCGGCTGCGTTCTTTCATCAAGTCAATGCTAACTTACTGACGGAGCCGCTGGCCGACAGTGCACCGTGCCGAAACACTGCTCACACTGCTCACACTGATAATCATAAACTATGTTTGTAGTGAATATATTATGTTTCTCTCATGCACGGGCAAATCTATAAGAAGACCAGTGGTTAAAAATGTTTGGTGTCATGTCTTTTTTTTACATTCTAAAAACATGGCAAAGAAAATTACTCATCTTTACACAGTTTTCATTTGTACAGTTTTCAATCTGTGCAAATGAGATAAAGAAAACTCACAAACATGTTTCAGTTCAAAAGAAGCAATGACTTTTTGTATCTCAGTTTGACTTCCATAATAGTGTTTGCCTTTAAATATCTAAAATTAAAACTTGTTCTATCACTAAGGGAAAAAAATCCAAATCAATTATTGCTTATAATAAATGTTTCACACTTTACTGCTTTACTTTTGTGACTTTTACATCTTTTTGAACAACAAAAACTGTTGGTTTGCCCTTCTGTCTTTCAGTCTTTGGGGATTTAGTCCTTCCCTCTGTGTCTTTGCTGTCAAATATACGAACTCTAGAGCAACTCAGTATCATACCCACGATTCTCTTCCTCAGCTTTCTATGCCCCAGAGCCACCACCATGGGACTAAATCCTCCAAACACAGAGGCAGAAAACTGGGCCATGGTTAGCAGGCCTTCAGTAAGATATCCCCCATTGTGGTTGTAGTAAGTCACTGCCGCGACCTGTAACACCCAGCAGAACACAAAGAGGGACACCAGCGACACGATGACATGAGCTGCTTTGCGTTCAGTCGTCACTTGTTTGTCCAGCTCTCTGTGAGTTTCTCCTGACTCTCCCCCTGAAGTGACGGCTCTGATATGTTTGACCAGAGCTTGAAGTGTGGCCACATTTGTGCAAACCATCAGTAACAGCGGCAACACCTCATTCAGTGCCAGTGAAGTGGAGGCAAAGGCTGAGCCCTGTTCTTTGGAAGGGAACTCCCAGACACAGCCGAGCAGAGGCCTGGTGGTGCAGCTGATCACCATCAGTGCCACAGTGGCGTTGCCCTTAGTATGGGTGCTATACACCAGAGCGGGAATAGAGAAGACCAGGTTAGCCCCCCACACCAGCCCCAGAACAATCCACACCCGCCTCCTCTCTCTCTGGTGCACCAGAGGTCCAAGGGTCACATGTTGTCGCCTTAGAGTTGTGCAGTGAAAGACACTAAGCGCTAGAGTTACCCAACATCCCACACCTCGCCACCACACCCACAGCAGCATGAAGATTCGGCACCAGCCTGGAGAAAGAGACACATTGAAGCCCAGATCGGACACAAAGATGGGTACTGTGCGGAAGAGCGAGGACAGGAGGTTGGCCAGTGACAGGTGAACCAAAATAGTGTCCGATGGAGGGAGTCTCCGAGACGAACTCTCACTGGCTAACTGAAACACCTGAGAGTAAAAGACAGAGAACACTCCTACCAAAAACTTCAACCCACTCTAAACATATGCATGACACATTTAAAGACAACTAAAGTTGACCCAAGTGTTGAAATTTGCAGATAAAATATTTTATTTTACATAAAATATTTTGTTTTATCTCACCACACATATGACCAAGACGTTTCCAAGGATGCCAGAAAAGACCAGGAGTCCAAACAAAACAGCATCTACAGAAAGGACTTCGGACATGACATCATCCACTGCATGGAGACATGCTTTGCTTTGTCTTTGAGTTAAAGACAAATGTCGAGGCTTAAATTTCATCACTACTGCCGCTGATGTTCCTCTGGTGTTTTTATACGTGCACACAAAGAGCACACCCTGAAAAACAAATAGACTTATCACACAGAGGGTTTCATCTTTGCTAACCAGGATCATGGTCAATTTATTTCATTGCGTTGCCTTCAGTGCACATGCAAAGGCAAGCGTTTTCCATGTGATCGCCTCCACATCATCTCCTGACTACAACTGCAACACAGTCTCTTCACCTGCCACATCATCGAGTGTGGGTTGCTGTGTGTTTCCAGTAAATTATTCACACAACCGTCTTCACTTGTCTGTTGGAAATGCATGTTTAAATGGACCGTGCTCATTTAATGTCCTGTTGTTTATGCCCTGGATCTATCAGAATAACAGAACATCTGTTTACTGTACATTACACGGAACTAACCAGTTAAACAACGTGACTTTTCAGGGAAAGGTGATGCTGAATTTGTCCAACTGATGCAGCATTTTCTTTTCTCAGTCAGCCATTCATTCTCTCCCTTGGTACTAATTGAGTTGCCAAGTTTCCCTCTCGGGACATAGCAATCATTGCTGAGAATAATTTCACCTAGGCAATGTTTAATTAAGTGCATTGTGGAGTTTTATTGACCACACATCGAAATTAAGCAGATTGTTTAAGATACCGTGATGTAACAGAAAATCAAACAAATTTTTGTTTTTTTTCTGTCCCTATTTCATCATTCTTTTTCTTACACTTATAATGTTCATTTTTTGGAGTTAGAGCAGTTTTAATACATTCGTACTGTGCTACATTTAGGCTTAGGAAAGCAAGTGATTCTATCATCTGAATCAGAATGAGCACAATGACCTGTAATGCATTAAGAGTATAGGTAACATCATAGGTATTAAGTTAGTTAGTATTCAGCAGCATCAGCACCAAGTGTGTTCTGTTTTTCTATCAATTACTATCTTGGTGTTGATTAAATAATGACCAAAACCTATAATGTCACAAAAACAACCTCTGTTTTATTTATTTTCGAGTCGCTTGGCTGTTGCCGGGGGTGGTTTTTGCACCTGCGGGCCCGTCAGCAGCTCTGCTGGATGCAGGTCCATCGGTGCTGCGGTGACACCTGACGCGCTGTGTGGGCTGATGACTCACAGACCGAGTGTTTAGGAATACAAATGTTCCGTGCACGCACCCACGCGCTCCGCGGCGCGCGCTCCTCCACGCGCACTCTCCCAAAGCAGGTATCAAAGCGTTTACGTCAAGCCAGACAGGAAGAAGAAGGCTAATTTGATTCTGACCACCAAAACAAGGAACTACAGTGAGATGAGTTGTATCACCGCGTGCAGATCACTAACATTCTGCAAGCTAATCCCATGCAAGGTCATTGTCGGACGTCTTATCGACTGGATGCTCGCATGACTGAATGCTGCACACGCGCTCCTCTCGCCCATGGACGCGCTACCCGGTTTCACGCGGATTTCGTCGTGTGCGCTGAAGCCGAGCTGATCTTATGGCAGACATCAGCCTAAGCCTCCGCACCGTCTCCAGTCTGATCCACTGCGAGGGGAAATAATTCGACCAGAGGACGTGAGATGAAAAGCCACCAACGACCATCACTGCTCGCCTTGTCGGCGCTCCTGCTCTGCACATTACAGCAGACAGCTGTGTCCGGCAGGTCTCATCGCAGCAGCTCAGCATCACCAACATCCTCTACAACGTCCCCATCTGAGGGGAGAGGCGGGAGTCATGGGGGGACTACTCCAAACTGGCTAAAACAGACTAACATCGACTACGGCGACCAGGGCCACAAAAACAGGCCATCACCTAAGCTTAAAGAGGTACCAGGCCACGGGAATAGCTTCTCTTTCAATACCAGCAGAGGCAATATTACTACTGTGATATCTGACAGGTCCGGCAGGGCACTGAGCCAGAGCCCAGATAAAGGGGTGTCACCACTGTGTGCCTATCGAGTGATAGAGGGAGGCATTGGGGGACAGCTGTGCTTTCGACTCACACTGTTTGGATACAAGTGTCACAAGGGAGACTGCAGGACAGTGGTGTCATTTGGGAATCTGGTGGCAAATATTCTTATCAATGGCAGTGTACTGTTACAGTGGGTCCACGAAGGAGAATCTACAGTGAGTGGCCAGAACAAGACAATAGAGACTGCAGCTGGTCGGGACAGCAAAGGGGATCCAGGGACAAATTTAAAGAGTGAGGAAACGCTCAAATCTAGCACTGTTTTCAGCGGTCGTCGCCACAGGCGCGGAGGCTATGAGTTGAGCTGCTGGTGGAATGGAAGCTACACTCAGTTTGAGTGTTCTGGCGTTCACCTGGGATCCGGCTGCAGGGACTTCCTCCTGACTGAGCTGCATGAGAACATCCCCTACCGACTCTGCCTGCGCTCCCTGACCCAGGCCGATCCAGCTCAGAGAGCAGACCAGCGGGACTGTGTGGAGTTCACCCTGCCGCCGTCTGGGATGCAGGACATTGTGATTGCCATGACAACCGTCGGGGGAGCTATTTGCGTGATGCTGGTCATCATCTGCTTGCTGGTGGCATACATTACAGAAAACATCATGAGCCCCGCGACACAGCACACATACTCCTACCGTACTCACTCACGTCACTAATGCACTGCTAAATAAATCCAATGGCCTAGATTTAACATCCACACTGATCACAACTAATCTCACGATCACTGGCATAAGTCAAATAATATAATAAACACATCTTGTTTTGTCTGAGGTGAATTGAAGCACAATAATATACTGTGGCTCTGCAGATAAGATGCCTTGTCAACCTCTGCGAGGATGCACTAAACCAAAAGTACAGATAACCTACATTCAGTAAATACAGTAGTTCACTGTGTTGGGTTTTTGTTGAAGACTGTCTGTGATTGAGTTTGTCCGTCTATGTGCTGGCAGCATTTATTCAGCAATGCAATTATTGAACAGCTTTGGTTGCATTAACAGCAGTTCTGCTAAATTTGCTGCCTGTGAAATTGCAGATTGGTCAGAACCCGTCTTTGCTGGGTTACAGGAAAATAAAACATTACTGAACTACATTTATTCACTTGACTAAACCCTCATAACACTGTGTAATTTTGCTTTTTGGTCTACATACTGTATGTATTGGTACTATTTAGTTAAGGGCAATACAATATGGTGTACAATCTCCAAATACTGTGCCAAACATCTTTAGTTAGAATGCCTTCGTGTTAACCTGCTGTCATAATATTCACTGCTGCCAGTGAATAAAGTACCTTGAGGTAAAGTGTAATACTTCAGATCTCTTTCTTTGTGAGTGTGTCTGCATGGGAGTTTCGAACATATATGATCTGTCACAGGAGATGCAGTTTAGTTATACTGCACCTGAAATGTAGGACAGTGTCTAAAATAACAAGACTAATTTTAATTTTTGACTAATGTTGAAAATTAAATTTCTGGAAAAGTATTTCATCACGTTGATGTCTAAAGTAATAACGTAAAATATTGTCATGAAGTCTGTTCATTGATTTGCATCATTGGGCAAATAGTCAAGATACTTATACAGAGAGAGCTACCACAGAGGAATATTCTCTGATGTCGCCTCGTTGTGTGTCATATATTTCTCATTTCTGCATGAAATGAGACATTAATATCATCCAGTAAGTAGAATCTACATAACAAGGTACATCATTAAAAAATAGGATTTTCCATTTATGCACAGAAAAACAACTAAACATAAAGAGCACATCAATACTGCACATGAGTAATAACACATGGAACATATGTTGTCATGCATATAGCATCACATCTGTAACTGCAGACACATGAGCAGCATAACAATATTTTATACCAGATATGTAGTATGCAAAGACAAAATCTTTATCTTTGCTAATCATTAATTAAAAACTTTATTGTCCCTGAGCGGCAATAGTTTGCAGCAAAACAATGTCAGCATGAAGTACATCAATGGGGAAATGCTCTTTTATCACTGTATTTCTATGAGAACCAAGCAGAGAGAACCAGAGGGCAGCACATGGAACTCTGTGAGGGATAAAAGCTGTCAGCCAGGATGAGCTGTATTTAGTTTAATAGCTGCTTTTAATGGAGGTCAGACAGGCTGCCTAATGATTTTACTGCTAACTTCAACCATCCTGTTTAGCAACGTCTTTTTTCAGTTAATGTTGAGATTGCCAAACCAAAAGGTAAAAGAAAGGAGGAGACACAGGTAATCCAGAACCACTTAATACTGTTGTCAGGTCTGAGAGGTGCGGCCTGGTAGCTCAATGGGTTAAGCGTCAGACTGGCATGCAGAAGGTTGTGTGAACCCCGTCTGACTCCTAATCCATTCCCCACCAGGTGTGTCCCTGAGCCAGACACCCAGCACTAGCTCCCTGTAAGTCGCTTTGGATAAAAGCGTCTGCCAAGCAAAGTAAAGTAAAGGTGTCTGTTCAAATTCACTCTCTTAGACCTGCAGGTTAACACATTTAAAAATCATACCTACATACCTACTATATATGGAGTAGACAATATGATTAGATTTTGATGCACTTTGCTGCACAGATTAAGCTGTTAATTCTTTCAAGAAGGCAGTAGTTTTTTACAGGAAATACAGAGTATGTAACTAAATATTGTTAGATAATAATAAAAAATCGAAATTAAATAAAACTAAAATAAATGCTTCTGATCAGGGGAAATATAAAATAAATCATCATAGTGTGTAAACGTATTTTTTGTTTGCCATCAGTCTTAAATAAGTGACATATATGTTTAGTTAAACTAAAAACATATTTATATTAGCCAGATACCTAGAGAATTCAGCTTTGTGAATAAAAAAACTTGCCCATTAAGTTATACAAAATGTACATTTCCCATCTAAGACAGTGAATCTAAAGATTCTTGTGTTAATTCTCAGAGAGTCCACATATTTCTACATGCTACCTTTACCGTTAAATAAATAAAGTGTCATTTTTCAATGCGTGCTTGTTTATTGACGTCACGCCCCCGTCACTACTCCGTACTAGAAACCCCGCCCTGGATGACATCACTTCATAAGGCGTTAGTCAGCGCACCAAGCTCCGCCATTTTAACTTCCTGCTTTAGAAGAAGACGGGTATCAGCGTAGTATTTGCTCTCGAAACGCTTAGTTTAGCTTCACATAGGGTGTTGTCCTGCTATTTTCTCTCACAGGGATTAAACTAACAACCTCTCTTAGTTTCTGACAGCGTTAGTTTCAGCCGAAGAGTCGCAATGCCGAGCCACCCGCTGCGTGTAGCGGTTGTGTGCTCGAGCAACCAGAACCGCAGTATGGAAGCGCACAATATCCTCAGGTAAAGATGAGCCGCCGGCAAGACACGGGATAACGACCGGCAAGTCAACGGAGTCTGTGGGACATCCAGCCGTTTTCTGAGCCAGTTACCGGCCGTGCCGAGATAATGACACAGGGCTGTCGGGCCTCTCCGCCTTTTAACAATGGCGCGGCTCTGTGGCCGCTCACACCGGGGACGCGGCGCACTTTAGTGCTGCTTTAACGCTAGTCACCGGATTAAACGTGCACTCAGATTGTTTTTACCCAAATTTCAGGATTTCAAAATACTGGCCCAAGTTATTGGGTAGTTGTTTTTTTACCCACATGTTGACAAGAGCGCCCCCTGTACGAAATATTCCGGAAGAAAGGAATTGCAGCTGGTCAGCACTGGGGCTCTGATTTTTTTTCCCCCTAATTCACATCATTTAGTTTATTTATTTATTCATTCTTATCCTAAAGAGGCCTTGCTGCCTATACAGGTTAATACAAGTCAATCCTATGGGGAATAGATGGAAGGCGGAAGCTAGTAATCACACTGGTGTTTCTATCAGGGGGAGGTGAGCCTGGCCCCAGCAGCTGCAGCCCTGCTTGGTTTCTAACCATCCCTCTAGGACCAGGCCTGCCTGCCCCTCATCAGCGGGAACAGCTGAATTAAAACACTTTTTTTGTTCTCCAGCAGTTTTTTTTGTTATTAAAAAATCAGTCTTTTCTAAAAAGAATTTAAACAGCATATAAGAGACTCAAAGATGGTTGAACACTGCAGTGTGCGGTGATCTTTAAATTCATCAACGGACATAAACATTCCTCAAAGGGTTTTTTTTTTAATAGTTTGCACTGTAGTCCTGTGTTTTATTCTGTTGTGCTCTTTTGTATTTGCTGCTGATCGGTGTTATGTGATTTTTCTCTTGTCCTTTCCTCTCTGCAGCAAACGTGGATTTGATGTGCGCTCATTTGGGACAGGGACTCATGTGAAGCTACCCGGCCCTGCCCCGGATAAGCCAAATGTTTATGACTTCAAAACGACATATGAACAGATGTACAACGACTTGGTCCGCAAGGACAAGGAACTGTATCCCCTCCTCACCCCACTTTCCTCACACACAAAGCGCACATAAATTAGATGGCAGAGAGGTGAACGCGGCCCTGGTAAATGTAGGTGTGATGTTGACACAGCAGACGGAGGAGCACAAGGGCTAAATCACATGCAGTGGTTTTAAAATGTAAAAACCACACCGCGGTTTGTTATAAAACGTGTAAGGTACAGAAGTTGGAGAAACGCCGTGCAACAGTAAGTGTAATCTGATGAAGAACAGGGTCTCTGCTCAGAGTGAAATGTAGTCTCTAATTCTCCAGCATATAGTTTCTGTATATTTCTATTTGTATAGTATTTGCTAAAATTGTTGTCTGTTGATAATGAAGTTTTCTAACATTTTCAATATGTTGTGGCTCTTCTTTGTCACAATATATACTTTTGCACTTAAACACACAAAGGTAGGAACAACTTTTATTCTGGTATTGGCTTGATTTAGTTGAACTAATGACTGGGTGAGTTTTATCAAAGTCAGGCATCAGTTTTAATCCATTAATATATGGATAAATAGTCATGTTTAAAGAACCTTATTCTTCATTTTAAGAGTTATTTATTTGTACCCATAATTCTTTGAGGTAAGTGCAAGATTAGATTCACAATCATGTGATATACTTTACATATATGTTTACTATATACAGCTCTGGGAATTTCTCATTTTGCTATTTAAAAGTTTGAGTAAAATTGACATTTTCTCTTATAAACTACTGACAACATACCTCCTAAATGCAAATATTACAATTTTTAGTCTTTATTTGCAGCAAATAAAAATGGGTCAAAATCCCAGAAATCCAGTGTTTTCAGACCTAAAACAAAACAAGTTCATTTTCATTTCTGCATAACACATTACTGACTGGGAATAACTGATTTTTAATCTGTTTTTATTTCCAGAGCTGTATAGGTAAGTTGCCTTCAAACCAAGACTTAATGTTACCATTTAGTTGTACACACAGACATTTTTATTCAAGAAAAGCAATTCCCTAATTTTCTGTTTATTTAAATTATTTAAATATTAGTTAAATTTAAGGCTGTTCTCCTAAGCTTGTCTTTGAAAACCATCTTGAATGATTCAAGTTTTAAAGGCCTCTTCAGGTAAAATCTAATTTACACAGTAGGACAAAAGTGCTTCATAAAATTTTTTCTTGCTGTTTTGCTACTGGTAAAAACATAATTGTACTGCAGATGAAAGTTTCCTTGGCCTACAGTCAACTATTTTCTCTAAGAGACTTCATTAGTAGTCAGTAGTAGTATTAGTTACCGTCATTGACTTAACTAGTGGTTAATCTTTTTATTTCTGTGTTTGGTTCAACGTTGCAACATAAATGCTGGTGTAAACAATATTAGGACAAGTTTCAGTTTATTTTATCATAATTCTCTGTTATTAGCTGTAACTTTGAGTGGATTACTTACAGTCACTTCTAGTTTCACACTGGTTATTATTGATCTTGGCCTTTTTGCACTCTGCTCTGTTTTTTAACCTCTAAGAAGTAGCAGTCCCTTGAGACACCAGTAGATGGTGCTGCAGTTAAATGAGAGCACTGATTTTCCTGCCTGTGCTCCAACAAAATCTACAGTGTCCATAGTGTAAATTAAATTTTTAGCTTTTCTTTCTTACAACTTGAAATCCTGTCTGATAACTTGTATTATCTTGAAATGCTTCTCTCGCTGCTGCCGTATTCCTTGACCTCACCACCATTCAGATACACACAGAATGGCATCTTACACATGCTGGATCGCAACAAGAGGATCAAATCAAAGCCGGAGCGCTTTCAAAACTGCAAGGACAAATTTGACCTGGTCATCACCTGTGAAGAAAGAGTTTATGACCAAGTTCTGGAGGGTGAGGCTTTTCACAATACACGTTGTCACTGAATTCTTACAGTTGGTCATTGAGAGCAATAACATTGCAATAATATTACTTTCCTGCCGTGTCGGTCACAGCCACAGTTTCAGTCGCCTTCATTTGGTATGCAGGGTGAGTTTTGACTGCAACAATGTTGTCACTGTTAATCTCCCCAGATCTGAACTCAAGAGAGCAGGAGACTCTGCAGCCTGTGCACGTCATCAATGTAGACATTCAGGATAACCACGAGGAAGCCACGCTGGGCGCTTTCCTTATCTGTGAGCTGTGTCAATGTGTGAGTGTCTACTAGCTTCTGCTGGAAACACAGAGTAACTAAACCACAACAGAATACTGTGCAGGTATTTTACAGCAGGCATGCTGCTCGGCTGTTTACGGCCTTCAGTGGGTTCAGAACAAAATGTTATGCAGTCACTTCTTAATATCAACTAAGTGCCGTATAGTCACAGATAGTCTACCAAACACTACATTTCTAGAAGAACAGGTTTTGTGATCTCCTGATGAAATTGCTACTAATGGCCTTCATCGTGGTTGTGTTTAATGTGTATCTCTTTCTCTCATGCAGATCCAGCACACCGATGACATGGAGAATGAAATAGATGAGCTCTTACAGGAGTTTGAGGATAAGAGCAACAGGCCTTTTCTTCACACCGTCTGCTTCTACTGATGCTCTGGGGAGATCTGCAATAAACACAGACCCAGAAAACAAGCAATCAATCAGTAGTATACAGACAAACACTCACCTCACTTCTCAGTCATCAGTTACACAGTACATACACACTGTGTGCCTACACAGCCTGACACTCACACACACACACACACACACACACAGAGTCTTGGCCAAGACCTAACAAATGGCTGCTGTTGGACATGTTGGTGATGACAGGTTTTTCCTCTGTGCAGAGGACGGCCACGCTGCTCTCGCTCTGCCTTTATTACTTTGGATCAAGGTCAGGCCAAGGTCCTCTCTCTATCCCAGTCCAGTGAAAATCACTCAACCATGTCTCCTCAGGGAGAGCCATAACACCACACCCCCTTTATCAACCCGCTGTTTCACAGTCCTTCTGAGTTGAGTTCATTACAGCATCTTTATGCTGGTTTTCCTTTAATTGATATATTATTGAAATTCATCTGAGCGTAAATGTCAGATTTTTATTCCTGACCTGGGACCGTGTACATGTGTATCTTTGGGTCAGAGAAGGAGGACATTGATTGGACTGAATGCGTGTTCTTGTGTGACCATGTGTTGTAGATTAGTTAGGATTAATTTAAATGGTGCGGGCTAATAATGAATAACCAAACCAAGACCTCTCTGAGGCTTTCCTCCAATGTGTTTCCAATATATAGTGTTGATTCATATTTAAACTTTGCTATCTTTCAGGGCATAGCATTTTTTTCTTTTGTAAATGTTTAAAAATTGATGCATTGTAATTATTTGCAAACTGCGAGCTTAGCTCAGAGTGCCTGACTTTTCTCTATGTACATATGAATCCACTAAAAAAGGAAACGTAAAAACATGTCATGACTCTTTATTACATGGTTTATGGTTGTTTCACATTATTGGTACATTATTTGAATTTCTCTTCAGAGGTGTCCAAACGACCTGTTCAACGTGTTTGATTTAGTTTGATCCAAACATTTTAACATTAGGTTCAACATTTAACCCTTTGCAGAGTTTGGACATTTAGTCATTTTCCTGCATCCTACTAATCACTGACACAAATTTGAGTAAAACAATAATGATCATAGGAACCGGCGGGGGTCTGGATAAATGTGCAAAAGCGCAGTTTAACCAAAGGTCTGTCTGACCTGTGTAGTTTATCCAGATGTATCCACATGTAGGCATTAAACTTGCAGCAGTGTGAATAGGAACAACACTCCGCGGTCGTCAGGTGACCGCGGTCACCATGGTGATTTTGCCGTTAAGAGAGTCAGGGTCGGGGCAGGAGAAGCGCGCTCGTGCCAGCAGCAGACTCAGGACACGCGAGGAGTCGGTCTCCAGCGACGCGCCTGTTTCCTTACAGCGAACAGAAACGCGTCTCTCCCGTCGTGGTATATTTTGGCCTTTCCTGGCCAACATGAACACGCTTCTTGAGCGAGTCACAACTTGTTGCTGCCGTTGGTGCGGGGCGAGGATCGTGTGTAAAGCACGCTGCTGTGTGCGGGTTCTACTTTCCTCATGCTGTAGATTGCAGGTGGGAAGACTGAGGAGACGCAGACAGATATTCAGATCAAATCCATTCTGGGCTAACTTGTTGATGTTTTTCTGTGTATTACAGACTGTGCTGTGCGCAAATAAACACGGAGAGGAACTTTTAAGAAAAGAAAAACCTGTAATTCAAGTCGAAGTTTCATTTCCAGCGCAGCAGAGGAGTCTGGGAGAAACAGCTGTAGGAGGCATAGTCAGGAAATGTGTGTCATAATAAGCAAGACACATAGAAGGAGATGAGTGACGTGCTGCCCATAGTTGGGACGAGAAGACGGAAAGCTCCAACTGCAGACTTGCAAACAGACTGTTGCTTACAAATACACGGTGGGATTTTGTTTTTGACACACAAATGCAGAATAAAAGAGGAGTATAGTACATAGTGTGTGCTGTGCTGAACTAGTTAGTTTAGTAGTTATGGTCAGAGCTCTTTGAACCCTGGCAACGGTATATACAGTCTCACCCATCTCAGCCTTAGAAGTAACGTTTTCAGAGTCACTGTGTCTTGGTGGCCTCCATCATCAGTCCCCTCTAGCATGGTCGCTCAGGAAGAATCTTTTTTACTGGACTCCAAGGGAGGTTCAAATTTTAAGTAACTTGCTTTGAATGTTTTTTTGTTTTCACACATAGCTTTTGATGAGGATGCTGAGCACAACAGCACAACAGAGGATTCAATCTTGAGTGACTTTTGTGTTTTTACTGTATTATTGAACCAAGGTTAATACCGAGGTCAACGTGTATTACTAAACCTTCCTGCCACAACATACTTACATAATTGTATGTGATCTGATTATTATAGAAAATAATATGATTAATTTTATAGACAAGCTTACAATGTTCTCTTGATGCAGAATCATTCAGCTGTTATGCAAATATAAAATAATGTACTAATAAAGGAGAGAAATGAATTCAAATACCTTATGTTTTAAACATTAACCAGCTTTCATACCAAGGATTCTGCACAAGGATCTAATTTATTCGTCATATCTTTATCTTGTGATCAGTCTTGAAACAAATTACCGACGTGCCAATCAGTGTAGCAAGCGTTTCTGATTTTTAATCATGTTGAGTTTCTTAATCTAATTTTCCCCCCCATATGCAAGTTAAAGAATATGAAAACACTGATGTGAGGTGGGAAGTTTATCATGTGGCCTATTCCAAACAAGGACAGCCTCATGCCCTTGACCTGGTACCAGGAGCTTGCTCGCTCTCTCACCCATTACTGTGAAATATTGAAATCCTAAGTGGATTCATTTAGCACAGGTTCACTGCCTTGTCCAGTCCTAACCTCCTCCTCGCTGCTTACATCTGTACCATTATGTACTGCACTGTACGACACACACACACACACACACAGGCTCATTACAAAGACTGATCTCTCTGCAAATACCACACCTACATTATATCAGAGCTTGGGATTGCTAAAGCAGTAAAAGCCAATGCAGCTTTCTGGGAGAAACTTATTCTCTAAACACTCAACGTTGTCTGTCATGATGTAAAACAGTTTCTAATAAACATTAAAACCATCAGATTATAAAAACATGGATCAGTTTAATCATCTTGACAGACAGTCCATTCTGCACAACATTTATATACTGTTATTACAGACAGTCAGGTTTTAACTACACCTTTACAATGTTTACATTATATATTAGAATGAAAAACTCTGTTTCCGTTTGCGTTTTGAAATGTGATTCTATTATTTCCCCACAACCCTGTAAACTCATCCTCTGTCTCAAGGGCAGTTCAGCAGGCCTTTAATAAACTAGTTAAAGGGGCAGAGCACTATTCTTTCTAACGGAGAAAGCCGCCCACTTAACAAATCTAAAACTCAAACGGGAGTTCCATCCTTTGGAGGAGAGGATCCAGTCTTGTCTTCCTTCATCTTCTTGTCGTCCTCGTCAGTGGAGGCAGCAGGCTGCACTAAACAATCTGCTGCTGTCGTAGCTTCCATTCTATTTCCCTCTACGGACTGTTCAGTGTCTGAAGACAGTGGTATACCGTCACCTTTTTGCTTTGTAACTTTCTCAAGGCCTGGAGCAATCACCTCATGAGCCTGAGGTGCATCATTAAGAGGGAGAGTAAAGCCCATTTTGCCTCCAGTGCCCGTTGCCCCAGCTGGTGGAGGTGTAAGGGTCTGAGCCTCCTCTTCTCTGTGCAGCCAGTCCATCTTCTGAAGGTGCTGCTTGACAGCATCATCAACCCGAGCGTCAATCATAGCCTCTGTCAGGACGCCGTCTTCAGAGGAATATGCCGCCGCCTACAAAAACATAAAGCACAAATCTAGTACAGGGTGGTGTAATTATGATTTATACCACTTTTTGGTTTTTCTAAGATCACAGCAACAAATCACTGACTGCCAGAAACATACCTGCCAGGCCACACCAAGCTTGGAGATCTCTCTTCCCGACATGCCCTTTGTCCTCTTGGCTATCTCAGAGCACTTTTTACTATAGTCAAACTGTGCCAGCTTCATCCTCCTGCAGAACGCAAGACACAACAGAAACAAATATTCAGAGAGGCGGAAATAGTACGAGTCAAACAGTTTAGCTTCAACTTTCTGACTTTGTTGCGTGTTTAAAGTTTTCCTAATTGATTTGACCTCTGTGCACGTCACCGCTACACATCCACCGCTTCCCACATCTGAGCTCTTTGTAATTAATGCCTCAGCATGCCTGATCTACCTCTACATGCCCATCGAGCTGCTCAGGCTTTTGGAGAAGCATATTTATATATGTGATAATGTGCTGTGAAGTGTTCTACTCACTGCCTTCCTCCAGTGGCAGGCTCCAGCACATATTTGTCAAAGTACAGTCGCACCAGCCTCTCCCTCTCCTCTGGACCTGGCAGAGCAAAATTCACTATTTCATCTATACGGTCGTTTATTGCCCAGTCAAACTGCTCAGGCTGGTTGCTGGCCAACACCAACATGAACCTGGGGGGAAAACAAACAGACAGAGCGCAGCAGAGCTTAGGAAGCAGCCATGTAGATGGTGTGAAATGTAGTGAAGCATGAACTTGTGCATGTTTAGATAAATGTGGCGCAGAATTCAATGACTGTACTTGTTGCTCTGTTCTCCGGTGCGATACAAGAAAGCATTCAGAGTGGCTCGGAGGTCTTCACTGATTTTCTCCTGCAAAATGCAAGAATGAAGAATATACATTAAGTAGTTGAACATAAATCAACTAAAGAAAAGATGATTGTGATATGATGATAACTTGTTCTGCACTAATAAGGAATATGGTGACTTACAGTAGATCTCTTGCGCAGGAAAGCATCGGCTTCATCAACAAAAAGCAGCAGCCTGTAACAGGATTAAAACACAGAATAGCTTCACTGTGTGTTGATGCTTTGAGCAGACGGCAGTCTGTTCGTTAGAGAGTGGCGTACCCGCTTCGACTTGTGTTGGCCCAGTCAAAAACCTTATGCATGGCAGTCACACCATTGCGGCCCATGGGTGCTACATCACCACCGGTCATAATTGCATAGTCCATCCCAGAATGCATTGCCAGCTTCTACTCAAAACAAGGAAATGACTTGGTTAGATGGAGCATTATCCTCCATGCATGTAAAGGAATAAGTTTGTGTCCTTGTTTGTACCTTAGCAAAGAGAGTTTTGCCTGTGCCAGGAGGACCATACATGAGGATGTTCCTGTAGAGGCCGTGGTTCTGCTTCGTGTTTCTCGTTGCTATGGCAACGTCACGCACACGCTCTTCCAGGGAAGGCTAAGAGGTGGAGAAATGGTAAGAATTTCCCCTCCAAGCTTTAGATTTTATTTCATGGAGTTACAAACATTTAAAGGATGTTAAAGGCGGACTTACACTGAGCACAACTCCCTCAAGCGCATCCTGAGGTTTGCTCATCAGTCGCCTGGACATCTAAATATTTTAAGAGAAACAGAAAAAAGAAATTAAATCGGCATGTTCCAAGCTGCAGTTGACGAAATGTAAAAACGATCAGTTGCTCCTCAGGTACCTTGATGGGATGCTTGATCGCCTCTGCCACGGTGAATCGGGACGTCTCGCGCACCAGTGACGGCTTCCCAAGCCTCGCCTCAATGTAACGCCCCGCCACTGCTGTTGCATTTCGGGCAGAGTAGACTCCCACGGCTAAAAGAGTCAGCCCTGCTACCTGGTGACATGAACAGTGCATTTGTCAGTTTAAAAATTGAGGAGAAACACCGATACTGGCAGTCCAGACATTTTAATGACATTTGAGGCACATGCAATGGTATAATACCAGCGAAGGTAAATACATCCAAGAGTCATTATGTTGGCACAGTTCAGTTCCTATTATGAATTTATAATGTCCGACTATAGTAACACACATATGGAAACAGACATCTCACCGTGGCTGTGACTTTATCCCAGTCTGACACAAAGGCCCGGAATCCTTCTCCGAACACAGCACCTGCAGTCCTGAAATATACCTGAACTGTCAGCGTGTCCTTTGGTGTTGACAAGGTGCAACTGCCATTTAACCAGTTACATAGTACACAAAACTGACTGCGTCTGTGTTACACACTAGTGTTGCATTGGCTGCATTTGTGTTAAATTCTGCTTACATGAATCAAAGCACCAAAACCCATTAACACACTGCATCTAATCATCGTCATGAATACTCCTGTGTGTCTTACTTTATGGACTCCAGGACAGTCTGTCTGTGTTCTGCAGCCTTCAGACGGATTTGCTCGCGGATAATATCAGCGTTCTCTCTCTCCACGCGGGCCCGGGCTTTAGATTCAGCCTCTATACGCAGAAGCTCATTCTTGTGCCGTAGCTCCATCTCATGCTCTATAGTTGCTATAGAAACCACAGCACAACGACTAGTACTTAATAGAAATACTTTTAAAGAGCTGACACGATGCTAGTATAACTGTGACAAGGTGTGTACCTTTCCTCATGGCCTCCTGTTTCTGTACAGACTCCTCCTGTTTGCGCAGGTTATCCTCGTTCAGGGCTTGCTGTTAAAAGCAGATAAAGACAGTCACCAGTTTGTTACTGTGGCTCATCTGAAAGTGCTAAATGTAGCAGAAATAACCTCACCTGCTGCCGTAGTTGGTCCTCGTATCGCTGTCTGGCCAGCTTATCCTGGTACTGAGCTCTCTGAGGTGGGTAGGACAACAAACTTTAATCAGATGAGTTAAACTGGTTTAGTTCTCCACTGACATATACAACTGTTCTTTACTACACAATTATTTCCTCACCGCTTGATGCTGCTTGGTCTCCTCATTAAGAGTTTTCCTCCTTTCCTCACCCTGGACTCGTATCTGGTCACCTTTAAGCTGCTCCACTGCTGCTTCATACTCCTGTTACAGTGACACGCCAATTAACTTGACTGAGGCCAAGCAACACACATTTAAATCCATTTATCGAACTCTTTCTCTTGGCTGGACCTCATAAGTAGCACCTAATTAGCTCTTACAAATTATTTATATGAACCAATTCAATAGATCCCATACATGTACACCACCCATGAAACAGCATGGGTGGGATAAGCGTCCTGCAGCAGCACCTCAGTGAGTGTTACAGGTGTAGAGGGTCTGGCGTACCTTAATCTTGCTCTGGTACTCCATCTGACTGGTCTGCTCCTGCATGCGAGCCATGTCCAGAGCTTCCTTGGCATGTCCTGGACAAAGGTGAGAGGTGACACAGAGCGAAAGATGTGGTTTTTACTCCTCTTGGTGGTATTGGCTCAGTAAGCTAAACAATAGAACCGGGATGGAGCAGATGTCTCCATCCTATCGGCCTTTCTAGGCTTATTTGATTAAAACTGCCAAAGCAGAACCAGTTGCGTGTGTGTTGTACAAGCAGAATGTGGGCGTCGCAGACTGGGTACAAGGTGATGACCTTTGAACTCAGTCCATTAGTTTGAACTTAGATTGTTTGAATGGAGAATCGCACACAACTGTCCTCATGACAAAGATTAAGCGGAACACGCATCTAGGTGTGTCCAGGTGCGGGCCTCTTTATGAATGCTGCAGCACAGGAGCGACGACCACCGTGATCCGGGTGGGAGCTGAAGCGTGAGGACTCTGGGAGTGAACTAATGTGAGAATCTGTGTTAAACGACACTCAGAGCTAAAAGGCTTTCCTGGACACTTACGGGACTTGTCGAGCTCCTTGGCCGCCTGAGCAGCTCGCTCCAGCCCGGTGGGATCGAAATTGCTCCATTTGTCCTTGGGTTTATCTCCGCCGCCGCTGGACCCTCCGGCCGCCGGCGGCGGCGGCGGTGGAGGCTGCACCGGGAGCCCCGGAGGCGGCTCCGGTTGCCCCTTGTTTAGGCCGAACAGCCACGACATTATTAAGAGCACAGATAAAGCACAGTTTAACCGGTACTGTGGGAAGCTGGAGGAGGTAGCTGATACTCCTGCACGTCTGTCACTGCACTTCCTCCACACGCGTGTCACGCCGCAGTCTTCTGCGCAAGTGCACCAGAAAATGAAGCTTTCTCTGAATAACAATGATTACGATTGGCTGGTCAGGAGCACGTCGTCTCATCATTGGCTGCACAAAGGACTGTCGTCACTAGAGGTCATCCAGGTAGTACCGCCCAATGTCGATACGGTGGCTACAGAGGAACATAATTTGTGCAATCCGCATGGAAGGACATGCTTCTCCATTGGTTGCATCAGGCTGTTTAATATTTTCTAAGTTGTAGGTCATTGTCAGGACATAACATAATGTCTGATCAGTGCATGAGGAATTAGTTAAATGGAGAAATGTTTAAATTACAACCTGCGTGTGTCCAAACTTAGTTCATTAACTAGTTCATTCAATTTAGTTCATTTCATTTTATAGCAGCTATAAACGAAGGGTCAAATGCAGACAGTAGGACATTTTTAGTCTGTAATGAAATGTCTCAAAACTCTGTATATCAAAGTAGCTGTTTTTCAATGACGAGAATAAAGACATAATGCATATCAAAATGTTTAATGAAATAAACATGACAGGGACACAGTACCACAACAAATGATAATATATGTATGTACAGACATAAACCATCATATGATAAAGCTTGGTTTTATTCTTCACAGCCTCCAAAAAACTCAATCAGCATCAAACCATAACTTTATAAAAGTTGCAAATGATGTTTACAAATAGGGTTTTATGATCACATTGATAATTGAGATGGTCAGGAGAGTTTTAAGGTAACACTGCAACTATTGTTTAATGATTGTTGTCTTATTGGATTAAGACTCCTTATGTTGTTTTAGGAGTGCACCATTTGAAAAAAGTAAGTGTTGAGTTACCAATTGTCAGCACTGCCACACAGGTAAAAATAAATCCTTTATTATCAGGAAAGGTAAACCTGCCAAATCTCTGGTCAACAGCTCAACCTTACAGCACCAGTCTGAGAGGGATAGTAAGTAAGGAAATTGTCCTTTGTGTCCAGGAATCAAGGCACTTCAACAGAAATCACCTGTGTTCTTGCACAACATGTCACATGGTTCAGTTGGCAGCTCTATTGTGGACCTAACATGTAGTTTCTACATTAAAAACCAATGTGGAACTGACTGTCAGGTGGTGCATCACAAAACCAGTTATTCTTCACCAGGAGTCAACATGTTCTCACTGAGTTACCAGTGTTAGATATGTTGCTCAGACCCTGGTCTTGAAGTGGTCATGACCAAAGGACCAGTCTGATACAGTAAAGAATAAGTTATTCACATGATCAATAAAGTATCACATAAATAAAATGATTCTTCTTAAATAATTATCTGTATTAACACTTAGCAGTGACTGAAGGAAAAAGCATTTTCTGGCTGGCATGAATGACGTTCTTCAAACCAAATTTACACATGTACAAGTTCTTCACTGCAGGTAAACCACACGGGAAAACACACCAGGGGGCTCTTTGCCGTCGCCCAGTGCTGCATGGAAACCCTCCTGTTGCCGAGCGCAGGCCAGCTTTGCAAGTGAAAGGAACGTCCGCGGCTCTGTGATGGCCAGTTCACTGAGGACATGTCTGTTCAGCTGAACACTGGTCTACATGGAGGAGGAGAGGGGATGTGTTACATACAGGTATGTGTGGTAGTAACAGCTAGAATGAATCAGCACAATACTTAAAGATAACACAACAGGGAAAACACAGCGTTTAACATTTAACACAACCAACCTTAGTGAGGTTGTGCATAAGGACAGGGTACTTCATGCCGTGCTCTCGTGATGCTGCTGCAATGCGTGTAATCCAGAGCTGAAAAACAATGTATAGAAATAATTACAATGATTACTCATATATAATTAAAAATACAGTCAACACTATTAATACTTTCTGAGACCAGTGGTAAGATGTACTCATGGCTGACAGGAAACTATTTTTTCAAACTTAATGTAACAAAAATATTATTCAAGAAATACATGGCTTAATTATTTAGTTTCCTGAGACACTTCAGGAGGAGCTGACTCCTGTGATGGACATCACTGGACTAAAATGTTGGATTACACTGTAGTCCTTCAAACAAAACTCACAATGACGATATTTCCTTCTCGTTCTACCTTTATTGATTTTATGTGTCACACATAATTTATATATATATATATATATATATTTTTGAGACATCACTTCTAAATGTCTGATATTTGATATGATGTGGTTTGAACACACACAGATTTCTAGCTTTAAGTCTGGAAAACTCAGTAGTTGGAAGGTATGTCTTTGTTTTACTGGCTCTGGCCTGTGTTAAAGCATTTGTTGTTGAGAGCCTGGTATCTGTGTCTTACCGTCCTCATGTTGCGTTTCTTTAGTCTCCGAGCTTTGGTGGCGTAGACGAAGGCTCTCCTGACGGCCCGCACCGCCAGGCTGTAGCACCGGTTCTTTCTGCCCCTGAAGTGCTGCGGAAAGAACCGAGGGCGACATCACTTCAGCAAACCTGCCTCACATTAGATCACTGTGATGGAGCAGTCTACGTGAAACAACCAGCATGTGGACGATCTGCCGGAGTTCACCAACACAACATTTAGACAGTGTGAGCGCAGGTTAACGCCATCTGTTCCAGGACATAGTCTTCACCTTACCCGTGCATGTTTGAGAACTTCTTGAACTTTCCAGTATCTGTCGGGTCCCCGACTTCTAATCCAACACGACAACGACAGGAAAACCATGTTTATTCTCCAGTCAGCGCCACCGCAGTATTCTTTTTTTGAAACAATTCAGTGACCTTAGCTCAGCTCTACTTACAGAGAGACTACACGCCGCACCACGACTGACACAGGCGTACTGGGTACGTTCGGTTTAAAACCCAGGACGTCTGATGTTCACGTTCGCCCGTTCCGCCCGAGTTTGTTCACGGTAAAACGGCAGGATAATGTGTGCAGGACGAGTAAAACAAACCACTGTCATAGAGGACAATGCCTGTGGACAACAAAAGCAAAGACGGAAAGGAAAATGTCACCAACCAAACAGAACATTTAAAGCTGTCCTGTGTTTAGTAAACGGTAGACGCTGGCGTACAAAACGCGCAATCCCTTTCGGGCAGCCAGGGTGCATGCTGGGATAGCAGGCGGTTGAGGTCAGAGAAACTCCAAAATGTCGGCAGCTGGTCTGACGTCCTTGAGCCGCTGTGGTGTTTTGGTGCTCCGCTCTCCCGCAAGACTGGTACGTTGGAAGCAACAAGCCACAGTTAACGTTTTTTATTTGTTTTAGCTGTTAATGTCAGTTACTGTTCATGTGCTGGAGACATGTCGGGTTTCTGTTGACAGGGAGGGCGCCGTCTATGCTCCGAAAGACAGCCTACATAGTCATAGCCACAAACCTAGTCCTCAGATGTCGTTAGACTGGCTCAACAGTAACTGAAAGTACAATACCAACTCTCACGTATCAGCACAAATGCTTGTTTGTTGGTTTGTGTCAGCTAAGACAATACTAACCAGTAAAAGACTTAAAGAGTTGTGTGAACACTGTTCAGCTAAATATAGCATCCAGCATCTACTGTAGCAGCCAGTTTAGCACGTTCGTGTTTCCAAATTAAATTCAAACAACAAGACACATTTCACGAATGTATAAATAATGGACTAAATGATTAAACGAGAAAATTCATCAGGCTATTGATTGGAAGTGAAGGTTGTCCTTAATTGCACCCTTGGTTTGAATCATAGTTGCACACTAAATATAATGTGCATAATGTGTCTGCTAGTGGCTCAAAGATAAAACGTAAAGCATGAACCAGTAATGCTAGTATGTTTTATCAGAGTACCAGGGACAATAAATAAATAACAATCAGTTGTTTCATGTAACAGTGCAGAAAGTTTCCCTGAGCTTGCAGTGTCCTGTGCATAAGGGAATCGTAAAAGTCCACAAATAATCATGTTTCTTTTCCCTGTCTCTCTGCTGTCAGTGGGTGAGATATGCCCAAACAGCAGCAGCTCCAGCAGCACAGCCCAGAATAAAGAAGTTCCAGGTGTACAGATGGGACCCCGACACTCCAGGAGACAAACCCCGCATGCAAACCTACGAAATTGACCTCAACACGTAGGTGTTGCAGCTTCTGTTTTTGCATTGATGAGGTTGAGTTTGTCTGGCTTGGGCTGTAGTGTGTTTGTGCAACTTGATGGTAGTTGTTAAATGGATGAGGATTTGTAACAATGCGACTTGATATCCCAGAATAGTGTGAAGAATAGTGAAGACTTTGTCTGGCTACTGATTGGTTAATGAATTCGAACTAAAGATGTCGAATCAGTTTCTATAGAGAACAGAGCACTGTTCTCTATAGAAGTGCACTGCTAATAGTTTGGTGCTCACATGACTGAAGGCAGTAGTAAAGCCTGTTTGGATACTGAGGGCATGAGTAATGAGCTGAGAACTGGCTCCAGGTGGATTTGACAGCTTGGCACATTTCCAGTCCTTTCTTCATCTGCTTCTCTAACCATCTGAAGGATTCTCATAACTCACTTCTGTCATGGCGCTTCAGCCACAAAGAGCAGAATTTAAAAACTTCAACAATAGCACCTGTCAGGATTTTTTTAGGTTGAGTAAGAAATGTCTGCTGCATTCTCAGTGACTTGCTGACTGGTTGTGTCCTTTATCTAGTTGCGGCCCAATGGTCCTTGATGCTCTGATTAAGATAAAAAATGAGATGGACTCTACTCTCACCTTTCGCCGCTCCTGCAGAGAAGGTTGGTAACATAAGAATAATTATCACTTGTCATTATAACTTAATTTAATACAGATTTAAAAAGTTTTTTTAACATATACCCAGACTCGTCTTTTTAGCCTCAAACTAATAGCTTTTCTGAAATTGACTTTTCGCAAAAGTATTAATTACAAGACTGAATCAACTGTCAAATTGTAGTAGAAAAAGTGTTTTTGATTTTAACTTGTGTGAAAAATTATATTAAAAAGGATTTTTTACTGCAGGCATTTGTGGATCCTGTGCAATGAACATTAATGGAGGAAACACTCTTGCTTGTCTGGACAAGATTGACACCAACATTAACAAGCCAACGAAGATCTACCCTCTGCCACATATGTACGTGGTCAAGGATCTAGTGCCAGTGAGTAAAGTCCACTTGCTCTGAGACCACTACATCAGCAACAGTGTGTTTGCTTCCCAGTCATAAGTTATGATGTATGAGGTTGTATTCCTCCTCTAATCAGTGAAATTGTTTCATACAAATGTCCTACCAGACTCATTTGTAATATGCTTAAACATCAGTTCAATTTGCATTTGTGTCAGATGTAAGGAAATAGTTTGCAGGCATATCTGGGATTCACGACAATGGGGCATACATGACGTCACAGTAACCTTGACCTATGACCCCCAAAATCTAATTAGTTCATCTTTGACCACAACTGACAATCTGTGCCAAATGTGGTGACTGTGACCTTGACCTTTGACCACCAAAATCCCCAACTGTTCATTGCGGTATCTAAGTGGGCAGTTGTCTGATTTTAAACAAATTCCTTCCCCCTAACTCTTTACATACAAGAGTAGCTGTATGGACAGGAAACCTGAAAACATATTCCTCTGGCTCTGCTTGCAACAAGGTGTAACTGGTTCATAATTTTTTTAATGATTTTATCCTCTCTGACAGTTTTTGTTGAAGATTTGAATGCTGACCGGTTCCTTGATTGTAAAATCATGTTTGCAGGACATGAGTAACTTCTACGCCCAGTATAAGTCTATTGAACCATACCTGAAGAAGAAGGATGAGTCCAAAGAGGGGAAGGACCAGTACCTGCAGTCAGTGGAGGACAGACAGAAACTGGTACGCTGCTGGCTTCATTTTGGTTTAACATGAACAGACAGTGTGTTTTGTGACATCAGTATTTTTCTCCCATGTAGGACGGTCTGTACGAATGTATCCTGTGCGCCTGCTGCAGCACGAGCTGCCCGAGTTACTGGTGGAATGGAGACAAATATCTCGGACCAGCTGTGCTGATGCAGGTGTGTGAGCACATAAGCATTAAGGATGGTTGATGATATTCTGGATTATGCGTCTGAATAACGGGTATGTATGCGCTCATGTCTTCGCAGGCCTATCGCTGGATGATTGATTCACGAGATGATTTCACAGAGGAACGTCTGTCCAAGCTGCAGGATCCTTTCTCATTGTATCGCTGTCACACTATCATGAACTGTACCCGGACCTGCCCCAAGGTAACCTGTCGGCTCACTTAATCTACATCTCAGTTCAGTTGATTGCACGTATGTTTTCTTCACTAGCATAATGGGAGCAACACGCAAGAAAAAACATTTCTGTTCACGATCACAAACAGAACAAGACACTTTTATTCCACACAGGGAAGTTTTGACTTGCATTTTTGGACAAAAATGTATTAATCAAATGAGGAAATCCTTGCCATATTATTGATCATTTTTAATGAAGGATTACTATTCGCCCTGTATGTGTGGTCCTTTGTCTTTTGTAATGTGTTCTATAAACAAATTTCCAGTAATACAGTGTCGGTATGAAATCTTGGTGACTTGGTGACTCGTGTGTCCTGGTGCAGACCTCACAGATCTCATCTCCTTCATGATGACAGATCTGATAAATAGGGATTCAAATGCAGGCTGCATGTTTCTCCAGCCTCCTGTTCTCATTCATCAGAGTGATTGTTGCTGCTCTGTCCCCTCAGGGGCTGAATCCAGGAAAAGCGATCGCTGAGATCAAGAAGATGATGGCCACGTACAAGGAGAAGAAGGCTGCTGCTGTCTAAATCCTCTGTTGTCGTTCCTGTATATCTTTTCCCTCCATAATTAAATTTTGTATTGATTGAAATAAATGCTTTGAGGTCTGATGGGCCAGTGCACCTGTCGGCTCTACCTCCACACCACAGAGAGCTCTAATGAAAATATGTGTATGTGGGTGGGGAACTCGGTATTGCACAATCCTACGTGTACAGTATGAATGCAGGAGAACGTGTGTGAAGGAATCTGTCGTGTGCGATAACAGGTATTTATCTCTAGCTCAGCTTTGTGCACGTTTAAAAACGTGTAGACTTTTTTTTTTAGCCTGATGCCTTCAAGTTAGCAGCTGGTTCAGACATGCAGCATAGATGTTCCTTCAGATCTTCCAACAGTCTTTGTTTTGATGGAAAATAAACATCTAAAGTGTTTTATATCTACTGTCATTCATATCACTCTGACATCCACCAGCTACAGACAATGTCAGACAGTGGTCTCTAGGTGTCGTTGGTCAATGAGACCATCGTCAGTTTAATCACTGCACTGCTTCAAATTGAAGCCTGTAGAAAATGTTATTCAGATATTATGTATTAAATTTAATTAAATCCATTGATGGAATTTTTAATGAACACAACGCCCAGCATGTAGTAGCAGGTTTATAAACCCAGTGAAATCCTCAGGTTGGTGATTGGTGGTCACCTGTGGGTCGTCCTCCCCTCTGGCTTTAATGTGACCACCTGAGCCAGAGTGTGAACCTTATTATGAAATTATTAGCATTACATGTAATTCAAATATGTCTCCGATTATGTTTGCTCTGTAATGTTGAAAGACACGGTTGGAACATGTTTCATGTATCACAGAAGTTTTGAAGTGTCGTATCACTGTTTAGTGAGTGTTTGTTTCATTTTTCAATGTACAGGTTTGTGTCTGACACGTTAGCGACACACTGAAGTTTAAATCGAGATTTTAGCGCTGTTTCACTGCGG
>JAUMHF010000021.1:11158111-11192341 GCA_032359275.1 Microctenopoma steveboyesi
CTGAACGCGTTCAAAGGTCATCAGGCGACACAGAGACGATTCAATGATATAAAACACACGTCACAATCAGAAATAGTTTATTCATCCCTGAGGAAATTAGGAGGTATCACTTGCTCTGTGGCAGATGCAGATGCAAAGGGCCCCACGGCCACTAGAGGCCCCCATCCTACCGCTTTTCAAATATTTTAGAGGAATTACATGTAATTCAAAAATATCTCAGATTATGTTTGTCTGCAAACCTTAGGGAATCGTTTCTGGTATTGCAGAAACAGCTGCACTAGAGCATTACCTTATTTTTTTTGTTAACCAGATACAATACTAGACCAAGTATATTTTAACTTTTTTTTCTTTTTAATCAGTCCTGAGTGACTTAATTCAATTTAAATCCCAAACGTTCCCAGTCATATCTTTTAAACGGTGCATTTATAAGTCACCATTGCTGTAAATATTTCCACAGGAATCTTCACATTATGAAATCTATCAGTGTTGATAGATTCTTTTGAATCTTTGTTAACTTTGGGCACTTCTGATATTTACATAATAGTGTAATAAACTAAATTGTTAAATATCATAAAACAAAAACTAGAAACAGTGAATCCTATTTGAATCTTTGTTTTAAATATCAGGTTTGAGAACCTACTATGATGAATTGCAACAAACAATTGAAGGATTAAAATCATCTGGCATAGGGCCCCCACAGACCCAGAAACGGCGCGGGGAAGATGCAGGAAGATGATAAGCTAAAGCATAAACCATTTATCACCTGCTTACAGTGTTATGTTTAAATGTTTAAGTGTAACCAGTGAGGGTTAACTCCTTTTCTACATTGTTGATCGCTAACGTAACAGAATCTGATGGATGACGGGATTCGGCAGAACCGATGCGGGTTCCGGGCTCCGGGCTCTGGGGGCTGGGACTGGGACTGGGGAGGAGACTATGGATGCGGGGTGGTACAATGTGGCGCTGCGAGGTCTTTCTGCGCTCACAGACGCATGAGAGGGGAGGAAAGTCGGAGCAAACTGAAGTGAAGTTAGGTAAGACGCCGGAAAAAGAGTGATTATACTGCAAATCTGCACGTTTCGTATCAAATAGCCTTTGTGTTTTAGTTTTTAAATATGTGCATATGTAAAGCCAGACCATTAACAAATCTCTAATTGAATTTTGCTGAGAGATTTGAAGGGAAAAGAAAAAGGTCTGAGGTGACACAGATTGCATGTTTTAAGGTCCTAACAGCATCAGTCCACTCAGTGGAAACGGAATAATAATGTTAGAGGCTGCTGAGAGCCGACATGTGGTGATGTGTTTTCACTGGAGAGAAGAAGGAGGAGGGACTCCACAGCCTGCAGCAACTCAACTACAATAGAGAAAGGGTGCCAAGAGGAGAGAACCAAACAAATAAGAAACTCAGCTGCTCCCAGAGGGTCGGGTCGATGAGGACATGGAGAGAGGATTTTACACCCTGTCACAGTTGAATTATAACAAAGTGAACTGAATAGATAAATGACAGAAGTGTAATCAATTGTTGCTTGTGTGTGTGTGTGCATGTGTGTGTATGTATGCATGTGTGTAGGTGGGGGAGAGATGGGGTCTTTAGCTGGGAAGGGAAGGACTCAGTGGGGAGAGGGGGGCTAATCACTCCCAGATGTTTGCTGTGAAAACATATGGTTTCCGATAGCCACTGTGATGCACATGAAGAATGTGTGTGTGTTATACTGATACACAAACATACACAGACACACACACGCTGCTTCTATGATTCCAGTGGGGCTTCAGACAAAATGTGCACAGAGAAAGCAGGTACCACTGTGCAGAGCGTGTAGAAAAGCACCAAGTGACAGCTTCATGTCGTGTGTAAGAAGTGGGGTACAGCGCTGCAGCAGAGGAGGAGCGTTCATACTTTCCACTAAGTGAAAAAGTAGCTTAGTGAGTACTGCAGGACACTGAGGTACTGTAATAAGTTTTACTTAATGTACCACCTACCCAAATGACTTGTTCTGCTGGGTGTCTGTGTCTGTGATTTTCAGTCCGTGTGTCGCTTTGACTCAACGTGAGAGGCTCTTTTAGTTGGTGAAGTGAAGAAGAAAGAAAGGGGGGAAAGAGGAGGGGGAAGGGCTTGAGGAAATGACCAGTAAGGGCGAATGAATGGAAATGAGGGATGTGGAGATAGATGGAGTGAGGGAGGCGGGGGTGAGGGGGGTCCTCTGTTTCTTTTCTTGGAATGCAGCTGTGAGTCTGTCTGCTGCAGCGGGGAAAAGTGGAAAAACAGAGAGATTGTTCTTTGCTGACAGTTTTCTCCCCTTGTCTTTCTTGTCTGGGGCCATTAGAGGGGGGAGGAGGTAGAGGTGTGAGGGAGGGCCGAGAGAGGGGCCGAGCAGAGGGGGGGGGGAGTTTTGGGCAATAAGCAGCAGTGAGCAGTTTACTCTCCCCATGTTGATCTGCTTTGATAGTTCTTACTCTCCTGATGTCCCCTGCAGTACTGAATTCATCCTACCTCCCACAGTGACCATGAGAGCCCTCCTACTGCTCTGCATGCCAGGTGACTGCACCACACTCCTGAAGTTATGACCTGGTCTCAAACCTTAAATATTCTTCTGTAACATCACAAATGTATTTGTTATGAACAATATACAGTAAATAAATACATAGCTTTTTTGGTGGAAATATTTTGTTCACACATTAGTTGAACAGACTATTTGTGAGTACTGAAACCAAGCAGCCAGTTAGCTTAGCATAAACACTGTCACTGTCCACAGGTAACGCTCACTTTGTAACACGTCGTAGTTTGAAATTTGTACAACGACCAGCGTGTGAAAAAAAACAAATTGTGAAGGTCACGACATGAGAGAAACGTGACTCTGACAGACGGAGAACTTATGTTGTTCATTACGTCTGTGTGTATCCTCAGCCTTAGAACTCTGTGGTGCTTAGATTCTAGTTCATGATAAAGCTTCTTGTTACAGTATTCAGAGGACATCCCGTCTTTTTTCTCCTGCATTTCTCTCATCACCTCTTCTTTGTGATTATTTGTCTGAAACGTCAACAGTTGTGCTGCTTGCCCAGTCCCAGTACCAGGAACCATATCCTTTTTTGGGTGAGTTCATTCAAAGATATCAGTTTCTATGGGAGCTTTCCACATCTGTGCGCAGTTTCTCATTGTCCTCTTATGTGTCACTTGGCCTCAGGGAGTTCTATCTGCTCCTCTGATAGTTGTTTACCACCCGCATAGCAACTGTCACAGTGTAAATAGCGCGTTGACCACTTTGCATGTTATTTGTAAGCGCCTTGCATATGAAGTCATGGATTTCACCCTTACAAGCTGCTCATTTTCTTCAGCTCTAGCCTGCAGGTGGTTCATTTTATATGGTGCTGAGCTTTGTGTGTGTGTGTATCTGGGGATACAGACAGTTGATCTCATGAAACTGTTTTGTTTTTTGCCTTCACAGAGGACTATGGACCAGATTATTTTCCAGGTAAAACATTTCAGGTTTCAGCCTTGAAAGTAACTTTATGTTTACATTTAAGTGTATTTCACAAAAGTGATTACTCTGCTCTCTTTTTTTAGAGATTCCAGAGTCTGAAAATACCGATACTCTTCATGGAACCTACCAGCAGCAGGTTCAGCTCCAACCAGTGGTCCGTCCAGAAAAATCTGGTATATCTGCTCATTTCTCCTTCTGTCAGAGTCACGTTTCCCTCATGTCGCGATGCTTTAGTGAGATTTGTGCTATGTCGGTACATGTCTTGTAAATCTGTTTTCCATGTGGATATCAGAGTCGGATTTGGAGACAGAGCCCACAGAGCCTGGCCCTCTCGGTAAGAAAGCTCCACAGATGAGGGCAGATAATGAGTTGTTTACTCCGACTGGAGAAATTACCTTTCTATGTTTGATTTCCAGACTGCAGAGAGGAGCAGTATCCCTGCACCAGACTTTACTCTGTTCACAAACCATGCAAACAGTGTCTCAACAACCTATGCTTCTACAGGTTTGTAAGACCAAAAACATCTTTTTAAAATGAATACCTAGGAGTGCATACAGAGAGTCTACTATTTGCCTCATTCTTTGGTAACTTACTCATGAACAATGCATGAATTCTGGTCAATTCTAGTTAAACAGGTAAAGAATGTCAGTGCATCTATGCGGCTACAAAACACATTGTTGTGCTACAATAGCACCGAGGTTTTCTGTCTCTGCAGTGTAGATGTAAATACAGTTGTTTAGGAAAATGGGTTTACAGAAGCTAAATGCAAGCTTGAACTACTAGCACAAGGATTTTTTTGTTTCTCAACCTTTCCCACAGTCCAACAAACACTCCTACATACCCTCTCAATCTCAGTGAAGATCTAAACCTTTAAAAACTGTGTTTCTGCTCCTTCAACATCGTTGGCATCACTTCATTTCTGGCCTCTACATGTGCTTTCACTCAGTTTGCGACGGGTGTATGTCATTAACAAGGAGGTTTGTGTGAGGACCGTGTGCGCACACGAAGAGCTGCTTAGAGGTGGGTTCAGTAAACTGGGTGTTTATGTTGATCATTATATTTATTTTAGTCACACTCCTCTTTGTCTTCTTTTAGCTGACCTGTGTCGTGATCAGTACTCTCGCTGCGGCGTGGCAGCGCTGACTGGACAATGTGCGTCACTAGGAGGAAGCTGTGGAAAGAGCTGTGGTGGCTGCTGATTGAGTCTGGACTCTACCTGCCCACATACTGCCGCTTTTCTACACGTGGTCCACATCTTCTAACGTTGTTCCTCCCGTTCAATGTTTCTTCTTCTCTGTATAACTCATTACTCTGGCATTTGAAGATTCCTGTTCTATTTCTGTTTGCCTTTATTTTTCCACATGTATGTCTGCCCAGTAGATCCTGCGCGTATGGATACATATACTCCAAAGAACAACGATGATTGTATAAACCACTGGTGCTATAAAATCCTCACACTGGTGCTATAAAACTTAACTTTTAGAGATGCACATAAAACTATGTTTTTTTTTGCATATTGTTTCATATTAATCTCAAGCTTTGTGTTTGTTGATATGTTGCTGTACTTGTGCTGAAAAGCAGTCATTGTCACGATGATCAAATCATCAATGGTGGCCACTGTGCACTGACATCAGACAAAACGAATCGATCTCCAGCCACCAGGAGTCTCACCAGTAAAGACTAATAGATGTGAGAACAGACAGGTGGTGTGTGACCTCACTTTCTGTACTTTCTGCTACCTGGATCTGGGCTTAGCAACCAAGCAGCAAGCTTATATTGGCATACTCCAGTGACAACAAGTGCTCTAAAAAGGCATTTACCAAGAACGGCCTCTATACTACTGCTTTGTAAATCTGTCACTATAAAGACTGATAAAAAATAAACTTTTTTATTACAGCTGTTCAGTGTGTGGTTGAATCAAATGTCATTTATCAATGCTACATGACCTGAGGCTGCAGTTAATAATAATAAATGTCTTATAAAAGACATGACTTATGGTGCAGATGGTGAGTTTATTCTCCTGAAAACATGTGGTTTTTAATGTGCACTGTGCATACAAGTCATATTGCTGAACTCAACAGCCTATCAGTGAGTTAAATGTACATAAAACTAGTGTTAACTAAAAAACATCAGTACCGTGACATTGCAGCAGACGAACAATCCCTTTTCAGCTGTAGAATCACATCTATTCACATAATCACTGAATCAGTTTGTGAAGGAAAATACAGTGCAGCTTCTTCATCATGCTCGTTTAGTTTGTTTCCTGGCACGCACACACAGTGAAGCACTTTCTTCCATCGTTTTCTGTCCCAAACTGTTAATGTAAATGTGGAGGAACCAAGGCCGAAGAGAAGAATCTGGCAGATATTTTCACTCCTTGCACTACATCCAGATTCTGTCTGGACAAGAATCCTGAGGTGATTTTGTCTAGAATAAGAGCGGGAAGTTTGGGAAAATGTTGAGCAAGGATCAAGTACAGATGGCTGCCATTAATGCGCGGGGTGCTGCTGAATTACATCACTCCGTTCCCTCACCTGTGTGTGCTCCATGTTGAGTTAACAGTTAAAGTACTGTACAAAATATCCATAATGCATCATCAAAAAGACAGTAGTGTTCATTACAGAGACAGAATATAGAATAAAACAGCAGAGACAGTTAAAAGAAAGTCTTTGTGGGTAATTATTGCTTCTAGACATTCATGAAAGTAGATTTTCCCTGAATCAGAAGGTGGTCTGCTGGTGCCGGTGGATTTTAGCTGCATCTCAGTGTCCCGTCGACATTAAGGATGATGGAAGCGGAGGTTGCCGCCGTTTCATCTCCTGCTGCAGCTGCTCCTTCAGCGTGGACACCTACAGCGAGAGCAGTGACTGATCTTATCTTATCGTATGATTAAAAACCTATGCCACGAAACCCAAAGTAACTGAGAGGCAGGTTTTTAGGTTCTTTTAATGTGAACCTCCTGATGACTGGTTTCAAACCAAACACCAGCTGCCACAGTCTCAGCCTGGTGCAGGACGTCTACATGTAAACATCTTGACTTAGTTATGATCATTTTGTAGACTTTAAAACATTAACGTCACGTGTTAACGTCTTTGTGTCACTGTTTTGGCATTTGTTATTTCTCTTTTATTCATGTTTCATCACTTGAAAGCAAAACAGAGCAAAACATGTAAAGCGCTGCTAAACCAGTGTACATACACTGATACTGTTGACTTTCATTCACTGTCTTTTTGATATTTAAGAGCGTTTAAAGTACTAAACTCATCTGTGCATCTTTATATATCACAGAGCTGTTTAAGGTGCACCAGTCTCCTCCTGTACTACTGCCTTCTAACGTCTGTTTTGTGGAATTAGCTGTGACTCATTCCCTTTTGTGTGGTGATTATTACACAACATCTCAAACCAGATTGTTAAGCAGAGAATGAAAAGTGTGTTATTCACATGATGTCTACCTGCTCCTCCAGGCCTTTGACTCGGTGTCGGTGAGCTCGCTCTCTGGTGCCCAGAGTTCGTTCAATGTCTCTGAGGCTGTTCCTCAGTTTCTCGGACTCCCGCTGGGCCTCATCACGCTGCCTCACCAAATTCTCACAGAGGCCGTGCGACTGCTCCATCTCAGTCATCTGAGTCTGCTCAAGAAACAAGCACATACACACAGGTGGAAAACAAGCAACTGTAAAATACTTAAAAACATGGTAACGTCATGATCGACAAGAAGGTTAAACTGAAAAAACAAACACTGGTGTGAAGCTGATGCTCCAGGGACAATAAAACTATTTAATATTCATGTTTAGGAAAAACACTCATCTGTCTTTAGAGAGCACATTTATGATACAAGATACTGAGCAAATGACATTTGGCTTTATGAATTAGCAGAAATATGAACAGAAACTAAAAAGTAATGTACAAAAAGAAGAGGGGAAACTGCATTATCACTGAGAATTATAAACATTTATTATTTATTAAGTGACCCTATTTCTACAAGACTAAACATCATAAACTGAAGTGAACCAACACCTCTGACTTTTATTGGTCTGGAGGTCGTCTGACAAATGGTCTGAGGACGAAACTCTCTCTGCCTAGTTCATTTCTCCCTTAGGTCAGTGGTTTTAACCTCTTTTTTCACGACAGAACACAGACTGGCTCCTTCTATAAAAAAGTTTTAGCTGAAAAACTGCAGAAAAATTCTAAAACTATTTATGCAGTTTTAATCATACTTGCAGCAAATGTTTGAGGTTTTGGGAAGTGTTCTAGTGAATATTTATGCAGCCTTGGATTTTCATTTACTAAATAAGGAGAGTCTGAGATGTAAAATTCTTATGAATCCTACCCTAGGTTTATTTTATGCTAGTTTATATAGAAAACTGTTTTGTTGCATTAAAACAACTACTAAGAAGGGGTAAAAAGAATGTGTGGTGTAGAAATGAATAATAAGAGTAAAACAACTTTTCACTGCTGATTGTTGATGTAACCAGAAGCAGATGTATCCAGAAATGAAGAAACCAGGTTATTTACAAGTTACATTGACCTCACTGACACAGTTAACTATCTTTTTAACTGAAAACCATTTTCTTACACTATGTCTGAACTAATGTACTGAGATATTTATCAACTTTTCAGATGTAGGATTCAAATACAGGCTGTCCTCCGTCTGCAACATTAACCAGAGAAAATGTACACCGCTTTCTGCTGCAAAAAAATCCCTCATTACTGAAGTGGGTGAAGACACAGAGTCTCCCACAAAGTAATTACACTGATGGTGTAGATGGTGGCCGTGAGGTTGAATAATAATTTAAGGAAAGGAATTTATACAGCACAAAAACACATGAAGCTTAAGTGTGGAATTAATGTTACTTCTGTAGAACTGTGTTTTCTGTTCAGTCCACTCATTCTACACAAGCTGTGAGAAGCTGTCAGCAGCACTTCATTTAGAGAAGATGTGGTTTGTGTACCGTATGTATGAACCGATGGCGTAATGTGACTCCCCACCTGCAGCATCAGTATCTGTTGCTGGGCTTCCTGCAGCTCCTGTTCAGCAGTGTTTAGAGAGCGATCCAAGCGGCTTCTCTCTGCAGACAGCCGCATGCTGCCTTCTTCACTCTTCAGCTTCTGACGTTCCACCTAATGACAGGCGTAATTAACATCGACAGCCTAAATGTATGCAGTAAAAAAGCCCCAATCCAAGATTTAGTTTTGCCACAGGAGCAAAGTCAGACAGCTGATCAGCAGTGAAAGGAACGTGGCCTTCAGCATTGGATGGATGTTACTGGTAGATGAATGAAAACTTAAGTGTTCACAGAAATCTGAAGTTTATATACAGCAATAAATCTACAGTAGTTTCAAGCATAGTTGAAGAAGAAGAAAAGTCAAATCAAATGAGCTTCTGCACATCAATGACAGTGCTGACCTTATCTAGTGTGTTCCTCAGTGCGTTCTTGTCTTTCTCCAGCCTCACGGTCTGTCTCTCAGCATCTTTTTTCTCCGTCTCAAGCATGGCAACCACTCGCTGCAGCCCACGCAGTCGCTCCTCTACAGTGGCCCTCTCAGTCTGAGCTGACTGGGCGCCGCGCTGAGCCTCCAACAGAGCAGCCGAGCGCTGACGCAGAGCCTGACACCGGAAAGACATGTGCAGATCAGGACATCAGGCCCTCTGAAGACTGTATTTTGGGACATATCTGAGATAATCTTCACCTCTTGAGTGTTGCTGAGCTCAGCCTCCAGCTCCTGCCCTCTCATCTCACTCTGGTTCAGCTCACCCTGTAGACTTTGCACACGCTCAGTGAGAGTGGCCACGTTTCTCTTCACTTCAGCTAGTGATGCCCGGGCTTCATCCATCCGTTCCTCAATAACAAAGATCCGTCGTGAAAACATTATTTTACATCCACGTTGTTTAAGAGATGTGTTTTGATGCATTTCGCTCACCTGTTGAAGCCTTTTGTCCTGCTCAGCCACAGTCAGCGTCTTCTGCAGAGCAGCCAGGCGACTCTGGGCGCTGCTGTGAGCAGTCGCAGCCTCCTGGAGGCTCTGGTTGAGTGACGTGGTCTTCTCTCTGAGTACACATTCACCTTCCTGAGTTTTAAGCAGAGCCTGACTCAGCCTCTCCACCTCCCTCTGGAGCTGAGACACTCGGGCTTCTCCCTCTGCCACCTGTTGTTTATTAAAAATAAAACAACAAATCCTATTTTTCTTCCACTGTGAATGAAGGTCATTCACTCCAGCAAGTCTTTTTGTTCTTAAAAGTGGCCCATGGACAAAGATTACAGCTAAAAGCCAACATTTAGGCTCTGTACATTACTACGGTGAACTGACGTGGTTTAAGTTTTGACTGTCAGCTTTAATTTCAGGTCTTTTTCAGAAACACAGCGCTAGCAATTACAACCAGCCTCTAATTATAGGATCTCTGAAAGCTGCTGCATTTGCTCTTGTTCCTTGAAACCAAAGCTCAACATTAACCAGCGTTTCTATTAATTCATTATTACCAATCGATAGTAGTCTTCACCAACTGTGAGAAACACAAATTATACCACAAATGAAAATATGAAAATAAAATGACATGTATGACACTCTGGACCTGTTTGAGTAGAGACTCATGCCGGTCCTGGGAGGCTTGGCTCTCAGCTTCGCGGTCTCCGAGACTCAGCTTGAGCCTCTGCAGCTCCCCCTCCAGGCTGCGCCTTCCCAGCTCCACCCTGGTGGCCCGGGCCTCAGCTGCCTCCAGCGCCTCCCGCAGACGCTTCCTCTCTGCTTCCAGGCGCAGCTCGGCAGCACGTTGCTTATTTAACTGATCCTGCAGAGATGGATGGAGGAAAGAGATGCTTTTTAAGTCCATCCATAAAAAGGTTCTGTCTGCTCTAAGCTGCTTTCCTCACTTTCACTTTCCGTGTGCCTGCTCTTACTGTTGTACGGAAGGTGATTTATTTTGAAACGTGCTGGCACACAACGACAAGTGAAAAAGCCAATATGAGACACAGCGAGCGGCGTGGCGTTGTGTGCATGTGGCATCTGTTGTTGTTATGTTCCCTGACAGCTTTTGATTCAGGACACTGCTCCGCTCCGAGTTGCCATATGGTGGTGCTGGCACCGCCGTGTGACTCACACTACTCTATATAGAAACAAGTTGTGTTTACACACACTCAAACAAAAGCACAAATGTGCGCGTACCTGAGTGTGTTTCTTATCCATCTCACAGGCCTGCAGCGCTCGTTCCAAATCCTTCACCCTGTCGGAATGAGCTCTCCTGTCTCTTTCCCCTCTCCTCCCCATCTCCTCCTGCTGCTGGAGTAAAATCTGAGTGGTGGCCAGACGCTCGTCCAGATCACGTCTTTCTGAAAATCACACACATCAACATACAACCGTACAAGTTCAAGACGACACCCAGCAGCTACAGAGGAGTTTACTTGTTGCCATTTTTGTTCTTACACTTTTTTTTTATTTTTCTGAATGTGTTACCATTTACAGCTACATGACAAAAATGTTCTACCTTCTTGGAGTTCCTGTAAGGTGTTCTGTAGCTGAGTGAGACGACTCTGGGCGGAGGCTCTTTCCTGCGTCAGCTCCTCCACCTCCTGCTGCGAGGCGACTAGCTGGCACCGGGCATCATCCTTCAAAGTTCATACACAAGGATTTAAGCCACACAAACAATGATCCCTGAACTATAATGAATATTTACTTTGTGGGTTCTTTTATGGCTCGCAGCTCTTTTACCCGCTCTTTCTGTGCGTCACGCAGCTCCTGGAGAAAGTCCCTGAGACTGCTTCGTAGTGTGTCAGGGTCCAGCTCTGATTGGGGGAGAGGCAGCGGTGTATCCCCTCTGTCAGGAGACACGGCCCCTGAGCCGAAAGTGTTGTCAGGGGTGCTTACTTGAAAGTCTGTATAAATGAAACAGAAAGAGTTTAAATCAACTGGTGGACATTCTATGCTAATGCAACAGAGCTACGTTAAAACTAGGTTATGTTTCGCAAGAGAATAGTAAAAAACACTTTTTTCTTTAAACTAATCTGCAATATGTGCAAAGTCTATTTTCACTTGTGTGGTCAGTATTTATATAGGTTGTACAAAATATGTTCACTTAAGTGGGATCTTAATAAACAACAATAAAAAACATGGCAAAATAAAATCGACTGTCCTATATTTTATGTCTGAATCAAAGCTGTATGTATCGCTCTCACCTTTAGGAGGCGACAGCGAGGAGCGCAGGGGAGAGATGCTATGGTGGCGGGACATAGTGCCAGGGGATGCTGAGCTCCCCCCTGGGCTCCTCCCCCTGCCTCCTCTGCCGCCGGCGCCGATACCGAGCGTTCGCGTCAGTGCAGACTGAAGGCTGCTCAGACGATAATCCAGCTCCTTCCTCCCGGCCTCAGCCCTGGCCAGCTCTGCCTCTGTGGCGGCCAGGCGGCCCTGAGCTTCACTCAGCTGCAGGCTGTGCTGGGCGGCGGCATCCTGAGCTGCCTGAGCGCGGAGCGACAGGTTCTTGACTTCGTCCTGCAGCTTCTTCTCGCAGCCACGAGCCTCCTGCAGCTGAGCCGTCAGTTCTCTCTCGCAGCCGCGCCACACTGACTCACACTCTACCAGACGATTTTGAATTGAGGAAAACTAAAATGAAAAATACAGACAGTGAACTGACAATGAAAAATACATGACAGCGCCTGTGTATTCCTCTTCATGCCCGGCCATCCTCACCTCCTTTTTGAGGGCGTCTCGAACTGTTTCAGCTTCAGATAACTTCTGTTTGAGTGTGAACATTTCTTTCCCTCTCTCCTCCTCTCTTTGCTCCTCCAGCGATAGACGGTTCTGCAGTTCTGCCACATCCTTCTCTCTCTGTTCCTTCTCTCCATCCAGAACCTTCAGCTGGCGCCAATAAAAGCACAAGACGATAGCATCGTCACTCTAACAAGAAAAAACTCCTATCGCGGTTTATTTCCTGCTGCCTAAATGTGTAAAAGAGTTTTTAGACATATCTGTGAAGCATGTGATCGCGACTATGTGGTCTTACATGTCCCTGAGGTGTAAGAGTAGTGAGGTTGCAGCATGTCTGACCTGTCTGCGGAGCTCCTGGAGTTCCCTGCGAGCTTCAAGTCGTGACCTTTCAACTTCTCTCAGACAGCTACGCAGCTCTGTCACCTCCTTCTGCGCAGATGATAAAGTCTCCTTCAGCACAGCCAGCTGCTGCTCCTTCTCCTCGCACTGCCGCTTCACGCTGTCAGACCAAACGCACACACTTCTGTGTTAAGGGACCTGTGTTCGTCTGTGAGAGTCTTCCCCATTCAGTTAGGTGTTTACCTGATTCTCCTGGTTTCGGCACCATGTAGAGTTTCTCTTAACTGGGTGTTTGATTGGCTGAGAGTGTCTCTTTCCTTGGTGATGTCTCCGAGGCTGCGTCGCAGCTCTGCACCTTCTCTTCTGTAGTTTTCCGCTGTGTCCTGAGTTTGGTTCAGACGGCGCTCGAGGTCCAGCACGTCCCGTCTCAGCTGGTCCCTGTTCCCTTCGTTTGCAGAGAGAGAAGCTCTGCACTGTTCGAGCTGGATGTTGCAAAAGGAACACATACGTTCACTTACATCATCCAGAGAGGTTTGTATCCTCAAAACAGGCCACTGAGCGGTCCTGGGTTGTTTAAAGGGATTCATTAACCAAACTCTTTTTGTCATTATTTTCTAAAAGTGTAGTTTGTTAATGCAGATCCAGGGAAAACTTCAGAAACTTTTCTATGATGGAAACAAGACGTTTCGCGTGCTGAGTGACCCTCGTCTCTGAGCATAAGGTTCAACTTCTCTCTGGTAAATGAACGTGACATGATCTACCTCTTTGTGAACAACATCAGCACGAGTCTGAAAGTCAGCGCCAGTCTCTCGTAGACTATGGAGTTCACGTTCATAAACAGAGGCTGCATCCTCCATCCGAGAGCGAAGTTCTAGCAGCTCAGCAGTCAGAGCCCTGACTCTGATCTGAAGATACCAAAACAGAGAAGCAGTTATTCTCATGTTTTCATCTGGTAAATATTCAGCTACAGAGACACTGAGACAGAAAGCCACCTGTTCCTGCTCTTTGTAACTAGCTGCTTCTCTCGACGTCCTCTCGGCCTCCAGGGCTGCAGCTGACAGCTCAGCCTGCAGACTGGACACCCTGTCAGACAAAGCCGTTTTCTCTGCCTCCTTCAGTATAAGGGCCTAAGAAGAGATACAAAACAAAGCATAGAGATAGCTCAAGTAAATCATGACAGTTAAAACAACGCTTCTGTTCTTCTGTCTTGAACGTCAGACCTGTTGCTTCTCAGTCTCAGCCTGCAGCAAACTCTGATCTCGGTCATGCTGGAGACTCCTCAGTTCATCCTGCAGCTCCTCGCTTTCTCTCTGTGCTCTGTGGATCTGATCGTCCATCTCCTGTCTGAGCTTGTTCAGAGCGACCTCCTGCTCCATCAACAAGCTGTGCCGCACAACTTCCTGTGAAAGAAGGCAGTGTACAAACGTTGATTAAAGAGACTTCAGCATCAACCACCCTATTCATGAAGTGAACTGATCCCTCTGACCTTTTCTGAGAGGAGTCTCTCCACCTCCTCCCGATGTTCGGAGATGACCTTGCGTAGAGCCTGCTGGGCATCCAGCTGTGCAGCATTCAGAGTCTGAGTTACAGCCTGTTTCTCCCTCTCTGCCTGGACCAGCGCGTTCTCCCCATCAGAGCGTACACGCCTTAGTTCAGCTGGAAATCCCACGCAGGAAAATGGAGCAGAGGATGGAAGGAAGGAAGTAGGGAAATGAGAAGGAAGCACAAATAATCTCAGTCATGTCACTGATTACCTGTTGTTCTGATTATACCAAACATCATTATAACACCAACACTGACTCTCTGTCATTATCTCTTCTTCTTTTCATATCGATGTTGTCTCATTGATGGCTGTGGAGGTAGAGCAGCCAAACATGACACTGTTGGATCAATTCCCGGCTTCTCCTGTCATATGTTAAAGTGTCCTTGGGCAGAACCCTGAACCACAAATGTGTTCAGCGATGCAGGTCAGCTCTATGGCAACTCTGCCCTCGCTGTTTGTGAGTGAACGAAGCACTGTAAAGCGCTGTATGAGTGAGGACCATTAGCCATTTACCGTTCTCCTCCTCGCTCACCTGCTGCAGTTTCACAGCGGACCCGAAGGTTTTGATTCTCTGTATCCAGCTGCTCTCTGCGAGACTCTGCCTGGACGAGCTGCTGCTGCACCTCGAACAGACTGGTCTCCAGTGACTCCCGCTCCGACCTGAAGGGTTGCAAACTCAGGTTACACACGCAAGCGCACTCGGGGGACTGTCTGTCTGACAAACACCTACAACACACACCTGAAAGCAGCCAGTTCCTCTGACAGCATTGTGTTCTCCCTCTCAGACGCCGTCAGCTGGACCACCAGGGCTGCTTTGTCTCGGGCCAGTTCTGCCCGACTGCGGCCGGCCTCCTCTAAGGCCACCTCGTTCCTCTGGCCCTCCCCTCTGGCAAGACTTAACTCTGATCCCAGGGAGGTCACCTCGCCACAGAGCTGTCAATAAAAGTCAAACAGATAAAAATATGTAGGAAATAAAAAAACATTTTCTGCACATAGTAATAAGTGGAAAACTCAAACTTGTGGTATTTCCAGGTATGGTGGTTATGAAAAAATGCGGTATGTTTATTAATACATTGAGAAATTGGTGTTTCTTTTAGTGTTATAAGCATAAGTGATAAATATTTATGAAACATCCGCTTGGCTGCATAAGAAGTGTCTCTAAATGAGGTTAAATCACCTATTTATAGACATGTGCACTAATTAACAAAGAACTAAGCTCATCAATGCACGATGCATCACAGCCTTTAGAAAAGTGGACTTAACCTTTAAACAATGACATAATGTAATCTGGCACGTACCTGGGTGACTTTCTCCTGCAGCTTAAGTCTCTCCGCCCTGAGACTCTGGAGCTCTGCCTCCATTCCCACCCGGCTTATTTCGGCATCCTGCAGAGACTGGTGCAGAGTGATGCGAGCAGAGTTCAGTTCCAGCCTGTCCTGCTCCAACCGGACCAGCTCATCTCTGATGGTCAGCTTCTCCTTGTCCCCTTCCCGTTTCTGAGCTTGCAGCAGGGCTTTTTCTTCCTCCAGCTTATAGACAGAGATAAGAATGAGACGGAGATGTTCAAAAATGTTGAAACTCTACTTTTTCAATTGGAAAATGCATCTTTAAGAAACACAAATGTTCCACCAAACCTTAAGCAGTTATTTCTAATGAGAAATGTAGGTATTTATTTTTCCGTCCTTCCTTTGCTCACTAATTTCCAGAAGGACAGGACAAAGATAACACAGTTGTTTTCTGTGCTGCTATCAGAGTTTACCTTTGATGGCTGTTATTCACTCAAATGTTTTTTTTTTGAGTTAATTTCTTTACTCATAAATTTCAGCTTCACATGACCAGACTGCATTTAACAACAGTCCCTTGACAAGTAGCATTATGCAGCAATAGCCAGGTTTGTCAAGTGATTCAAGTGCCGAAGGGTCTGAACTAGTGCTCTTTTTTCATGCAATTCTATTTGTTGGAGTGGAGTCTAGAAATATTAGCCATTACATTCCTCTTTCATTTCATCAGTTCAGCACAGACATGTAAAAGACACTGTTGCCATGGAGACAGACAGTGTGTTTGATAGGGGAGGCTATCACAGGTTTTAAACATTCTAGTGATGCACTTTTTTTAATGCAGGCATAGAAAACAAAGTGATTGGACACGTCATGTGATCTTATTTATTTAAAGCACTGAATCCTTTAAAATGCGCCCAAGAACCCTTATTACCTGGAGAATGTAGGTGTTCAGGTCCGCCTTATCCTGGGCCAAGCCCTCATTCATGCTCCCCATTTTGGCCAGAGAGTCTCTGAGTGCTGCATCCTCAGACTGCAGCTTGTTAAGCAGCAGGGAGAGCTCTGCATTACTGCTTTCAGCCTGAAGAAACAACACGTGTGTTCACAGACAACACAAAAAAAACAAAGGACTGAACATGGAAAGAGTTGGCTTCTTACTCGGGTGAGCGCTTCGGAGAGTTGGGATTTCTCTCGCTCAAGCAGCTGCCTCTCAACCTCCCCCTGCTGGCGCGTCACCTTAACTGCAGACAACTCTCCGCGCTGAGCAGAGGCTCGACTCTCACTCTGGTCCAGTTGCTTCTGTCTGAAGCCAAACAATACGCACATTTTAGCATTGTTTGAGCCACACACAGTGTTCAACAGATCTTTCTACCATTTTGTGTTTACAGTTTCATTCCCTCTAAGGATATTTTAGGCATATGTTCTTTCACAAAGGGCATCCAAAGTTCGTCAGCCACCTGACAAAGGAACTGTCAGGACAGCTCTGCTTTATTGCCAGTGTGATTAAAGAATTAGCGTTGAGTGAGGCCGTTCTTTCAATGGCTCGCTGTGTGTTGGCTAGACTAGACGTTGTGGATTAGTGTACACATCGCATTCACTTAGCCACTATTAACTAGCCGACTTACATCCTCTGAGTCTCCGCCTTTGCCCGGTCTCGCTCCTGAATTGCAGCCTCCTTCTCCTCCCTCTCGTGGTCCAGCTCTCGATGCACGGACGCCACAGTCAGTTTCAGTTTCTCAGAATCCATCTGCAGGAGCTGTTTGCTGCTCTGTTCTGTTTGTAGAGTCTTCGCCAAGTTTGCCTTCTCACTGAAAAGTTCATGATGAGTGAACAGTGCATTGTGGAGTTGTAGTTACATAAAAACAAAAGTCAACGTAGCAGTCTGTAAACCTGGCCAGTGTGTCTCTCTCCTGCTTCAGACGGTCCTTTTCCCTCTGCACGGTCTCCCTCTCTCTCTGTGAAGTTTCCCTCTCTCTCTTCAGTGCTTGGTTCTGTTGTTCTACATCTCTTTTAGCCGACTCCGATTCTACAAGCTGCTTTTTCAACTGTTGTAATGAGGACTGGGCAGAGAGCAGGCGGCCCCGAATATCCTGCAAAAACACAAAATAAACACAAAAGAAAAGTACATGCTAGATATGGATAGAGGGGGGGGGGCACTTTAATTCCTGACTAAAGCAAACGTACTATGTCTCAGCAACAACTGGATGCATTTATGAAGGACGTGTGGAGTCCTTCCTGAAATGTTTTAAACCCGACGTGTCACCTGCAGCTGGAGGGTCTTGCTTGTGACTGCAGAACGGAGGGCAGACAGCGCCGCCTCTGGGAGCAGAGTCAGTGAGCGCGGTCGAGTGGGGGAGGATGACCTTCGAGGAGAGGAGCAGCGGAGAGGGGAAGAGCTGATCAAGGCCAGCAATGCAGCTGCAGAGTTGTCCTGATCTGCTTTGGACGAGGACTCTCCATCTGACAAAACCATCTATAAAAGAGAACTAAAATAAGCACTCCACCTGTACGAGGAGACACAGTGTGAGGATATGTGCAGATTTCACCTGTGCAATGTCCCGCAGTGTGTCCAACAGACTTTCATGTTGAGCGGTCATCATCTGTGTGTCAGTCTCATCATTATCACTCTGCTCCTGCAGGACAAAAGATCCACAAACACCTCAGTCACCTGGAGGTGGAAGATGAAAGGAGATGAGCCTGTATGAAGCATCTCTCACCTCGAGCCTCCTCGTCAGTGCAGCTATTTCCTTTTCTCGCTCTTCAATCAAGCTCTTGAGTTTTTCCCCCTCTCTCATGGAATCGGACAATCTGATAGTTGACACAATAATAATCATTAACAAATAACAGTGCAAAAACAATAATAACTCTGTAGGATTGAATAGAGTTAGTGACCTGACATTGAGCTCGCTTCTCTCTGCATCAGCCCTGGTCTGAAAATTCATCATCTCTGACACGCGTTCTCTCAGCTGCTGCTCAAGCTGAACCCTCAGAACTTTCTCCCGCTCTAGAGTCAAAGCTGCTCCTCCCTCGCGACTGTGCAGTGCGGCAGACAGACCTGCACACGACACCTGAGCAGAGTGGGACGTCCGCGCTAGCTCGCTGCGCATGTCCGACAGGTCCCTGAGATATCAGAGAGATCAGAAGCAGGATGGAAATGTGTACTCTTTCCCACACGCAGACAACGTGGAGATCACAAATTGCTGATCCTTAACCTTTCAGTGGCGCTTTTCAGTTCACAAACGTGCCTCCTGAACCCGACCACTTGGCGCCACAGCATCAGCAGGCGACCGTGCTCACTGCTGAAGTAACTGTGGAAGGACTGAAATGAAGAATAAGGTGAAAACAACAACAGATAACGTCACTCGTTCTGCTCATTCTACGGCGTCGTTCTCCCACCTCTTCTTCTCTCCTCCAGTCAGACTCCTTTTGCTCTAGTTCCTCCCGGGCTTTCGTCCAATCGACAGTGAGCCTGCGGATGTCCTGGCTGAGAGCCTCGTTGGCCAAACCGGCCTGCTCCAACTGCTCTCTCAGCATGGCATTCACCGCAGACAAACTGCTGCTCCTGAAAAGAACACACACACACACACGGGAAACGTGAACGCTGCTGACACATCCACCGAGACAAAACAAATGTGATACCTCAACATGTCTGATAATCTGTCGCGCAGTCAGTGACCTCTGTTGTTCTTCCTCCAGACGGATTAAAGCATCTTCCAGGTTGCTGCTTGGTTCGTCTTGATGCCGACCATTTGACCCTTCACTGTGGCCCTACATAGCAAAAGTTTATGTGGAGTGGATAGTGTGGACACAAGCTGGCTTCATTAATGTTAAGACATCTAAACATCGCTTACCCTGTGTTTCTCCAACTCTGAGGACGTCTCCTGCAGTGTGTGCTCCAGATCCCCGCACCTCTTTTTGTACTGGAGAACCTGAAGTCACAGCAACGTATTAGTGTTTGTCATGTTTTGAGAACTACATCTTAGGAAAAACGTTCCACAAACACACCTTCGCCTGTAACTTCTGAACCAGCTGTGCCTGCCTCTGCTGACCCTCCTGGTATGCGGTGAGTTTGCGCTTATAGGCCGCTTGTTCTTCATCCAGCCGCCTACGCAAATCCACATTCTGCTGAGCCAGGCTGCGTGACTCCAGTGAATCCTGGTCACCCTCTCCCGTCTCGAAGCGTAAAGCTTGCTCCAGCTGTGTGTTTAATCAAAAGGAAGAGCCAACTTATTTCCCAGATGGTCATAGATCGACACAGCTTGTTTACGTGCTGGGAACTTATCTCTATACCTACATGCACTTGACATGAAATTTAATTTTTGATCTTCAATGTTGACAAAACAATCTCATCCCAAGGTCCATTAGCAGCAGTTCCAAATAGTCATAAAAATTATCTGAAAGATTGCGATTATCACAATCTTTCGAGATGTCTGCGCTGTAGTGCGGCATAGCACAACGTGTTTGTATCAGATATTGTCAACTGTCTCACTTTAATGATCATTTTGGGAACTTACGCCTGTGAGCTCAGCTCCTCCTGAGACTAAATATTACATATGTTTAATGCTACACTGTGGAAGTAGATAGGATAGGGGGGCTTAGGCTCTGAGCACGAACATGCAACATGTACGCTTTCAGTTTGGGTGTGGATCTGCCTTGCTTGTAATTCAACACTAGTGTTGCCAGGCTCATCTTTTGTGCTCCAGACCCGATCGTACCAGCAGCACAGTGAACTTTTTATCCTAAAGGTAACTGAAGCTATTTTATTAAGTTTCATGTGTCCCTCTGATTGCTACCAGCACAGTTACTTTATTAACTTGGTTGATTGGAGAGAATCAGCGTCTCACTTTGTGGTTTATATTAGGTTTGAGGTCTACAGAGAGAGGGATGTAAAGGACAGTCTCCCTTTGAGTTGCCTTATGTTTACGACCACCCACCTGCCTGCTTTAGTAATCTGCAACCCAAATTGAGATGTGGCGCCCACCCACCACCACTACACCTCCTCTCCACTGAAGCCCCTGTTTACAGTCGCCCTGGGTGACAGGCGCCATGGCAACATTACACTTGAGCTCATTCCAGCCCCCATCACCTGGGAGACCAGAAAATCTCAGACAAAGAAGAAAATGGGACAAAAGGGAAAAACACCAAAATATTTCCTTCCGCTCTATCGACAGTAACGTGGAGGAAATCTAGATTTTTCATTCACTTTTTATACACGACATTGATCAGCTAGAACCCATGGTGCCAGTCTCAACTCACTGTTTCTACTTCACATCTTAACGCACCTCTGCCCACCTAGCTGCCGCTGTCTTGACTTACCCTCTCACTAATTGCACCGTACTTGATGGCGAGCTCATCTCGGTCAGCTCTGCTGTGCGCCAGCAGGTCCTCCAGCCTCGCCAGCTCTCCCTGCAGCACACGGTTCTCCTCCTGGAGGGACATGACCGAGGACATGGCTCCTGCTGCTCAGGGGAAAGCAAGAACAACCATCAGGCAACGAAATGAGTGAAACCGCAAAGCAGAATACTGCAACTCACCGTTATTGTTGAGGTTCTTCGTGACTATCTCTCGTACTCGTGCTGGTAGACATGTGGGGGGGTCATCAGGCGAGGGGCCCCGGATGGTCAACCTCTTCTCATCAGACAGAACACTCTCCTCCAGCCTCTGTAGGACAGTTACACTCATATTAATGCTTTCAGTTTGCGATATAAATACTATAGGATACATGACTGTATGAAGCATAATTCAATCTGCAGACAAGTTAACTGGAAGGTGGTGGAGGTGGGTTTGAAGTCTGCCAAAGGCACAGGTGGTGCCAGAGAAGTCCCCACAGCCCAACTGATGCGTAATGAAACACACTAACGTCCACTAACAGAAACACGTAGACCGTTCACAGACACCCGTGCTCGTGGGATGGAGGCTGGACGAACCTCACCTGGATCACACACTCCAGTTTGTTGGAGTCCGCGTCTGAGTTTCCCGCAGCGCTCATCGCAGGATATACTTCAAATCCTCCGGGGAACTGGATGAACTCCGACAAAGTACAAAACAAACCGAACAAGCTGGGTCTTCGCGAGGTCGGCGAGCTTCCCACGTTATCCTCGATAACGAGGAGGAGTCGAGCACCTTCAGCGCGGAGGAGCGGAGCGCGCGCGTCCTGGCGCCTCCTCCTCCTCCTCCTCCTCCGGCGCAGGCACAGATTTAGGACAGCGGGATTAGCGGGTTATAAAACGCACAGTCCTCCACCTCCTCCACACCAGCACCTCTACTAAACTCCTACAGCCTCCTTCATACCATATATTTAGAGGTAGAATAACCTAAATACATTTACATCTTTAGCTGCAGGGACCAGGGAGTGGCGAGGACAGAAATAAGAAGTTAGCTGGTTATGAATACTGGAAGATTAAAAACACCTGACTCTAAAACTGGTTGTATTGTTGGCACTGTTGTCCAGATGGAGCATCAGATTAGATCCATGAGCAGACAAAGTGTTTACGGTAAACTTACTGAGAGATGTTTCAGAGGGCAGCTCTGAGCTAATGTTGGCCTGTATGAAACCCTGGGAGGCAGCTCCTTAGTGGCACACATGCACTGTATAGTGTTTTATACAGCAACTCTGCTTTTTATTTTTTAATAATGTCTGACATGTATCGATTATGTGATCAACTAACATCTGATAATACCATTCATATTCATAAATATTTAAATTTACAGAAGCTGAATGGTAATCTTCTCCTTGTAAGTCTCTTTGGATGAAAGCGACTGCCAAGTAAAGTAAAGTAAACAATGAAACGTACTTATAAGTTTACTGTTGAGGCCTGTATATATGTAAATCTTTATGCTTTATTATTATTTTCCTAAAAGCATGTGTGGACATGTGACTGTAAAACTGTAACACAAGCAGTGAATTACGTGTTTGAGCCTCAGATTTACAGACAACAGTGTCATTGTGTCACTGTGTGACCAGACCCCCCCAACCCAGCCTTTGTACTTCTATACTTGTGAGGACCCCCTCTGACATTATGGATTCCTTTGCCCTTAAACTAAAGATCACCACTGCAGCAGCTGGATATATTCTCCAAACCCCATCTCTTACTCGGGCTGTGTACATAAAACAAAGCAGTAAAAATGTCCTCACCTTTTAACTGTGTCTTCAAATCACACAGAGCCTATGTACACATCTAAAGTAGGCCTATTGTTTTTGACCTCCATATATAGTCAACTGTCCATATGTAAACATCAGTGGTGCCCACAGGTGGCCCCTCCTCAGATCACTGATGTTAGTGAGATCTGAGTCTCTCTATTTCCAGGGACAAACTGAACCTGGCCACAGCCCAAACTGTTGATCACTGCAGCTGTACTGTGACCAACACTGATCTCCAACTCATGAACTGCTTCCTCTCAGTAAAGGGAACTGTGGGCTGCAGCGTCCTCCAGTCACCAACATCCCCTTTATCCCCACACAGAAACACATCCAACGGGGCACGCCCAAGTTTTCAAAAGAGTTGAGGAAGGAGGAAGAGGAGGAGGGGGATAAGAGGACATGAAAGAGTGCAGCATCCATCCAGCAACATTAAACTAATGGTGGACTACGGTTTCCCGCACAGGCGCGGTGCTATGGAGACTCCAGCCTTGATTTAAGACGCCTTCTGGAGACACATCCACGCTGCGCCGCCTTTACTGCCGCGAAAACACGCGCTTCCCTCTCGTCTGCTATGGTGGGCCATAGTCTGCGGCCTCACCTCGAGTGATCGTCACGGCGCGCTCCCTCCGTCCCTCTGCGCGGGCTTTGTGATGACGGAGGCACAGACTAACTCCATCCTCCGCCGTTAGAAAGGTGCCATGGTCTGTTTGCGGCGGCGCTGGCTCGTTCAGAGAGCGTCTCCATGCTTCTTCCGGGGAGGGACTCGCTCAGAGACCAGCCTCCAGCCCGAGCGCATGTTTACATCATCATATCTTACACAGAGTTTCAAACAGCAAGTAACATCGCTTCAGTAAATTAGAAATACTTTCATTAAGCAAACAAGCAATGTACAGGAAGTCGGTTTGTCCCACGTGAGTCGTAAACCATTCATGATTCCAAGTAATGTTTTATTTGGTAAATATTCCTGTAGCCTGACTTCACAAAGTAAGATTTTAAAACCGCAGACACTTTGCAGTAACACCGCTTATTTACTGAGTAGCGGATCTTCTGCAAAAAGACAATCAATCACAATGAACTAGATGGCTATATAAAAGATGGTTAAATACATAAAACGTGAGTTATTTATTCCAACTGCTTTCTTGTAAAACATGAAAAAGATGTAGTAGGTAACTAACAATCTTTGCCTACAATAACAGAACAATAAAAAATATATGTGACAATAACATGTGCAGTGTTTCCTGGATTAAATCCAGTTTACTTGTTTGTGTAATTACTGTTTCTTTGAGTATATTGGTCATTTACTAGAAATAAAATGCATCCTTGCTCCACTGTTCTCAGCAACTTTAACAACACCAAAAGCTTCAAATTGGTCCAATGATTGTAAAAACATTCTGTTAGAAATGTCACGTACCAAGATTGAACCAGTCGTTTATACAGAAATCAAACACAGGCCAATGAAATATATAATTTATTTACAAGAAGACAAGGTTTTATATTTTATACTTTTAGGTTTTCTGTCTGAAAGGCACTTAATCAAATAGTCAATGAAAATCATCAACACAATCAAGGAAAATTCTGTTTGGTAAAACACACATTTTAAAAAGCAACACGGAGCAAAGAGTGCACACGGAGACACACATGAACAGAACATCAAACATGTTCAAGACAGACAATGGAAATCATTACTTAAAAAATCCTGGTATTTCTGACGAAGGCTTAAGAGCTTTAATGTAAAACTAGTCGTCAAATATCAATTTAGCTTTGTCAGATCTCCTAAAACAAAAACTACAAAGAAAAAATATAACAAATGCTTACATGCTGAAAAACAGCAACATGAATACTTCAACACTGAAAACATTAGGATGATTGGTGTTGGTGTAATGAGATGACGCTGTGTTGGGAAGAGGAAAACATATGGATGACAGAGACAATCCCATCCCGATCTGGACACATCAGCAAAGCACTAAAAGCTACAAATAAAATACATTTGATTTAAGGCAATGGATACATTTCTTATCACCTGGTTAGTGTGACAACACAATCCTCCCCTTCGACCATCAATCTCAGAGAGAACAGACACTCAATCGTGGTGTTCAGTGATCACCTGGAGACTACAATCAAAGACAGATCCGACTGCAGAGCAGAATCTTCGTGGACAAAAGAAGTTAAACATAAAAAAATATGTACATTATAATGTTTGATCCTCCAGAGTGTGTTGGTCAGCGAGCTGTAGTTTATGTGATCTAACTCTTTACAGAACAAGCACAGTGATTCAGCCAGTCAAGTTATATCAACAGTTCCCCAATTTTATTTCTTTATTGATTTATTTTTGGCCACAATCGTCCTGTATGTGGAATGTGTGGATCCTGAGTGTGCGCACGTTTTCTCACAACTCAACTAAACTGGACCCATCCTGACTTGACAGCGTCTTTACCGGAGCTGTGGTGAAGAGAAGGTGGAGGATGACAGTGATGACGGAGCGAGGAGCGACTCAAAAACAAATCGTGGCAGATGGACACGATGGATTACTGCACAGACAGATATACTGCACACTGAAAAACTTACTTGGAGCCTGCAGATGTGAAATCCCCCCACACGTCAGTGCTGGGCTGGGCTGCAGGGACGGAGGAGCCGAATTCTAGAAGAGGGGCTGGATTTGGAGGAAAAACAATTATTGTGAAGAAAGAATAAAGTTTAAGTGATGCAAAGGTCTGATAAAAACTGACCCGCTACAAAAGCAGTGTGATCACCAGGGTTAGTGTGAACAGCTGGGACTGTCTGCTGTCCTCCAGGAGGAGGCATGACAACTCCAGCCTTTGCTCCAGGAGGAGGTGGGAGCAGGCCACCACCCATCGGCCGCAGTTTGGCACCACCTGCATCCTTCTTCTTGATGTTCTGTAGCACACACAGACTCGTGAAGGTTTCTTAAAGTTTACGTCAGCCACATGACTACTCTCTTCCTGTTAAGATGATGTTAAACTGTTATCGCTTCACATCTCCTCCGTCAGGACTACACGCTCACCCCAATGTTGATCTTGATCGTCTGTCCCTCTTTGAAGCTCAGGTCCAGTTTAGGTTCTGCGCTCTGAGTCGCTTCCATTTTTGCAAGCTCGCCTTCTTGCTTCACCCATCTTGAGAGAGTGAGTTTGAAAGCATGATAAGTATACCTAAATCATTCCTGGGTCCCGTTTAGGTTTAAAAATGACTTACTTAAAATGATCTTGTAAAGCAACATTGAAGTCAAAGGAGTCTCCGCGATCAGCAAAGCCAAGACCGATAAAAGCATGACGTCCTTTAAAGAAGCAGATGGAGAGAGAAAAAAATATCTGAATACTTCATGTCGTCTGCTGAAAGAAAATGAACGAATGAAAGTGTCTTACCATTGCCATCCTCTATCCGGATCACAAAATACCTGCTCGAGTCTGTGACTGCTTCAACTACACAACCTGGATACTGATCAACCGGAGCTTGTGCAAACAGCTCTCCTGCAAAGAGCAAATTTACACCAAATGGTTGCTTGAGGTTATTTTTCTGCTTTGTAAATAATCAAACAAGGTAACCGGTTGTCACCGAGTTAAAAATCTCCATTTGAGACTAAATATGTACAATTGTAAGTGAAAGGGCAGCAACGCGCTTTTTCTACTCTAAATTAACTAGATTAGTTTGTTTCTTTACAGAAAGAGGTCATTGTCTTTACCCGTGTTTCTGTCCTCTAGCTTGATGAAGGCCATCTTGCCTTTAGCTGTGATTTTCAGCCTACCACTCCATGCCGGTTCATCCAGCTTCCAGTCCGCAGCCCTAGAAAAACAGGAAACACGCATCCGAGTTTTCAGGCGATTTGTATAATCCTCGTACACATAAGCAATTGACTCTAGCTTTCACTGTAAGCAGAAGTGAAATTAGACATGTTTAGCTCGTCTAAAATGGAAGCTGAGCTCATCTGTTCTGCTGAAACCTGAAGAAAATCAATCAGGTAAGAGACTTTGATCTGAACTGAACCCTGGACAGCAGCCATTAAAGTCTCAAGTATATCCATCTGAATCATCCACAGGCCTTTGTGTAGGCTTTAAAGATGTCATTAGGTCGTGAGGTAAAACAAACCTCCAGTATCACAAGAATTAAACACAATAAGGTTATTGAGAATAAAAGACTTTAAGAAGAAATTTTGCATGTTGGTAGGTGGATCTTGAGAAAACATTTTCCCCCAAACAATGATTCACTATTGACAAGTTTCTTCTGACGTGTCTCCACCGCACAGTGAATGGGAGTTAAATCACGCATGCCCATCGCACAACCAAGCTGGGTGTACGTGAGATAATGCCTGAAGTTTTCCTCCCATCATTTATCATCCACAGGTTTCTGTGCGTTTACAGCTGATTAAACATACAGTGCGGATTCAGCAGTGACCTCTAGCTTTAACTCTGGATCTGTTCACTTTCCAAACACGGTGTTATCGGTAATATGACCCCTCCGGTGTTTTTCACAGTCACGCGTGTTCTCCTAAATGAAAACAGGCGTAAGTAGCAGGTAAAGTGTGGGCAAGCTCGTGATGACAGTGTCCGATTTCCGTGGTCACATTACAGCAGTGGATTTCTTTAAGAAAACCGAAATAGCGGTTTTTGTGCATAAATCCATTTTACGATGTCCTTTTTATCCCTGTTAACTAGAGATATGTTTTTAAATTAATGACTGAGAGCCGTCGATTAAACTTCGCAAAAAGTTCTAACTACTGGCTGTCCGATAATGGATGCACTGGCGGCTTCCTGACAGACGCCTCCGGCCAGTTAGAAACGTTACTTGAAATAATCTCACCGATATCCACGGTTAGACGCCCTCGGCGGGATCCGATAAACGTGAACCTCGGGTTTTACACACAGCATCGACTCGTAGCTGTTGTCTTCTGCCATTTTGTCAAGTTTCACTAGCTTAAAAACAACTTCCGACTTTCAATGGGCACCGCGGTTGGGCTGAACCCGACGAGTTCGCACGGAGAGGTGGCGCTCGATGCAAACAGCGCCCCCTGCGGTCAGGATGGCATCCAGCCGGCCTCTGGGGGGAAGAGAAGGCCCTGATTCATGGGGTCCCCCAGGGCTCACACGCTCTCAGTACTTTGTAAAGTTACGTTATATGTCTGTTTGTGTCTGTTTCTGTTATGTATCATATTATTACACACGCAGAATAATTCGATATAACTAGAACTAAGCTTGTTTCTCAATCTTAATAGTCCACGTTAAATATATGGGATAAAATCAGTTGATCATGTTGTTCATTAGAAGAGTCCACTTTATTGTCATTGATCCTTTTCTATAGGTTACCCATTCCCCTTAGGTGGAGCAGTTAGGAGCCACAGGCGGCGCTCGGGGAGCTAGCGCTGGGCGTCTCGCTCAGGGACACACCTGGTATGGGGGATGGGCTGGGTGACTCAGCTGGGAATCGATCCCGCTATTCCTGCATCCCAGGCCTCAACCACCTAAACCACTGACCTACTATTGGTTCCCTGTAAAATCTAGAGTAACATACAAAATTCTTTTCCTAACATACAAAGCACTTAATGATCAGGCTCCATCACATCTGAATGACCTCATAGAACCATTCTGCCCCAGCAGAGCCCCCTCTCTCTGTTCCTCTCTGCTGGAATCCCCAGCTCAGCACAGTATGATGTGCAGTGTGAAGAGTTTCTCAGGCCCTTGATGTTTCTAAGTAAAGCGTCTCAACATGTTGAGCTCATTGCTGAATCCCCAAATGTTTTACCTGAGGACCTAAAGTCATTCATTTGTCATGTACGTTGGAGAATAACACGGAGAATGCATAGTAAATTTTACACCGATTGTTCTAAGGTTGGTTAACTGTAATAATTTATCAGATTAGTATTAACTATCCTTATACATACATATAATAATACAAGCAGTACGCAGTATATACTTTGAATTCATCCTCAAGAACTAGTCATGATATCTAAAACATCAAGTTCACACCAAGTTCTCTTTTTAAAGTGTGTTTATTAAAGGGTATTCATCTTTCACTTGTGTTTTTCCAAGTCTCAAAATAACAATGACATCAAATCAGCCTCAAACCGGGCAGATGGCTATGACTGACTGTAAAGTATTATCATTAAACCACACAGGTACAAGATATTATCTGCTTTAAATGTCACTTTAAAATAGTTACAAATCCTTTTTATTTTCAGTAACTGAACCTAATCCTTGGGAAAGAGCATGAATAGATCAGTGATGTTATAATATTACATGTCACTCTGCCTAACAGTGTATATTCTCATAAAACAAAAATATTAATATATTAGACCTACAATAAACAACACAGTATCTCATATAGCAACTAAACTTTTTCAATTTTATTCTAACTTATTAGTGAACAATGAAGTCGTCTGAGCCCAATTTTCCTCATTTGTAGCAGCTAGTGATGTTGAATTGAAGACAAATACAGCAGCTGTAACCATATGGATAATGCTCCATGATGCACTTGTACATTTTCAAATGAAGACAAGCGAGCGCATAAAGGTGGGAATTAAAATGTGACATTTCTCACTGCATTTTCATATTGTTTTTACTTTTCCCTGACAGAATATTTGCCTAAATGAAGTATGTGTCTATGTCCTCTTCTACTGGACCTGAACATTTCAAATTGCAAACCATCAGTTTCACAGCACATGATCAGTCTGCAACCAATGAAAAAACAGAGTAAAGTCTCCTTTGCAACTCAGCAGTACAATTCACTGTAAGCGATTATCTAACTTAACTTTGATGATTAGAAGAAATGTTTGTTCACTCAAGATTTTCAATTCACATATAGGTCCAATTTCATAAAATATAATGAAACTACCAGTTATATTTCCTATGCAAGCTACACAATCTAATCTGTCATAAACTACTGATCAGACTTAAACACAGCATCAGAAAAGAAAAACAAACAAAACAAACATGAAAAAATGTAAACTGTTTGAAACAAAAAACATATAATTAGGAAATACATAAAACAAATCTAGGGAATCATTTCATTATTATTGCTCGAATGAGTTTAGATTTAGTGACAATCTGTCCCTCTGATCTGCGATCTTTGGCCACAGGCTGCATGCCCACCGGGCATTCCTCTTTATAGCCTCTTCACAGCTAAACAGAGGCCCGTGCCCTCTGGAAAGTGCTGGTCTGGGCCACTGCCACCGCTATTCAACTACAGTATAAAAACCATTTGAGCACAGGGCACTTTTACTCAATGAGTTGAATCAGTATGACTTTGTGTTACCTTGCACCCAAGCTGCTGAACACACAGCAAATGTGACACTGTCAAGCACTCAATTTCAACTGAAATCAGCAAACTGATGCCAGCTTCCCGGTGGACACCCAGGCACATTCCACACTACATCGGCAGGGACGGCCAGCTCGTTCCTTTGCTCGTTCCTTTCAGATCCATGAGCTCATCTGCTCCCTGAAGAGACAGACAACTGATGCCCTGACGCTCAGCCAGCCGGTCAGTTTTAAAATCATAGGGCACCTAATGGTACATTAAAGTATCACAGTGTGTAGAGATGTGAGGCAAGACCCTGTTCACAGTGTGGAACAGAATGGGCTTGAGATCTTAGGCTGCTCTCTGCCAGTCCCTTGCAAAGTCCCACCGAGGGAAACCACAAGGTGAAAGGCAAAGACCATACCAGGAAGCAGAGGAGAGACAGTGGAAAGTTCATCTCGATCCATGCTTCATATTTCTAATAATATCTCACCACTCTGCTCTTCATATCACACAACACCCCTTTAACTGCCCCCCTCACGACCTCTCTTGGGAGACAGTCATTTCCTTGCAGCAGGCAGCTCCTGTTTATCTGCAGAGTTTGAAGCCTTGGGTGCCATCTGGGCCGGTGGGCTGGCGGATCACATGATTGTTTTGACGAACTAGTTCTGATGGTTGCTGTGCACTCATACGGGCTGACCTACTGATATGTGGAGAAATTAAAATAAAAATGTGCATTTTCCTTCAGCATTGATTTATCCTCTACCCTCACTTGTATTATCTTACCTGTCCTGTCCTGGATTGTCCTGAGATGTTTCATCTGAAGACGCACTGCCTAAAATCCTCCTCCTAGCTTCTGCATACTCTGCCTCCCTCTGGGCCAAAGACTTCATCTGCTGAGAGGGACGAGACGAGGCAGCAGGATTTCCTGTGGTACCGTTATTTGATGGGCGTTTTAAAATTCGAATTTGTGGTGGTGGTGCTGCAGGCAGAGACTCATCCTGAATTACAATAGCAGTTCTCACAGGTGAACCACTAAAACCCAAGTTGGATTTCCTTAACAGGTAAGAGTGTGAGAGGAATAATATTATTGAAATAAAATGCATTTATGTATTAATCTCATATTTTTCAAAATTTTTCAGTTTACTTACTTTGCTTCCTGATTAATTTTCAGCTTTGCCTCGAGCCTTCTCTCAATTTCCTGAGGAGAAAGATTATTACATTATATGTCTCGCTGAGCAATAAAGTATGTGCTCTAAATAATGCATTCAAAATAAATTAATTTCTACATTGTAGTTTTTGTAAACAACAAAATATGCATTACCATAATGCCTCACTATTATAGGGGTTCCGATGGTTGCTGGTCACTAATAGATCACAACAATTGACAACGGAAACATGGTGCACAATTATGCATCATGGACAGTGAATAGTTTTCTTAATAATTATGCGTATATGTGCATAATTTTTTTGCTTTTTATATTCTAAAAAAACGAAAATAAATAAAGGCAAAATCCAGACCAAACGTTGTACAGAGCTAAATAAATGGAATTGGCCTCAAGCCAGGAATTAACGTTAATGAAAGTTACTTACAGGTCATTTATGAGTAAATACTTCTGTTAGCATTAGTGAGGTCACATGCAGCTGAAACCAAATACAGTGACGTGATTCTACCTGATCATACCTACAGTACCTCCGACATGCTCCACTGCTGAGGTACTGTAATGATTCATCCTAGTGCAGCCTTTCATTTCCGCAATGGGCGGGTCTAAACACCGTTGGTCGTCTAGCAAAGAGTCTGCTATGCAGCAATAACATCTTTTGGCGTTTACCCCTCGGGTTTCCCCGCATATTAAATTAAATTGTTTAGCAAATTAATCGGCAAACAGCTAGACTCAGTCCCGCTTCGTTGTGGAACAGTGAGGCCCGTAGTGTTGAGCCAGAAAGCCAGGTTGCCTTATCTGATGTCAAAACAAACTGAAACAATAAAATAAGCTTTCAGTATCTGAGCACCAGATACACCGAGTGTGTCGCAAATCCCTGCGTGGCATCAAGCCAGACCCGACACCACATTATAACACAGTGGCTTTTTACAGAGTAGCTACGTTTCTCACCCCGCTGTCCGCTGCCTCTTCCCAGCTCTCTGCAACCTCTTCATCCTCCATGTTTAGCAGGACCGCTGCTGGTTACCTCTTCGGCTCCGCCGACTAGCTGTGGCCCGTCCACGCACTGGACATGAGACGGTGGTTTACACCGGCCCGCTTAAAATCGGTCTCCCGGGTTTCGATGACCAGATGGAGACTGAAGATTCCGATTAGCAAACCTCTCCTCGGCCGCGTGTTTAGCCTGTTAGCTTACTGCTTGTTCGCGGAGGCCAGTCCCTCGGTCGGATGGTACTTTAAACGTGCTGTCACGTTCATTGCAAGTCAACCGGCCACTAGTGTCGTCCGCACACCGCTCCCACAGAGAAACGGCGACGGAACTCAGTCATTTCTAACGTTAATGATAGAGTATCGATCCGCTTTAGTACGTTAGTAACACTTTCAGAAACCACTCTCAAGTTTACCAGTAACCGTTGACACAGGCGAAGGAAGTGACGTCACCGCGTGCACGACGGTTTGGTCTGTTAAAACAGACTCCAACTTCCCACAGCAAACACACCGTCTGTAACTTTTTGTTTGTCTACCAGAGGGCTTTCAGTCTGTGTGGGCATTAAGTAGACTATAACTCCCACTCTTTGAACTTCCCTCGTAGTTATTCCTTTTGACTTCTAGTAGAAGCAAAGTGGAATTTTGTTTGGGCTGAAGTGCTGGAAGATTGGTAATGTTGATGTCTTATATTTTATATTTTCTATATGTGTTTGAACACAGGGAGGACTGCAGATCAGTCATCTACGACTTACACACAAGAAGCATCTTTTCCTCTCAAAGTCGCAAAGTAAGGTGTAAAAGGTGGCAATTAGATAAAAAACGGTAATGATAAATGATAACTAGAAAGTTCCTGGAGAAACTTTAAAGGTGCTTGCCACCTTGCGCCGCTGAACCTTAGACCGATCTCCCCAGCCAAAAAGCAGGATTTACTTGTTTTTATATATGTTATGCATGGTAGGAATCTACAGTCTTTCCTGTGAGCTTATCCTGTGTGGTTTTTGGCGATATACGATGCCATGGTACGTCAACATGCCATATAACCACAACTGTGTACATGTCATGACCAGGACTGTCGTCCTGTAAACTCAATCTTTGTGTTTTTTGTGAGTTTATGTTGCTATAACTTTATATTAAAAATGTATACAGATACAAGACAAAAGCAGGTCGTTATGGACAGAACACAGCAGGACTTACCTCGACAAAGCACAGATTGAGAAGAACTAATCAAAGTCACTCAGGCCATTTCTACAGCGAATAACCCAATCAGGAGCGACATCAGTCACGCAATGTCATGTGTATCCAATCTGAGCTGAGATTTAAATCAAACAAAACTACATCACAGAGTAACAACGTCATTAAATTGTGCCTTTCAGGATTAGAGAATGTCTTGTATTTGTCACATCAAGAAAAACAGTTTAATTTAGATTGATTGGTTAAATAGCAAATAGCACACACTGCACATGGGGTAGAGACCGTTGGAAGGCCTGGAACTGATAGTGTGCATCTGTGAGAAATAATTTTAACCTAAGTAAAAAGGTTCAGGAGGAACCGAGAGAATATATTACTATTAAGTTAACAGTATTAACATAATGGATTACAGTTAATAACACGATATACATTGTTCATACCATACCAGTGTATTTATAAAACACATTTGACACAGCAGCAAGGCTGCACACGCTAAGAACACTTTAACACTAATACAGCAACACAATTTAAAAAAAAACATAAGACAAGACAGCACAATAAATTGTAGCTTTACCAGCATGAGAAGAAACAACAAAATGAGTAATATAATAGTTAATAATATTAATGCAGTTACTGGATTACAATCAATACTAATGTTAAGATCATTTATATTGCATCAGTTCAAAACAAGAATCATGTCAAAGCAGTAAACAAAAAAGCTACAATTTAGAACGTGACAAGGGTTAGTAACATGTTTTTAATGTTATAAAAACTGGTCTGGTTGAGAGCCCGGATCGCCTGTAGGAAGAAGCTCAGTCTCTCTGTGTCGGTTTTCAGAGACCGGAAACGTTTTCCCGACCGCAGCAGAGAGAACAGTCCATTGCTGGGGTGGCTGAGGTCCTTCGCGATTTTCCTGGCCTTGGTCGAGCACCGTCTGCTGTAGATTGAGTGCAGGTCAGGGAGCTCAGCGCAGATGGTGCGCTCAGCTGATCGCACCACTCTCGGTAGAGCCCGTCGGTTCCTCATGGTGCTGTTCCTGAACCAGGTTGTGATGTTCCCAGTCTGTAATTAGAAACATGAAGACTTTGATAAGTTACAGCTTTTAGTGAGTCAATGTTTAGACAAGGAAAACCTAAAAGGAAGTGTTGTAGAAATTAATAGATTTTCTGTCATGATG
>JAUMHF010000021.1:11192441-11329473 GCA_032359275.1 Microctenopoma steveboyesi
ACGATATACATTGTTCATACCATACCAGTTTATTTATAAAACACATTTGACACAGCAGCAAGGCTGACCAAAGTGCTGCACACAATTTAAAAAACACAAACAAGACAGCACAAGACAGTAGCTTTACCAGCATGAGAAGAAACAACAAAATGAGTAATATAATAGGTAATAATATTAATGCAGTTACTGGATTACAATCAATACTAATGTTAAGATCATTTATATTGTATCAGTTCACAACAAGAAGCTACAAAAAAAAAAGCTACAATTTAGAACTGCTTATAATCTTATTGTGAAGACTAAGTAGAAACACCTCCGGTTTGAGTTGAACACTTCTTTTTAAACATCTGTTACAAACTGAGATGCAAGCCCAGTGTGCCGAGTATTAATATTGAGGCTGATAACCATCCCACGTATGATTAAGAGTTGTTTTTTAAACAAGAGTTTTTTAAGAACATGAATAAAGGTAACAAAATGTAGTTTGTAGCTTTTGGCAGATGCAGAATTATTTCTGATAAGTTTAAAGACACCATTCAGTGAAATGTAACATCAGAACACTCATTTTAACAGCGTAACTTCAATAATTATTAATGATTATTAATTGTCCCGACACAGATTCAGCGCTGATTAGAATGCAGTAAATTGTTTTGTGAACTTATACACACGGAACTGTGTATATCATATACAATATCAAAGAATGCAGTGTTGAGCACAGTATTTCTTTCCCTGTGTAGATACTGCATAGTGTTATTTCTGTTCAGAGAAACTGGACTTATGAAGTATTAAAGACTATTCACCATAGCACGTTTCCAAGTTTCATTTTGAAGCCAAAATTGTAGAAAAAAACATTTTCCAGCAACAATAGTTAGTCCATTTGTTCCCAGCCGTCCTCGAGCAGCTCGTTACTCACAGCTCGTTACTCACAGCTCATTACTCACAGCCTCTTCAGCCAGTGTTCACCCAGCTAATCCTGCTGCTGGCTGCTCTGTAGGTTAGACTCTCTTGCGCGTGTCCGTGTTGAGACGTGCATGCAGGCACACATACGAGGCAAAAGCACGCGTTCAGCACGCAAGGCCGAAATGCCGAAAATTAGCTCCACAAAAACCCTCAATAACACAATGACCATTGGTCACATTGGAAAGTTAGCCGCACCAGAGCACCCACATGCTTCTGACAAACGATCTCAGACCTTTCTGGTGTCGAAAGTCCAAGAAATGAGCTCTTGGCAGCTATTTTTCCAACTGCTCGTCTCTCATCTTGAGCAGGGCTCACGGAGAAAAATTAACATGGCAGTCAATGAAGGAGAAAATGTACTTCGCCCTGCATTTGGACTCAGTGCTCCAAAACTGTACGTCCTATCGCTGTGAGAGGCATATGTGTCAACACAGGACACATTTTCCTCCAGTTTTAGGTATAATTTGTTTATGAAAGAGGAAAATTGACTGAAGGAGAGACGAAGGAGAGAAGAAAAACGGCAAAGAGATTTTGTTCCAGGACCCTAGAGCAGGCGTGATGTCACACGCTGTACAGGAGTATAAGTTTTCCAATAGACACTAATAGCGAATATTTTCACAGCTTTTTAAAACTTAAATTATAGTAAGTCAAAAACTACACTAGATATTAACATACTGTTTTACAGGCACAAGGCTGAAAGTGTCTAGTCTTGTTTAAAATGTCAATCATGTTTCTAGGACAAAGTATGACAACACAGGACGATGATGAATGGCGAGAGTACAGGTCCAAAAAGCCATTTTTTGACCCAAAAATGGAAAAATGTAAATTCCTTAAAAAGTACTGAATATTTTTTTAATAAAAATAATAGCACATATCCCGGGACCGAGCCGGTCGATTTGATGTATCATTTGTGTCTGTGGACCCTTCTGTTCGAGCCGCATTAATGTATATACAAGTTAAAAAGTGGAGAATAATATGTGCCTCCATTGCTTCGCAAAGCAGGCACCAAAAATGCTGTTAAAAAAGTTTGACCAAGACTGAAAAGCAGTTGCTGGTTCTGCTGTTTCTCCTGCTTAGAAAGAAAAAGCATAAGGTGTCGATGTGTTAGTTGCAGTTACTAAGAAAAGATTTTGTCAGATACACTTTTTGGAACAGTTTAAAGGCGATTTGATTTTATGAACAAGGTAACTTCAGAGTTCGACACTTCTGCCCACAGCAGCTGGGGGCGCAGTGTTCGGACCGAGGACCCACCCTGGTACCAGAGACAGAGAGCGGCTGCTGGAGCGTTGCTGTGCCGTGGAGGACGCTGTTCACCGTGCGGAAGATGGCGACTGTTTGGAGGCTGCAGAGGAACCTCCGGAGCTGATACCGGGGAGGAGAAGAGGAAGGATACACATTCACAACCCACAAAGACAACATATATAACAACGGTATTAATCACACCACAACATTTAAGAACGTATTTTGTTAAAAATTTCAGGGAAAACCCTGATCAAGTATCTAATATTAGATGGGGCTAATTAGAGCACACAGCCTCTGTTGAGGCTAGCGTTAGCTCAGATTATCAGCAGTAGCGTTTGACTGAAGAGAATTAATATCTTGTTAACTACCAGTGTGTATGTTGAATGATCTTGTATAATTCAGCGGGTTTCCATATTTTTGACAAGAACTTGTATTTTAAAGGAAACGCGCAATTTCTTAGTGTTCACCGTTAGCTAAAGATTCATTGATGTGAGCTAGTCAACGCTAGCTTGTATGCTCATGATAATAATAAGTTAGCTAGCCCCGTTAGCCGGTGCTAGCTTGTTCTCTGAAGAGCAAACATTAAATTCAGTTACGTTTACACACTGGTTTCAGCATAAGCATGTTTGTAACATAAGCAAGTTATCCTTTAGTCTTATGACGTGACACACAAGCACAGGTTTCGTGTACTTGCATAGCTAACGGAAGTTAACTTAAGGTGGTAATTAGCATTAGCAAGCCAGCATTTCATGTGTTATGTGATGGCTAACGACAGCCAGATGTAGCTGATCACATAAGAGGAACGTAATGTGTGGAGCGGCCAGCTGCTCAATCTGAAGAAAGGGCACCACCCGTATGAAACAATGGATGGAACAGTTAAGCCTGCTGTAAATGACCCACAAATGTTATGCTGGTTACATCCTTGCAGTAACATTGGCTATCTTGGTTAGGACCAGATTTTATCCCCATTAAATGTGATTTGCATCAGTCCAATAAGAGACATACAAAGCAGCTGTTACTAACACAAATAGAGAATTGTATTCTAAATATTGTGAGTATTTGTGTACACTAGCATGTTTTCCCATGTCTCAACAGACAATTATGTCCCGCTCTCTTGACAATGAGGACGGATGCTTTGTTGCTATGGATACAGAGGACGATTGTACAGAGGCCGGTGGGATAACAGTGGAAGTAGATGAAAAGATGGAGTCTTTCCGACAAGACGGGAACATGGACAGTGGTGGCAAAGGAGGGGGAAGAACAATGGTCGAGCTACCTGAAGAAGTTCTCGAATATATTCTGTCCTTCTTGTCACCTTATCAGGAGCACAAGACCGCTGCACTTGTTTGTAAGCAGTGGTATCGCCTCATTAAAGGTAAGTCTCTTACATATACATAGTTTTCAGTAAAACTGAATCAGATAGTGGCCACAGTAAATTGGTTGACTAAATTGGACATTACGCCATGTAAAAAACCATGAACCACAACTTTAAATGCTTTAGACGGAACATTTTATAGGTACTGACTCTTTCAAATATGCACAAATGCCATTTGCACAATTCTGCCAATGATAGTATTTAACTTGTATCTTACTAATGTTTTCTCTGAACTAGGTGTTGCTCATCAGTGCTACCATGGTTTCTTGAGAGCTGTCCAAGAGGGAAATATCCAGTGGGAAAGTCGCACATATCCATATCCAGGAACCCCTATAACGCAGCGCTTTTCACACAGTCAGTGGATGTTACCTTACCATAATACATATGAAAACAAGTTGCGTGTCATAGACGGTGCTGAATGATACAATTTTATCCCAGCTAAAAGTAGCTCAAATCTTCAATGCAAAAGCTGTAGTATGGTACCTCAAAATGTTTAAAAGCAATTTTAGCTGTGAATCAAATTATGAGTCTAGGGTACATCAGATAAAATGCCCTGTACAAGATTAGTGCTTCATGAAAAGAGCAACATCAAACACTTAATCCATTTAGTTATCTGATGGGCTCCGATAACACAGAAAATAGACCACTGTGTAGCTGATGGTCTCAAAACTGCATGGAGGTGCAGTGAGACATCCCAGTGCAAGGTATCTGCAGTTACTTTTTAAAATATCCAGAATTATTTTTATTTTTGATCATGAAAGGTGTTAAATTTAGAGATGGCATAGAACTCAAATTCAAAGTATTTAATGTTGTGTGTGTGTATGTATAGATATAGATATATGGCATTTGTTCTTTAGTCCAGATAGAGTTGTGATTTTGTGCTTATTTAATGAGCCTCCATCTTTGGCTTGGTTCTGCACTTACCGCCATCTGCTCTTGCAGTTTTCCCTGAAGGTAATGTGAACCAGGAAATCATCGTAAACAAATTTCACAGGCAAAAACGTTCTAAGGAAAGAGCCAAGTTTTTGTCATATCTGTAACGTAAGCAACATTTTTAATGGTGCTGTCTTCTGCCATCAGTTCGTAATGTTGTCGTTATGGACAATGTCCAACACATTTCAACTGCAAGAGAAAGAACAGATTTTTGGACTGAATTGTTAACTTCTCCTGCAGACATGTGAACGTATTTAAATTAAACATATGCCGAACAGCTGTGGTTAACATTCAGACCTAAATGCATTTTATTAATCGGACAAGAACAAGATCAGTAAAACCTTTATTCAGAGAGTGTGTATGAGAGAGGCAGCAGTCTTTAATTGGACTGTTTGGATGTAAGCAGTGCAACCACAGGATTGACCTTGATTATAATTCTATAAAGTCTTTTAGCCAGTTGAGGCAATAAATGATCATGCTAACGGCAAACTGTCAAAGGTTGTAGTGTGACAGACAAATAAATGTATAAAAACATTTTAAGCATTCACACTGAGCTGCTTTATTCAAAGTCTAGTAAGTTAAAGATTATTTAGTTGTCAGCATCATGTAATCACGTGGTCACCAGAATTTGGAGGAAGAGAACTAGACAGAGCTAAATGATCAAAATGTCAGCATATTTCCCTCCACAGGACATACGAGTAGACTTCGCCGTTTATGTTTTTCTACTCTTAAATGTGTTGACTTAGCATCATGGGTAAAATTATATAGGCTTGTTTTTGAGTCTCACTCTTGACTGCTGGTGTTTGGTCTTATTAGTTATTGTCTTGTATTTTTACACGCATTCATTCTTTGATGCAGTGTTAAAAGTATTAAAATGTTCTGATACCTTGCAACACTTAATAAAATAAACCAGCAATAAGCGTGCTATAATAGAACAGACATTTTCATAAGCTGACATCTCCTCACTAGTTCTTTCTTCAGAACTTAAAATAGACTTAGTGTTCACATTTTTGAGGCAACACCCAGCCATGTTTATGTTTCCAAGCTATTGCAAACCTTTAATCATCAGTTTTCATCCTGAATTATGTCCTCTGTAACATTGTTTACTACACCAACATAAGCAGGAGAAATTATTTTGAGCTTTAAAACAGTATTTTAAATTTGGAATTGTAGTGGTTATAATTCATGTACTGTTGCTGAATTTAGATAAAGGTTTTATCTCTGTGGTGCAAAATAATTTACAAGGCTATAATATTTAAAGATAGTGTCAGTCAAATGTATTGTAATGTGTTTCGTCTTGCCGGAAACAGCTTTTAGGTAAACAAACAAACACTTAATGCAGTTAGTTTTTTTTTTTAAGTAAAACAATTTTGTGGCTGACATCTCTTTTGATTGCAGGTGCATGTTATTACGACTTGAACCAATCCATGTATGTGTTTGGGGGTTGCACTCAGAGTAGCTGCAACGCTGCCTTCAATGATCTATGGAGACTTGACCTCAACAGCAAGGAGTGGATCCGTCCTTTAGCCTCAGGTGAGCATGAGCATGTTAGAAGTAGTAAAGACTCTTTTTACAGCAAGTAGCTCAGATTAAAAACAACTTTACACAGGGACGTTGTCAAGGACATTGTGGGAAGGACACAGTTTGTGAATAGAGGCAATAAAACAGTGTCTGTGAATTAGGATTGGAAGTATTACAAGTTAGAACTGTGAATGTGTCCTCTGCAATCAGCGCATCAGACTGGGTGTAGTGCCTCATGAAATTCATTTCAGCTTTGTCCCTCATCTATGTGTGTGTGTTATTTATTGAAGTAAAGATTTATAGAAACATGCAACACCATGCACCATGCTGACAATTTGGAAGTCATAGCATTGCTCTTTTCTCTAACAGGCTCCTACCCTTCTCCTAAAGCTGGAGCAACTCTAGTGATGCACAAGGATTTGTTAGTCCTATTTGGGGGTTGGACTCGCCCCAGCCCATACCCACTGCACCAACCAGAAAGATTTTTTGATGAAATCCACACCTACTCTCCTTCAAAGAACTGGTCAGACACACTCAAGTGCTGGGAGTTAAAAGTGTGCACTTTACTTTGTAATCATTGTGTCTTTGACTTTTTCACTCTGCTGTCTCAGGTGGAACTGTATTGTGACAACACATGGACCTCCTCCGATGGCTGGGCACTCGTCCTCTGTAATTGGAAACACCATGGTGGTGTTTGGGGGATCATTAGGAGCACGTCAGATGTATGAACATTATTTTAATTGTATTAGCTATTGAAAAACATGAATATGTGTTAATGTTGATATCTGCAGCAGGTTAAGATGAGGTGTCAAGTTTGCAAAGATGTTTCACCTCCAGTTATATGACATCAGATATTTTACTTGCATGACTAAATCCTACAATGAAATGTGTCTTCCTACCATTATGACTGTAAAAAAACAGCTTGGCCTCTTTACTGTACATCTGTTAAACGGATAATTGAGCCATATTGCTGCATTATGCAACATGTTTCCTAGGGTCTGTATTTTGTCAGAAAAGTCCTTGAGAACCTAGCAGATAGCTTCTATACATTCCTTTTGTGAATAAGCTTGGCTCAAACGAGTGCTGAACATGCACACACACAATTTTACAACAATACGTTTCAAGAACTGTAGCATAGTCCAAAATTGTGAGAACATGAAGATGCAAGCAGAGCAGTCTGAACAGAGGTGCTGACTATCCTTCTTCAGAGACTATAAAAGTGGTGTCTGTTTTTTTTAGCTTTCTGAGCTCTTTTCATGACAAAAGATAGGCCCTGCTTTGTTGTAATGACAAAATAGTAAAAACCAAATGCAGCACTGAAGCTCACTGATACTGAAACTAAACTGGATTCATTGATATAATGGTGAATAGACATTGTCAGTTTTAGTCTGTGTATGAGATGATGTCAAAAACAACAACTTTGTCTTTTAACTCTTAAACATTTGTTATGCAGAGTTGAAAGTGCAGTGTTGAATTCAAACTTTGGCTGTAGCACATCACAATGTTGTTCTTATTTGGTTCTGATCAGGAGTAATGAAGTCTGGGTTCTGAATCTGGAACAGTGGTCCTGGTCCAAACCAGCCATATCTGGCCCATTACCCCACCCACGAGGAGGCCAGTCACAAGTAAAGAGTCATTCAAACTACACAACTCTATACCTTTTTAAGTCTATTTGTGTCTAATGCGATTGTTCAGTGCAGCATTTCTATGTGATTATACGCGTGTCTCTGAACATCCTGTTACTGTTGTTTACTTACTAAGACTGCTTTCACTTCTCTATGTAGATTGTAAGTAGGTGGAAGCTGTTATTCACACGTCATCAAACAGTGATTATTAAATGTTTTCCTGTTAGATCGTGATTGATGATCAGACGCTGCTTATCTTGGGCGGATGTGGTGGTCCTAATGCGGTAAGGAACTGTGTTCCTGTGTTACACAACACGCCTGCATCTCCTGCAAATGTTTAATGTGACTTACTTATTGTTTTATTTCTCTTTTTCAGCTCCTTAAAGATGCCTGGCTCCTTCATATGAATGCACCACCATGGAGGTGGCAGCAGCTGCAGGTAGAAAATGAGGACCATGGAGCCCCAGAGCTTTGGTGTCATCCAGCCTGTCGAGTAAGTGGCACTTTTAACTGTAAGTTGTGTGTGCACATTTTTGGAATCTAGCAATAACCTTTTTCATATTGTTGTTTATCTGTAGGTGGGCCAGTGTGTGGTGGTCTTTTCACAGGCTCCATCTGGCCGTGCACCGCTCAGCCCAAGTCTTAACTCTCGGCCCTCCCCCATAAGTGCCACTCCGGCCCCTCTGGGCCCTGAACCGCCTTCTTTGCGCTCTCAGTCTCCAGTCCGGAGTGGGGCTGCCGGTGTTGTCCTGGGAGCTGTTGAAGAGGCTCCATGTGTAAACGGTCGATGGGGCACGCTGAGACCTCGGCCTTCAGTAAGAGGAAGTGCCAGAGATGGAAGTCCATCCTCATCCCAGCAGCCATCTCCTTCACAAGGCCCAGACAGCCCCCCTCTTCCTCCACTACCCCAATTATTAAATGGATCCTCCCCTTCACCTCGTACCAGCCCAGCTCAGGCTGCATCTCCTCCATCTCGCCCTCACCTTTCTGCCTCCACAGACTATGGTTGGGAATCTCCCCCTTCTGCCTCTAACCATTCCGAAGCACCCAGCACAAACGGTCTGCATACACCTCCTTCTTGCTCGCCATGCACTCCCCCAGGAGCAGTATCCCCTGCTGCTTTGCGACGAGGGCTGGAGGCCGTGAAAAACAGATCTTCCTCATCTTTACCTACGTCGTCGTCATCGTCTTCCCTTCATACACAAGGAGCTTCTCCTGGAGGAGGAAGCGGCGGAGGAGCAGGTCCTCCTGGAACCCCTCCGTCATCGTCCTCCAGCCCACCGCAGGCTGCTGGAGCTGATGGACATGCTATCCCTCCTATTGCACGGCGTCTCGGCCATCACCCACCGCAGAGCCTGAACGTAGGAAAACCTCTGTACCAGTCTCTCAACTGCAAACCCATGCAGATGTATGTGCTGGATGTGTCCCGGGCCAAATCTACTGGAGTGGTGTCCTGGAGAGTTTATGGGAACGGGACCCCTGCTGCAGTTACAGGGCCACCAGAGACCAGCCTTCACACTGTGGTACAGGGCAGGGGAGAGCTCATCATTTTTGGGGGCCTCATGGACAAAAAACAGAATGTGAAGTACTACCCTAAAACCAACGCCTTGTACTTTGTACGTGCTAAAAGGTAATGCAGCTCCAGGTGAGGGACACTTCAACCTGTGACCATACAAGGGAACCGACACACAAGGCCTTTTTCCTCTTGGAAGTATTAATGGGAAAAGAACATAATTATTGTTAGATGTTCCACTTCAGAAATTCACTATTCTCCCTTCTGCCTACTGCGAGCATTCAAAATAAAACACTTTAACTACACTTTGGTAAAAACATTTGGTTGAATGAGAATCCTGACAGTGAGTGTGTGTGTGTGCGTTTGTGCAAGTGCAGTGAGTGGAGAAAACCGGACACTTTTTGTTCCCTAAAAGGTGATCAACCAGACAATAATAATTCAGTTTTTCTCCTCAACTCTTGGAAGTGAGAAACCTGGGAGGGATGGACGCTGTTGACAGAAGCTGTTGACGACTACCATGCTTTTTGTATCTCTCTTTAAGCCTGCAATGTTTACATTGAAAACAGTGTGAGTGTTTTGTGTGTGTGCATGGGTGTGTTGTGTGCACAGTGGTGGTAAAAGTTGTTGACTAATGTGTGTCGGGGGCCATGTTGGGTGAGAGATGCGGCACTGTACAATAAACATAGTTAAACAATAAAGGCCTCCATGTCTGCGCTGTTGGTCTTAAAATTCCTACAGTGTGTGTGTGTGTGTTGTTTAGGAAACATCACTGGAGATGTTTGCTAGCAGATTCATCAGCTGCAAGCTGAACGTCAGTCAAATTACATGAACTAACAGATGTTCAGTTATGCTCTTTTTTTTGTCTTTCTGGATAAGTACAATATATGAGAATTCATCTGAGAGTTTGGCTTTAATTAGTAAATACTTCGTACTTATTAGTGGCTATCAGTTCAAGTAGTGCAGAAAAATGTTTTGCTTTGACATATTATTCAAAATAAATGTAAGTGTAAATCAACAGGAATTTATTCAAGTTGGAGTGATTATATTTAGCATCTCAAAGTTCAAGATAAAGATTTCAACTGAAATTCCGACACATTTGAGTTACTCATAATTTAATTCATTAAATTACTCATAAATACTCATAATTTAATTTATTAAACATGATACAATAGAAAGCTCCTGAACAGCTACTACTGAACAAAAAGTGAGATTGTTTCTAGGTTAAGAGGAAACTTTCTCTCAGGTTCGGGTAGGATTTGGTTTTAGGGGGATGTGAAGCCGGAAGTGGTACTTTACCGGGCTGCAGCATTGCAGCCTCTAGTGGTGCTTTAACAGCCAGCACAAAAAGCAAAGGCCATGTTGACTAATCATCAGAACTGCAAATAGCTTTTGTTCTAAATACAGTTTATAGCAAACATGTATCATAATAAATGCTTCTGAATATATCTAATTTTTCAGCAGATATGCCACATTATTTCTCTGTTATTGAATTAATAATTGTGGTCAGAATGTCTCCAAAACAACAATTGCGCTTCTCAGAGAACTTTTAATTATATGATGCATAAGTAAAAACAATCCCCTGTTTATTTGTCGTGTTGCTGAGATCATCCATGCTATGTTTGGCAGATTAACCTTGTTTCTGAGCCTATTTCTAGCATTGGATCCTGCTTTCCTTCCCTTCAGACACTCCACCCCACCCCACCCCCCTTGGACTAACGATAACCTTTTACCCAGAGAGCTGCTATAGGACCAGAGCAGGGCCAATGCAGAGCAAAGCTGTGTGATTCGTGCACCCTCGGGAGGATCGGGAGATGGCAGGCAGGACTGAAACTGTATTGGCTGTGGCTCCAGTCAGTGGGTGGAGACTTTGACAATGCGGACACATGTTTACAGTGATGGGGCAGAGAGGAAGAATGGAGTTGCACAGGAATAATGTGAGTTTTTGAATGAAGATGGTGGTGGTGCTGTGCATGTTTGTGTAGCTGTGTGTTCGACTACATCTGAATTTGACAGAAGTAGCGTATTGATTGTGTTAATTGCTTCTTGTTTATGATATAGTATATTTTCTAGGATGCATCCTTTAATGTTTGGAGGTTAAGACAAGCTGTTTCTATCTGCGTTTGCTTTTTTAGTATTTGGTTTCGTGTTCTGAAAGTTTGGAGTTAAACTTCCTGATAGGTTTCTAAAATATTTCTGTTATGTCAGCACAACCTTAATGACAGGAGGACAACAGAACTTTGTTTCCTGATACCAGCCTTTGCAAACATGCAGTTCAAATAAATTTGTTTAATTATGACTGCATTCTCTTGCAGATGGGGCGTGTTTTGCACAGACTGTGAATGAAACTCACTTTAGAATGACACCAATGCAGCACAATGACCTGCAATGTTATGTGGGATACTAAATGAGTTATCTCAAAAACTGATAGGATTTGTTGTTGACTCCACTGCTCTTTCAAAACAAAAGTACTCTCCCGCTTTCTGATGAACAAGGAATAACAGGATAAACTGTGATTGTTTGTGCGGGATGATCGGTACTCAGCTGCTGAAACCCCCACCCGCAGAGTCTGTTCTTGATGCCCAGACTTCCCACAGCATGGCATCCACGTTGTCTGCAGCTCCCCGTGGGGTATTTGGGCCCTCGCTGTCCCCTCCAGCTGTCTGGCCTCCTCTGGATTTTGCTTTGGGTGCTCTTGCCTGCTGTGCAGCCTGCGTGTTCACCAACCCTCTCGAGGTTGTAAAGACCCGTTTTCAGCTACAAGGAGAACTGCGTGCACGGGGGTCATATCAGAGACACTACCGTGGAGTCCTTCAAGCCCTCTGGGTGGTGGGCCACAAAGATGGGCTCCGGGGCCTGCAGAAGGGGCTCTCAGCTGGACTGATCTACCAGGGTGTGATGAATGGTGTGAGGCTGGGCTCCTACTCCTATTGTGAATCTTTGGGTATCACCTCATGCCCCGGGGGGAGTCTGCTGTCAGGAGCAGGGGCCGGGGCACTGGGTGCCTTCATCGCCTCACCCGCTTACTTGGTAAGTTAACACTAGAAGTCCCAGAGAAGGGCCATTTGGCCTTTCTACCTAGAAAACCCGCCGGCGGGCCGATCGGCCCAAAGGCTTTTAGCTAATATCCTTAATCACCTGTGAACTGGTGCTTTTCTTATGTAAACTAGGTGGGGCCATGCTGGGCGACTTCAAAGAAACTTGTTTAATGAATTTGTCAGTGTTTACTTGTGGCCCCCTACTCATGCATGTCTGTGAGCCGTGAAAAGTCCGACAGTCTGACTTTTTACCTTCTCAGACTTATTAATTGACGTACAGACTGTTGAGCTAAAACTCGTGAGATGGGCACCATAACTGTATAAGTCTTTTGATAAAATCAATCAAAGAAGGATGAATGTTTGCCATCACAACAATGAGATGTGTGAAAAGCAAACTTTGAACAACAGCATTGTTTTTATACACTTACACATGTGTATTTGTAAACTCTATGTCTTCAATTTTTTAAGATGTCAGCCATTGTGTTGTTATGTTGATGTCTGTTGTGAATCTGTTTGTGTGTGCAAGGTCAAAATAGTACTATTCTGTATCACTGACAGTGTATTGTCTGATTAGGTTACACTCTGCAAACTCAGCGTCACATTGTAACATGATGAATAAAACTAGTTAATTAACAGCCAATGACTTAAAAGAAGAGCAGAGAGCCAGTGTCAAAGATGATACAGCACACTTTCAGCTTCACACACGTTGTATGCAAAACGACCATTCATCTATTTACAGAGGCCGGTTCATGTTTGCACTAATCAAAGCTGTATCCTGAGGGACAAACCCTTACTGGAGCCGGTTTAGTCGGTCCCTTTAAATAAGCACAGTGGCAGGCATCGTAACGGAAGAAATGACTATTAACTCCTACAAACTTGTAGAACCACATAAAGCAAGGGCGTGATTCGAAGGATAGCTTCATGAGAACCTGTGGGTATGTTTTTCACATCAACACTGAAAGAAAATATTGTTGATGACGTCCTTGTCTACATCTAGAGATCTACTAAAATATGCTGCACATTACTGCAACTTCATGCTGCTAAAACATACAGTATATCAAGCAAGGAGGGGCAAGATCGGGCTATGAGTTCTGATTTCTTAGACAGCTTTTTGTTCTAGTTGTCTAACTGATATCTGGTGAACATTAACAGTCACCTGTATTTGTGACATAACCGCAGCTTGTCTGGTTTTCTACTTGGATTATTTTTCTGCACAGGTATTGAAGCACTCTGGTTGGTAAAACCGAATGCACATTTAAACCCTATGTACTGCATTTGCCCTATAGGTCAAGACCCATCTACAGGCGCAGACTGTGGAAGCCATAGCAGTAGGTCACCAGCATAACCATCTGGTAAGGCGAACATGTCCAGAACATGTCACATAAGCACATTTCATGCAACTATTGCTTTTCTACCATTGATACATTAAAGTACAAGCAGCATATTATAGTTGGCAGTTTTTAATTACTTTTAATTACTATCAAATATATAAAATTACACTTTTTATGCTGTGTGTACATTTTAAATAACCCTACAAAACATGCAAATCATTTTGTTTTGAGTTGTTTGTATTTGCACTTAAAGCTACAGTACTGAATTTAAGCCAACTGAAACTCGATATGAATCCGCCACACTCTGCACCGTGCTTTATTTATTTAAAAGTAAATATCTCTGCACAGCTCATCCAGTGAGGGCTAGGTGGTGACCAACTAATACTAACTGTAGAACCCAACAAAACGTTTAGAGAGATAAATAACTACTACTACTGCTACCTATGGATTACTACTTTGTTCATGACTGAAGGTCACACTGTATGCATGCAAACAATGAATCAGCAGAGAGCTCACAAAAAGGAAAAAACTATTTCTGTTACAATATGCTGCACTACCTTCACATTATTGAAGTATTATTATTTTCTCATTTTAAGTCACTGGTGCTTGTCTTATATTTTAGGGGGTGTCAGATGCCTTTGTCACCATCTATAAAAGAGAAGGTTTGATTGGTCTTTGGAGGGGTGTAAATGGGGCCGTGCCTCGAGTCATGGTGGGTTCAGCTGCTCAACTGGCAACCTTCACCACAGCCAAGGACTGGGTGGCACATTCCCAGGTAGATGTAATAAACAAGTCACATTTTACACTGGGCATGAAACGGAACAGTTGTCATCACACCATCTGTCTTTTCCCATAGTGGTTTAGTCCAAACAGCTGGTTTAATGCTTTGATAGCTGCCACGGTCAGTGGAGTCGCTGTGGCCATCAGCATGACACCCTTTGACGTCATTAGTACGCGACTCTACAACCAGCCAGTGGATGAGTTTCGTAGGGTGAGCATAAATAATATCACTTAATTTCTCTTCATTTAATGTAGTGTGATGTAAAATATACGTTTTCTTTCTTTCTCTTTCAGGGACGCCTGTACCGTAGCTTTTCAGACTGTATGCTGAAGGTGTGCCAGGCTGAGGGCTTGCTAGGGTTGTATAAAGGCATGGGACCTGTCTTCCTGCGCTTGGCCCCACACACAGTGCTCAGCATGCTGTTCTGGGATTTGATGAGGCAACGAGCAATGAAACACAACCAGGGCAGGGGAAGGAGCTAAAATGCTAAAATGTCTGCATACAATTACTAAAGTGGAACATAATTAAGACAGACACACGTTGCAGAGATAGCACACAGACATGTTGATGAACTATCAGGTTTTACTTTAAAATACCTCACTCCAGCTTCAGAACTGGTTTGCAAACATACCAACAGAATGGTGATAACTTGAAGAAAACGTTTGGATTATTAAAGCACAAGACGTAGAGTATGTTTTTAATATAGTGTGTTTTCTGCAGTTTAATGCTGACTTGTCTGTTATTGAGAGAGTTGTGTGAGGGGAATGTTTATTTGCTGATCGTTTTGTTTTTGTATCCTCTGTCTTTGAAATAAATAAACCTCTAACCAAAGTGTTGTTCTTACTTGTCTGATGACTACTTTGGAAACGCGATCATCTTTTGAGAGAACATTCAGTCTGTTCAATGGGAAATTGATTAAATTGACCAAGAGACAAATCACATTAGACCCTTGGAACCGAAGCATGAGAAGCACTCAGGGGTTAGAAGCGAAGACAATGTGAACCTTAACCTTTACCAATTTTCACCTAGGGTTTCTCAGGAATTTAGTATAAACTGTCTTCTTCAGTTTGAGGTAGCATGAGCATCTTTGTGTCCCTTTGAAAACATAAAAATGTTTCTTCTCCTTTCCTGGATCCTGGGACCTTTTGAATGGACACCTTTTCTTTCAAACCCAGTTGAGTGCTTTCTCCAAGGTAGAGTTGACAGTTTTTTCTTTGAGAAAAAAAGCTATTTCATTATTTCTGAACTCTCAACAGTCTGCATTGTGAAGTAATTGTTGGCATTATTATTTCTGGTTGTGGTGGTTGTGTTTTAAAGGTCTTGTGGGAGCCTGTGGAATATCAGTACTGTGCAACCTCATGAGACTTTATTATTTCATTCAAACATGCAAGTGAGTTGCGGCTTGAAAAAATGTCTAAATGTACTTAAAGTTTAATTTGGAGTTAACAATAGAGTAATTCTAATGTTGTTTCTCCACATAGTAATTCTGAAACTGAAAATAAACAGAAGTCGTCATCTGGAGTAAGCTGGAGAACAACACTCCAGTTCTGGGCTCTGGCTGTTGTTCTGTCTCTGGTGGGACCCAGGGTTTGCTCGCTCACAGTGCTGGAGTTTACTGTCAGAGCTGTTTCTACCTGGACGTCAGCAGGACTGGTGATGTGCCTAAACATGTGACCAGACTAGTAGATAAGATATTGATCTTTTTTGTTTGACATCTGTTTCAGGGTGCATGTTCCATGTTTGTTCTGTTCAACATAGATTTTCTAGTCCTAAACAGATCAATCTCATTACATGTTTCTGTATCTGTCTTCTCTCAGGATGCTTATTGTAGAGGAGCAGACCTCCTCTTGGTTCAGTGCCAGTTTTCCCTGGGATGTGGCCTCGTCTGTACTATGGTCTTCCTCCATCAGGGGGCTCCCCACACCTCCCTCAGCTTGTTTCTGGCAGCTGCTCTCAGCTGGGCACTGGCAAGCAACATTCACAGGCTGTGGAGCCATGTGGCCAAACTCTACCCACTGCATAGCACAGAGCGTTACTGTGGGAAATGCATCAGTCTCTTGACCTCTGGACACAACATACTGGCATCACTGCAAAGAGTGGTTGTCTTGGCTTTTGCTCTAGCGACTGTGGCTGCTACTGCTACGGTTTATGAGCACTTTCTGGTCCAAAAGGAAGCTCTAAAGTTTTGGATTCCACTGACTCTCTGCTACACTGCACTGGTGGTGTATATTCCAGGTGATGGTTAAATGGGCAATTTAATCTTCTAGACACAGAACAGTTTAGAATGAGTTTGGTCAGCAACAAATATTGATTAATTAATTAGTACCAAACGAGACAGTAGACAACTTAATGAAAGACACTATCACAGGAAAACTAATTCATAATTTATAATAATAAAAAAGTAAGCCAAAGCTCAGAAAACAAACCATGTAACAACTTTTTTTCATCTTATGCAGAGAGTCAGCACCGTCAGACTGGTACAGACACGCTCTTACACACTGCAGCCCGACGACTGGGAGCCTTACTAGTACTCATGTTGACAGTAGGTGACTGGTCTGATGTCATCCACGTCCTCATCACGTTCCTGGGTGAAGCAGTCTGTTTGCTGCCTTCTCACGACCTGCTGGAAGCTGTGTTAGAGGTCTGCATTAATAGTGTGATTTTATTCATGTATTTAGTGGGGGAGCATGCCATATAAAAGTTGCCTTGTCAACTTAGATTTTTTTGACTTTCTCAATTTTGTTGAACTTTTTATCTTTTTTAACTTTTTTCACATTTGCCAACTTTGTGTCAACTTTTTTGACTTTTTATCTTTGTCAACTTTGTGTCTTTATCAACTTTGTGTCTTAGTCAACTTTTTGTCGTTGTCAACTTGAAAAAACTTTAAAAGACGCCGAAAGGCGTCTTGCGGCAATCATGCTCCCCCACGCGATTTCTTCTAAAATTGCTAAGTCTAGTTTACATTGAATCTCTCATTTCTACACCAAGTTCATTATAATATTATATAACTTCCTGTTATTAATATGTGTCATTCTAGGAAGAGGACATAAGCTTGAGTTATGAACAGAACTCTAGACACAAAACAAGGAAACGCACAAGAAAAACAACATCAAACAACAGCTGAAGTCTACCTCAAATACCTGGGACTAAACACTAATATTCAATTTTACTGTCAATAAAATGATTATTGTGGCAGTAAGTGTGTAATGTCACTGAATATCACAGCTGTTTGATTCAGAACTATAGACTTAGGAATTTGTAACCCAAAACCATATCACAGCTGCTGTTTTATTTCCTGTATTGACATGATGGGGTCAGATGATTAGTAGCTTTGATTTGTGTTCTGTTGCACTGGTAGTGGCCATTTGTCACCAATTAAAGGAGGAAGAACAGCCTCTTTCAAACACCAAAAAGTGTCAGAAGACGACAACAGCTGCTCTATAGCATCTGTACTAAAACTGGTGATGTCACCAGGTTATTCCCATTGTGGACTTGATATTTTAACTGTATTAGTTTGGATTTTTGTAAGAAGAAGGTGTGTAGGTGGTAGGACGGTCTAATAAAAGACATTACCCTTTGTACTGTGGGAAATCTAGGCTCTTTACCTTTATTAGAGACTAAAAGTGAGATTATTTTGGCCCGTGTTGCTTGTATTTGCAGCATTTCCTCCCGCTGCTTTATTGCTGAAGTACTTTGTACTGTTATTTAAAATATTTAAGGCAAAATGCTACTTTTCTAGGCTGACTTTCAATGAAGAAAAGGCACGTTTGTGTGAAGCATTTTGGTGTTTTTCTCCACCCCTGCAGATGTTTACTTTTAGGAAATCAGCAGCAACTATAATTGTGAACATTCAATTGTTGTTTTTCCTATCTCCTGTGTTTCTTCCTGTTCCTTTTCCCTCATTTAATTTGCTTTTAACTGTTGTCCTGCACATTTACCCAATAGTTAAACACTGTAAAGTATTGTAATATTTGAGAGTAAATTGAAAAGTCATGCTGTTAGAAGCAGTGGGGAGGTTCAGAGGGTTTAATGGGGATTTGGGCTGCTGAGGGGGAGGGGGGAGCACCAAGGTCTGGGGATTGTGTCATTAGTAAGCATGCTCCCTCCTGCAGCTGTGACATCACTGCAGCATTCCTTTCCACAGAACTGGAACAACAGAGACCCCCATCACTCTCCCCATCTCCTGTTCACCCTCTCTCACATTCCCGCCTCACTTCTCCTCATGGCTGTATTCAAGAAACAAACCACAATATTTGCTTATCAGCAAATGTGATCTTTCTTAGACTCTGTGTAGTGGGGAGCAGCAAAAACAACAAAGCAGCTTCTTCATAGCTCTCACAGATTTCACTCACTGTCCCCCCCTCTCCTGATATACCAACATCTCCTCTTGCACAATGCTCTGATTCATTGCACTGCAATGCTGCTGCTTCTGCACAGCTGAACACAAAAGCTTCATCGGGAACATCTGATGAAGACCAACACATACAATCACATGGGGTGCTCTGCTCTGGATGTCCCTGAGACACAAACGGAAGCAACGCCATGAGACACTGATGGTGAGTCAAGGCTAAAGTGATATAATGTAGTGGGGGAAGGGAAAAGGGAAAGAGGGAGAAGAAAAAGGAGGCAGACTCGATGAGGGAGGTAGGGAAAATAAAGCTGACAGAACAATAAGGCAGAGCCGCACAGGAAAGCAAAAGAGGACTGTTTCAGATAGAGTGCTGCTAGAAAAGGCAGGTACAGTCATATCCTGCTGGCAGGCTCAAAGATAACGAAGTGGGAGGTGTCTGTGTGTCTGCACTTGTCTATTTAAGGGCGAAACTTTATCATACTGTATATTGTATTTGTCAAAGGTCTGTGTACTTTGGGTTGGATTGCACAAGTGTCGACTTAGCATGAGTGTGTCTACGTGCACACATGCCAGTGTGTGTGTGCCTGCCAAGTTTTCATAGTGCATGAATGTGTCATGTTTTTTACTGCCTGAGATTAACTGTTCACCTTTTACGGTTGGGAGGGAGGTGGTATTGTCAGTCAGCCAGAGAAGGAGGAGGGGTCGACAGTCAAGAGAACTGGGGAGGGAGGTACAGAAAGAAAAGGAGTGGCTTTCTGCACATAGTCGCCCTCTCTGCCTGAGTAAAGTCTTCTCACTGTGGCAGCTCATAGGAAGAAAATTAAACCAGCAGTTTTGAGATACAGAACAGATAAGGAGGAAGAAGAGAAGAGAAAGCTGCCTTTACACCACGTTTTCTCACAGGTAGGTAATGGCAGCTCACAGTCAGTGTGAGTGGGATTAAAGGAAGCAGATGATTCACATTTCTGTTTTCTGCCTCCAAAACCATTCATTATGGATAATAAGAGCTGTGAGTGTGTGAAGTTAACTCTGTGAAGTGAGAGTGAGTGTTGACTCAGAGGGTGTGTACACTTTGAAATATTATTGAGATGATAGTGATGAAGTATCATTGTTGCTCTTACAATTTTTTTATTCTTATATTCGGTGTTGTTCAAGACTCGGATTAAAATGTTGGTTCTATGATGTGTTTTGTTTCTGTGATTGTCCTTTTTAAACAGGATTTTTAAAACACTAAATGTTGCAAGCAGTCATGGCATCGGCAGCTCCGCCAAAAAGGATGGTGTCCTCTGTCTTCATTACTCTGGCATCTCCTTACCGAGCCACTGTGACACAGCAGCAGCCCACCCTCCAAGCTCACAGTGCCCCAGCTAGAGACAAGCAACATACTGCGGTTCAAGTCTGCCCAAGTGAGAGCATCCCCACCCCCCGACATAAAAAAGAGGACCACTCATCATTTGGGTCGCATCGTAGTTTAGCCAGCAAAGAACAGACTCATACAGCAACTCCAGACCGAACCTCAGACCCTGCATGTCCCAAAGCTATCCAGTCTGGACCTAGCAGGGGGAGGCTGCAAGAAGACCACAAAGGTGCTGCAGGTATCTGTGACAAAATCTCTTTTCGACTTTGGAATTAGTGCAAAATACCCAGTGCTCTAGACAAACCTGAAATGTATTGAGAAACTGTCCCCACCCTTTAGAATTAGGGCTAACTGACCATTGACATTTGTTTCAGACTTGTCCTTCTAACTTGTCATAAATGTTTTAACAATTATTGAACCGGTGTGATTCCTAATTCATATATGCTAAAAGTGTGCTCTTTGCGTGTCCTCTAAATATACAAATTAAGTTTAATTGCTTTCCAGACTTTTAGTGTCTCATACTGATGGGGAACTGTAACTGGTTACAGGTGTAAGAGGGTAGCCTGTTACTTCAAACATGAAAAATAGCCTCTTTTTTCTCTAGAGGAGCCACACAAATTCTTATATATTACTTAAAAAGTTGCCACTTGATTCAGTTTTGGTTGGCAACAGATGTCTTTAGCCCAGTCATCATCTCAGCTTGAGGCTAGTGACTCACTACCAGATTATTAAATTCCAGTGTAGGGGCATTGAGAAAGATGACAATATTTCTTGTACTGGCGGTAAGTAATCAGTCAACAATTTGTCTGCAATTAAAAACTGGTAATCGAAATTCAAACTGGAAACATTCATTCAGAACAGGCTTCAGATGGGATTCAGTATGGGATGCAACAGTCGTGCAAACATATTAATTATTAATACACAATTTCCTGAATATTACAGAATTCCTTAATGGTAACTGAAAACGTTTATGTTACTACAAAGCGTCTTGAAATGTCTTTAACTTGTCAAATAGAGCTCTTCCCTCCACCTGCACCCCCTCCTCCTACTGCACTGTCTTCGCCTCTGGGAACAGTGCTCTCTCGAGAATCAGGGCTTCCACAACCTCCTCCTGCCCAGACACCACTCTCCCACCCTGCGACATCAGGTCAGCAGCCAGTTTACAACAGAGAGGTATGCAACCTTCCATCCCAATGTTGCTCAAAATTCACGTGCACATTTGAATAACGCATATTATTATGTTTATCACTGATGTCATTTTCTGTTTTGAACACTTGATTCAAATTATTCTTAGTCATGTTTTTTTACCATCGTGAAGGATTCAAACTTTCCACCGCTTCGACAGATACTGTGTTATGTTCCAGAGTGGTTGTAAAGAATAATCTGCAAAACACATTATGATGGAAAAACAGCTGTGTTTTAGATATGGCTACATGATCAAACAAACTCTTAGGAGTGTTCACATTTTTCTTTCTAAGCTGTCGATATCTGTATAAGTGACTACAGCAAAACAATGAAAGTAAAAATCAGAAAAGGACGCTGATGCTCAAAATGTGGAATAAACTTTCTCTAAACTCTTCTTCTATGTATGCTACCTTATGATGTTTCTCCTGTTTTATAGATAGATTGTTTTCACCGTATCATATTTATTGCACACCCCAAAACCATTAGTCCTGTGAGAGGCAATTCTTTTATTTCTGCAAAGTAAAATTTTCAACTTCTTTCCACTCTTGGCAAAAGTCATAGCATTACACAATCAAGAGGCCTTTTTTTAAATTAGTAATGCTAATGCACAAAACATTTACTGTAAGTGTGTTACAGATGTCCCAGATGACACTATTCAAATTCATTAGAAAACTTTTTGTGAAACAAATTCAGCAGCAGGTTTAACACTTTCAAAAGTTGACCAAGTACAGAAATAATACTATATATATATATATATATATATATACTGGAGTATATACAGTGGGGTGCAAAAGTTTGGGCAAACTTGTTAATCTTTATGATTTTCCTGTATAAATTGTTGGTTGTTATGTTAAAAATTTTCAATTAAATATATCATGTAGGAGACACACGCAGTGATATTTGAGAAGTGAAGTTTATATGATTTACAGAAAGTGCACAATATTTGTTTAAACAAATTTAGGCACTGTTGTCATTTTATTGATTGACCTCCATACACAGGTGAATCCAATTATAAGAAAAATTATTTAAGGGGGGGCAATTGTAAGTCTAAGAAAAAATCTCAGATAAACAGAAGCGACGTGAGAACAGTCGGAGTCACCCACAGACCAGCACCAAAGACCTACAACATCATCCTGCTGCAGACGTGCATCGTTCAACAATTCGGCGCACTTTACACACGGAGATGCTGTGTGTGAGAGTGATGCAGAGGAAGCCTTTTCTCCACCCACAGCACAAACAGAGCTGCTTGAGGTATGATAAAGCTCATTTGAACAAGCCAGCTTCATTTTGGAATAAAGTGCTGTGGACTGATGAAACTAAAATTAGGTTATTTGGTCATAACAAGGGGCGTTATGCATGGAGAAAAAAAACACCTGCTACCTACAGTAAAATATGGTGGTGGCTCCATCATGCTGTGGGGATGTGTGGCCAGTGCAGGGACTGGGAATCTTATCAAAGTTGAGGGACGCATGGATTCCACTCAATATCAGCTGAGTGGAATTCAGCTGATTCTGGAGACCAGGACCAGGATTCAGGGGTTTTGTAAGGAGGAATGGAGCCAAAATACCTTCAACCTGAATCCAGACTCTCATTGGAGGCTATAGGACGCGTTTAGAGGCTGTCATTTCTGCAAAAGGAGGATCTACCAAATATTGAGTTCATTTCTTTTTTGTGGTGCCCAAACTTATGTACCTGCCTAAATTTGTTTAAACAAGTATTGCACACTTTCTGTAAATCCTATAAACTTTGTTCCACTTCTTAAATATCACTGTGTATGTCTCCTACATGATATTTAATTGAATTTTTTTTATCGTAACAACCAACAATTTATACAGAAAAATCACGAGGATTAACAAGGTTGCCCAAACTTTCGCACCCCACTGTATTAGTGTACCATATTCTTTATTTTTTATGAAAGACTGTTAAGTTTCCTCTTGTAACCTTTTACCACTTCTCTCACCTCTCTTTCATTCTAGCATCAAATATTAGTGCTGGGTGTTCAATCAAGTGTTGCCAAGTACGGGGAATCACCTAAAAAGGTCAAACTCGACTGTTCTCAATTCAAAGTTTAATGTTAAGTTAATGTTGTTTTGCATTTAGGTGGAAACAAACACAACATCTAGTGGGTCAAATCAAAATGAAACACCCCATGGGACCTGTAACAACCAGGACACTAACAGAGAGAGTAAAGGTAATGTTATCTGAAGTTTACACATCTACCATTCAGACTTAAATCTGTTCTGCTTTATTACTATAACCTGCTTTGGCGTTTGGCATTTGTGTACAATACAGAGGTGTGTGGCTTTTGTCGGAAGCCTGTGGCTCTTTCTGAACCTGCGATAGAGGCCTTAAACAGGACTTACCATGATGGTTGCTTCCAGTGTAGATCTTGTCACACTCCCTTGGCTGGTAAACAGTACTACAACAAGGCAGGAATCCCCCTCTGTGAAGACTGCTATCAGGTAGATGATCAGCTGAGCTTTCACCTTCCAGGCACTCCCTGGTTTCTGTTAATTTCAATAAGGAAATCTACTTTCACCAGCTTAGCTCCATTTAACAAGTTTAAAATATTTTAGTGTGTTTAATACACAAATGCACCCAATTATTAATTTGTATCTGTATCTTAGTCTAGCCTGGAACTTTGCTGGTACTGCGGGGAGGTTGTAACAGATCATGTGATCCGTGCACTGGAGCGAGCATACCACCTGTCTTGTTTCACCTGTACCACCTGTAAACAGCAAATTGGAGAGCAAGCATTCGCACAGGGAGAGGTTGGAGAAGTGTATTGTCTACAGGACTACTACAAGTATGAATTGTGTTTTATTTAGTTTCTCTATTTTTATCTTCCTCTTCACTGTGCTTTTAAACGTCATTGTGAGGAATTTCTTAACCCTGTGTAACAGCATTCTAATCAAAAATCTATTTGATATGCCTCTAAAAGATGCTACACAAATAAAGATGCCTTGCCTAATATTTTCTTTCCTCTCATACTCTCATGTTGTCCATGAAGGAAGTATGCCCCAATGTGTAGCACCTGTAACCAGTTGATCATTCCTAAAGAGGATGGCACTGACAGCTACACTGTTGAATGTCTGGGACGAACCTACCATGAAAACTGCTACAGATGTGAGGTACGTACAGTAATGATAATGGACACCCTGACGTGCAGATGTACATTATTCACCAACTACTAATAATGTTTGTTATTGCCTGCAGATCTGTGTCATCCAGCTGTCTCCTGAGCCAAATGAACACGGATGTTATCCTTTGGATGGAAAGTTGCTTTGCAAGTCTTGCCATTTGAATGTGGTTTCCGGTCAACACTAACACTGTTCTTGTAGCCTGGGATAAACCACAACTGATGGAAAAGTGCCACAAGCCCTGGTTTTAGTCGATGAGAGACTTTGTGTGTACATTTAAAACTCTAGCATAAAAATGTCACACATCTTATTTCCTGTAGAACAATAATATAATATGGTTAATTTTACACGATATCAAGCTTTCTGAAGATCTTTTTATTCATCTTTTATACTTGATCATTTTGCACTCAATAAACTCTACATAATGCACCAAATATATTTATGCAAGAGTTAAAATATATAGCAAGACTATTTTAAATTTGTGTAACTCTCAATCAGTATGCTGTTTCTCAATCACATTAATTCTTTACATAAATAATTAAATTTAATTAAAAAACTTTTATAATAAAGAAAACTAATATATATTTATCTCGAGGCAGGCTTCAACACAAATATCATTTGTTAAATTACACATATTCAAGAACTAAAATGTGGGAAATTCATTACAATGTAACTGATAATAACTTGTAAGCAAGGCTGCAATCAAACTCACTGGCTGGTAAAATGCAGCATTTCCCCAAATATAGAACAAAATTTACCTACAGGTTTCACAGTGCAGTTCATCACACTTACAGTCTTGAGGCTTTAGAGACTTTAGGAAGCTGCTGCTTTTTGAGAGCTTTTAGAAAACAACATACAGTATAACAGGGCACAATGACTGAGGCTAATGCGCTCATTATGGACCAAAACTTGAAGGTGCTTTTGATGTGAATGTGATTACATCCTTTTAACATATATTTTTTTAACATGTAAATATCTTCACTGGACCACAGACCCTAAATTGTGTTTTGCCTCAACACTATCTTCGCTGACTCTGCGTTAGAATATTACAGTCTCATTCAGAAATGTTTTGTTTATTTATAGTCTGCATCTTGTTCATGGAATATTTTTTCTATGTATCTAAAACATTTATTAAAACATTTTTATCGTGAAAATATATTTGTAAAAATGTATTTGTATCACTTAAAAATTTGGTATGTTGCAATATCATACTGTATGGTTATGTTGCAAAGAAAAAAATGTATGTTTGTATGCACAAATATCTTTCTGAAAATCATAGAGGGGTTGAAATAATAATAGCAATTGTGGACAAAAGTCTTAGCTTATGGCCTAAACACCTAAATAAAATGAGAGCACTCCAAGCTCCCATCAAAATAGTGCACACTAGGGCTGTGTATTGGCAATAATCCGGAGATGCTATACATATCATAGGGGATAAAATTCAGTGCAATAGTGAAAGCAGGGCTTTACATTAGTTTTTAGTTTTTAATCAAATTTTAGGGAGATTGTCATATAAGAATACACCACCATATGTGATAAGTGTGTTTGAAAAAGTAGTCATTATTTATGCACTAAGAACATCTCTCTCTCTCTCTCTCTCTCTCTCTCTCTCTCTCTATATATATATATATATATATACATATATGTATATATATATAGCGAGAGAGAAAGAGAGAGAGAGAGAGAGAGAGAGGGAGAGGGAGAGAGAGTGGGGGTGGTTTGGGGTGATATTTAACATAGGCAAGCATAGTGGGGGAGCATGGAATGCATGTCATCATCAAAACTTATCTTCTTATCAATACGCATTTTTTTCCTTTAAAAGTAAAATTCTGTTTCTATAAAAATAATTAAACCCCAGTTCAACATTTATCTAGCAGTCTACAGACACATTAACGGATTAAGGGACCTCCTTTATGCCAACTGGATTTTCTTTTTTAATCAATAACATCGATTTCCTTGCGGACAGCACAGCGGGGCAGCTACAGTCATTACAAGTCGTGTGTGAGCCCCTCGAATAAATCGCGTGCTCACTGACGTAGTCTACACGGTTGCCATGGCCGCGCAGCTCGCTCATGACTTCCTAGAGAAGCGAATGTGACGCGCGTTCGCGTTCAGGGCTAAGGGACGCAGCAGCTAAAGCAGTTCGGGCAGCGGCCACCAGGCCCACAACATTCACGGAATCTTCCATCGTTCATTTTGTTCAGGCGGACCTCCGACCTCGATACGTGCGAGATCTTATGTGTGTGAAGGGGGGAAGAATAGCGCACGATGGTTCGGGAAACCAGACACCTTTGGGTGGGAAATTTACCCGAACATGTTCGAGAGGAGAAAATTGTGGAGCATTTCAAACGGTAGGTTACGCAAGAGGCGTCCGCTGTTGGCGAAGCAGCGCGGGCTAGGTGAAGCTGTGCGCTAGCTAGCTCGGTAGCCTGCGCCTGATGCTAACACAACTAACGTTAGCATCTTTAAGTTCGCAAGTCAGCGTGTTTCTTCTCATCTGTCTGTGCTGCATTGCGGCGCAGCGATGTTTGTTTAAGCGATACGTGGTGGTTTTGAGCTTTCAGGCGTAAACGTTTGTGATTTGTGATGTTTCGCTAACTTTTGCTAACGCCTAGAAGCTTTAAGCTAGGTTTGCTAGCCGCCGAGCTACCAGCCAACCATTTTGTGGGAAGTAAAGACGTTTTCATGCTACCAGCCAAAAGGCAGCTAACGCTAGTAGCACCTCAGGTCAAATAACATTAGCTGACTTGTGTTATTTTTGTCACAGGAAACGACTGACGAATAACATTTTCTCTGAGCATCAGTGCTGTTCGATAAAGTTCGGAATAAAGAGATAATTTATGGTCGATCGCGGCAGTGTTGTCGCTAATGTTAGCAAGTTGCTGATCCTGACTTTGTAACATTAAGTAACTATTCCTAAAATAGTCTACTACACACAATTTTATTTGTTTTGCATTGGAATTATAGTAAAATGCAGTTTTCCTCCTGTTGGTTAGCTAGTAGTTGGATGTAAATAGCACGAACAAATTCTGTTTAAACTATTTAACGCTTTTTTTAATACACATTGTCGTTTGCAGTGTGATTACGGAGGCTGTTTAGTTACAAAAAAAACTCATCTACACCACTGCAAACATCTATTCAGGGTTATGAGAGCAGAATGATATTTGATACCGCATAAATAGTGGCCTGGTGACAACTGTGTGTTTGAGGATAATGCTTTTTATAGTTATAAACATGGGCATTTGACACGGGCCTGCAACCACAAGGATATCTGATAGACATTAGTGCTTTGAAGCTGCTCTTTAGAAACCACTCATCATTCCCGGTAATCCCTTTATTACCAAATGTAATTATTCAGCAAATTAACTGCAGGCACTGTTTGAGACCCTCTCCAAGGTTTCTTGTTAGGTGGTCTAAAGGAAACATTAATGCATACTTGATTTTGTCCATAATTGAATGTAAATCATTACTGTTTTCTTATAGCATCTCTGCTTATTCTGATATTTAGCTGCCAAACATTACACATAAACAGTTCTACCCATCTTGCTCTGCTGTATTTTTAACTTTTTTATTTCCATTGTAATTTCCCTTCAGGTATGGGCGTGTGGAGAGTGTTAAAGTTCTGCGAAAGCGAGGGTCAGAGGGTGGTGTTGCAGCCTTTGTGGATTTTGTGGATATTAAAAGTGCGCAGAAGGCTCACAATGCTGTCAACAAAATGGGAGACAGGGACCTTCGGACTGACTACAATGAGCCTGGGTCAGTCCCTAGTGCTGTTCGGGGTCTTGAAGACAGCTCTCCCTCGAGCAGTCGAGACGTTACAGGATTCTCTAGGGGAACAGTTGGTCCAGTATTTGGCCCACCTGTGTCCCTTCACACCAGAGAGGGACGTTATGAACGAAGAATAGATGGGTAAGTGGACACGGCCTCCGCATAAAATCCAGGGGAATCTAGGTATTGGATAGATGTAAATCCTAAACACATAGGAGGGTTATTCTTCAGGGATAAATGCCTCAAGGGGGTATCACAAAGGTTGTCTAGGGATTGTACCACTTTTCATCATAATTGACTCACCTTTCCCATGGGATCTGAGTAAATTAACTACACACTATCATTCGGTAAGGTAACTATAATTCAAGGTTTGACATCTGGTTTGGATATTACGTCTGTGAGGAATATCCTGGTGAGTTTTGGATTTATTACATTTGGTGGAAAATTGCCTCGGGGAGCTTTTGGATATTTCTTTTTTTTTCTTCTAAACATGGGATTTAACGTTATTTTTACTTGGAATTGCTTGAAGCTGGAAGTAAATCCCACTACGAAGGAGCCACCTTTCTTTAAACCATGTATTCAGGTAATATATCTTTACTTCAAGGACCTTCCATCTTGGGTTGTCATTTTTTCCTCTTGGCAACCGCTGATGGTTGGAGTAATTTTATTATTTTTGTATCTGTGGATACTGCCTTTTCTGGATTTAAGCTTGGAACCAGTGGATTGAAGAATTTGCCCATTTCAAGAAAAACCGAAGTAGTGCATATGTCCTAGCCAATCTCAGCCATTTTAGCACGAGATTAACTATATCAACTTAAATCAACAGTTTTTGTCACAAATGCGGAGGTTATACCAAGAAGACCGTGCAAGAACTCTAAGGATAAATCGAACAAATAACAAAGTTTGTGGAGCTATTCTTGTTTTGGCCATGAAGACACATGAAGATTACATAGTTTGGATCTATCCCCCTGGATGTATGTAATTCAATACACTGCGTTGGATGTACTGATGTGGAACCTAGTATGGATAGGTGTAGCTGTCATTCCATTGGATTACCCAAGTGTGGATGTAGGCGTATATGTGCTCAGCATGGAGAACAAGTATGTTACAGAGAGCCGAAGACTACTTTTCTAAAGTGTCTTGAAAGGTTACGACAGAAAAATGAAGCTTACAAGTGTGTACATCTCGTGGGATCCTTAGATTGTGGAATTATGCCATCCGTACATGCCCACGAGGATTATGTGCTGTGGTCATAGTGTCTGCAACATTTAACTACTTGACATCAAGCAGTGGAATAAATTTTTAAAACTCTTTATGTAAAGTTTAAATTTTGGGACATACTCTTTGCTGATACTACAAGACAAGGCTGATCCCTTTGGATGTAGTTTCCATGTGGCGACTAACAAACCATTTTGCCAACCAGGAATGTGCTGAATTACCCAGAAGTCCATCATCTTATTATTTTTTTCAAAATTCATATTTATTTAAGGTTTTATGTTACTATGTTCCTGCTCATCCTCCCCCTACGTGCACTGAAATACATAAAGAGGTTTTGTTTTTTCCTTTTTCCATCCAGTGAAGAGAATTAAGTAGCCTGTGGATTATACATCAACAGTCTTGCTGGCCGGGCACTTCAGTGTTTGAAGATAACATGCTGTACCATTCGAGAGAAGCGTTTTTGCCAAATTAGATCAATTGATTTTTCCCCCCCTTGGTTTTTCAGTCGGGCTCTCACATTCTGACCACCTAGATTTTATTTGGATTAGTTTCGGTAACTTCTTTTTCACAAGGTTGGTATTGCTCTGCCCTCTGCATATTTTCTTTCTCTAACCTTCTGTAGTGCTTTGTCTAATATTAGGTTTTGCACTGCTTTTAGGGAAAGAGTACTTTGATGCAAAGGGAAAAACATGTATACCTTTAGTCATTTGGCAGATGCTTTTATTCAGGGTGAAAAGTAAAATATACATATGTGCAGATTTTGTCATTTGTGTATGTAATTGCCTTTTTCAGTTTGAAGTCCTATTATATTCTTGCATTTATCACAAATTTATCTAAACTCTGCATGGCATTTAAATTTTTTTTAACTATGGAGACCTAAAATAAATTAAATTTGGCTTTTTTTTTTAGCATTCATGAACAGTCAGCTTCTGAAATTAGCTCACCTGCACACCTGAGGATCCAGAAATGCTTGTTTTTGTTTGTGCAAATAAAACTGGAAGAGACCAAGACCAGTGTTTATAACATTGCTGGATGAAGGTTGCATTAACTATTAAAGTCTGGGGTGGCTAGTTTTTTTTCATGCGACTGTTTATGAATTTACGGTATAGGAAAATGGGCTTTTATTTACATTTTGTACAGCTGCTGACAGTTCAGATATGTGAGCAGTGCCAGAAAAGTTATGTTAGTATTCACAGAGTGGCAGTCTTTGTTATTAAAAAGTTATAAATAATCTAATATGGTTAATTTGTCTTGATATGAGAAATTTGATCTCTGTGCGCTGAAAACATATTTCACATTGGAATTGAGAAATTAAATGTTTACAAAGAAAAGCTTTAAATAATTTAACATAGTACAGCGATTGACTTGAATGGTAACAAATTAAAAATGCATGCAGACTAGTGTATTTTGCTAGAGAACAAATGATCAGATCTTTACTGAAACAAACTTTAGAAACAGTGGCACTGCTTTTTATAGCAGTATAAAGTTACATCTTATCTGGTCTGATCTCAGCTGTGTCCTGGCTGTACCAACTATTTAGATTTGTATTGTTGTGCATTTAGATATGAGCTATCTTGCTTTGAATCATAATTTTTTTTTCTTTGTCTGCTCTGTTCTTACATTACAGTAGCTCAGAAAGCCGTGAACGTGCATATGATCACAGCCCGTATGGACATCATGAGCGCAGCAGCACTTTCGACAGACAGCGTCACTACAACGCAGAATATTACCGCGATCGTTCTCTGTTTGCTGCTGCTGGCCCAGGGACCAGTGCTATTGGGGGAAGCTTTGAAGCATCAGACCCACATTTTGACTCTAGAATTCGAGACCCCTTCACTCTTTCTAATTCTACGCGACGTGACCTGTATAGAGATGACAGAGGGCGACGTGTTGATAGAACATACCATCACCGTCGGAGCCGCTCCTCTCATTCCTCACAGTCAAGGCACCCCTCACCACAACGGACCACAGGACAAACACCCAAAACTCCTCATTCTCCTAAGAGAGTTCCCTTGTCTCCCGGAAGAGGCCCAAGATCTCGTTCGCATAGCAGATCTTCAAGCTCTGATTCTGTTAGCAGCACCAGCAGCACAGGCAGTGGCAGGTGTGACATTAATTACAACACTTCATAACTGTGTTGTTTAATTAAAAAACACTGACGGCAAATATTGTTCTGATAATTATCTGTGTGTGTAGTGATTCAAACAGCAGCTCCAGTGATGGGTCTCGCGCACGTTCTGTTCAGTCGTCGGCTGCACATGCCACTCCTCAGTCTTCTATGGTTCTTGATTCAGATGAGCCGCGCAGAAGCTTTGGAATTAAAGTGCAAAACCTCCCAGTGCGCTCCACAGGCGAGTGTCCTACATTTCTGACACGTTTCTGTAACCAATATCACTCTTATTTCCACTGCCATTTCATGATTTGTTTCATGAGGCAAAAAATAATTACTAATATTTATTTTTGTCCTATTCTTAAAGTTCTAGATCTAATATTATTATTATATGTCTGATGATAATAATGCTAATTAATTTTCTCTCGGTAGACACAAGTTTAAAAGACGGACTCTTCCATGAATTTAAAAAACATGGCAAAGTGACTTCAGTGCAGATTCATGGAGCATCAGAGGATCGATATGGTTTGGTGTTCTTTAGACAGCAAGAGGATCAAGAGAAAGCTCTTGGTGTATCTAAAGGAAAGCTTTTCTTCGGCATGCTTATTGAAGTCACTGCCTGGAATGGTCCTGGTAAGTTGTGACAAATCTGTAAAAGAGATTTCTGTCGTTATTTCATGCAGACAGTATAATTTGCAAAACTCTGTGTTCTGGTGCAGTGTTTAATGCAGGATTTGATAATATTTGTGGTGGCGGAAGAATTAGCAATTATCTAGTGAACATTTTACTATTGTGAATTTGGTCTTTAATCTGGAATAATTATAATTCTGAAATATCAATGCCAACGATGCCACAGTTATCAGTAGAAAGAAATTTTTTGTACCTTTACCTGTGATTTTATTCACATTCACAGCCTACTGACTTTGGCATATCAGTGCAGTGTTTGATGCACGCCAACTAAACCTAATCCCGCTAATTCTTTGAAACCCATTGACAAATCCCCAGCTACATGTTATTTTTTTGCAGAGTTTAGGTCCTCGCTGTGAATAAAAGTTGGTCTTAATTTATTGACATGTGAGATCAGCTGTTGATTTTACACGAAACAAATTTTGACAGTCACACTCTGACAGTTTTTAGCACTACGTCACAGAGATGCCTAGTTCTGACTGTTTGGAATGATTGCTCTTATAGAAACGGTCTTTTGGTTACATACATCTTTCTATGTATGGAGAAACACTGGTGGTAAAAGATGTGCACCTTAATTTATTTAGCACACTGACATTGTTAATAAACCTATTTTTTCCTCTTTCAGAAACTGAGAGTGAAAATGAGTTTAGGCCTTTGGATGGTCGAATAGATGAGTTCCACCCAAAGGCTACGAGGACACTGTTTATAGGAAACCTTGAGAAGACTACAAGTTATCAACAACTTCTGGATATCTTTCAACGATTTGGAGAAATTGTGGTAAGTCTTTTTTTTTTATGTGTACCCTTAAAGTAAATGCTTACTTTTTATATTAGATCTGATTGTTTTATCCTTTTTCCTTAAGGACATTGACATCAAAAAAGTAAATGGAGTTCCCCAGTATGCCTTTGTGCAGTATTCTGACATTGCCAGTGTGTGCAAAGCTATTAAGAAGATGGATGGAGAGTATCTGGGGAGCAACAGATTAAAGGTAGTATTTTGGCTGGCTATACATTCTTTTTTTTTATATATATATATATATATATATATATATATGTGTGTGTGTGTGTATGTATGTATAATATAGTGTGTGTCACACTAAAGTTGAGATTTTTGTGGTCAAAATGTTTAACAGCACAAAAACCTTGCATTTTAACAGGGGTGTGTACACTTTTTATATGCACTGTGTGTGTGTGTGTGTGTGTGTGTGTGTATGCATATATGTATGTAATGTAATGTTTTTTTTCTTGAAGCTTGGCTTTGGCAAGAGTATGCCCACAACGTGTGTTTGGTTAGATGGTTTGGCAAGTAATGTCACAGAGCAGTACCTCACACGCCATTTCTGCCGCTATGGGCATATAGTAAAGGTAAGGCGATTTTCTTTTACTTATGTGATGTTTTTGTTTAGATTTTTTTTTTCTAATTGTGATTTGTAATTTTCCCTTTTTTTAGGTTGTGTTTGATAGATTGAAAGGAATGGCCCTCATCTTATACAACAACACCGATTTTGCTCAGGCAGCTGTAAGGGAGACCAAAGGTTGGAAGATTGGTGGCAACAAAATAAAGGTAAAAAAAAAAGTATTCGGATGATTAATGCAGTTTGATTGTTGCATTTGCATATATGTTTATTTACACCTGTATGTTTATTAATTTGATAGGTGGATTTTGCAAGTCAAGAGAGTCAGATTGCATTCTTCCGATCTATGCAGGCATCTGGACAAGACATTAGAGACCTATATGAATTTCCTCCTGAGCGACGGTAATTTTCTAGTAGTGTAATGAATTACCATTCTTATTCCTCAGTTAATTCACTTTAAACAATTTTAAGAACTTTTACATGAAATGAAGCCTAATAAATAAGATGTAGGCTTATCTTTTGAATCACAATTTAATGGCAAAATATTCACTCTACAGAGAGGATCGCAGACCTCCATACCATGAATTTACAGCAGAAAGGGCTTACTATGAAAATATACGAACCCCCGGTCTCTATCCAGAAGACACTCGAAGAGAATATGCTGCTCGCAGCAGAGACCGCTTTCCTGAATTGGAACATTACCAGGGGGATCACTTTGACCCACGTTATCATGAAGACCCAAGAGACTACAGGGACTATAGAGACCCCTTTGAGCAAGACATCCGTAAATACACATATATTCAAAGGGAGCGAGAAAGAGAGAGAGAGCGCTTTGAGGCTGATCGCAGCAGGTGGAGCCCATCTCATCCAAGACGACCTATCACACCTACAGTATCACCTTCACCATCTGACCGTGCACCCAGAGACTCAGAGCGGCGGGTTTATAGCCAGTCCTCTGAACGAAGCGGTAGCGTAAGCTCAGTTTCACCACCACACTTTGACAAATCAGAAAAGACCCCGTTGGAGCATCCTACTAAGAGTGACAAGCCTGAGAAGAACAGTCAGCCAGAGCGTATAGCAGGTGCCGAGAAAACTAAACGTGCAAAACGAAAAGAGAAAGGTGACAAAGAAAAAACTGAGAAGATTAAATCCAGGAAAGCAAAAGGGCAGTCCCCATCTAATCCATTGCCTGAAACTGAGCTTGAAACTGGTCTTGATGGAGGGTCTGCAAGAGCAAGGGGATCAGAACAAGATGCTCATGAGAAGCAAAAATGTAAGGGAGATAGTGATTCGCTTACTGGAAATCAATTGTCAACAGTAAAAACTGAGAAACCTGAAATGAGTAAGAGTGACAATTCAGATTTGGATGGAAAAAACAGACTGAAGAAACATTTGAAATCTGATATTGTAAATGATGGTAAAGAGTCATCAGTTGATTCAGATCGACTTGCTGCACGAAAAAGGCGCTTTGCTGATTCTGGTGGAAGGACTATTCGTCAAAAGAGAAGCAGGAATGAGGAGGAGGATGGCAATCAGTCTTCCGACCTTGGTGCAGGTGCCACATATTTGAAAGAATCGGACACAGACAAACGCAAGGATTTACAGCGGAGAGACTCCAGACTCAAAAGTGATAAAAGTGGCTTTCAGAAGGATGGTCAAGAGGACATTCGAGCCCAAAGTGAGAAATCTGAGGGCTCTTTGGACACTCTAGAATCAAAACAGCAGCCAGGGCACACTTCATCCAGGAGGTTTTCACATGAGGGAGTTGCAGACCAAAGCAGTAAAAGTGAACAAGAACATGCTACTGCCTCAAAATTTCGAAATGCAGACTCTGACAGAAGTGCCACAAACAAGGAAGACCATGTTGACATTGACCTATCTCAGAGTTACCGCAAACAAATGGAGCAAAATAGACGTTTGAAACAGCAGCAGCAGGAGTTTGACAAACCTGGCAAACCAGGAAGCCCCCAAGGAAGTGAAACAGAGGACCTGGAACATCGCAGTCTTGTGCATGAAGTTGGTAAACCACCTGAGGATGTCACAGATAATTTTCCTTCTCACAAACTCAAAAAACTAGACCAATTCGACACTGAATCAGGGATAAAGAGAGAGCGTGTTTACAGGAGTTTTAGACAAAAAAGTGAAGATCCCGACTGGAACAGCACTTCCTCCCCAGGACATAATCACCTCTCTCAACATACAGACGAGGACTTTGTGGACACTTCACAGAAGGAGTTAAGCAGAAATGATGAAAAAATTCCTTCTGATATGGAGCTGTTAATTAAAAGGACGCATAACACCCAAGTTAACAAACCAAATGCTCCTTTGCTCACTGTGGATGAAGAGCAACAAAAGAGATGGGAGAGCCGAGTCAAACAGGATTTGTTACCTGACCTTAACTTTCCTAGAAATCTAAGTAAAAATGTTCACAATCGCAACCGCTTGGAATATGGTATTTGGCCTGACTTGGAGCCTGGGGAAGTAAGATCCGACTCTGAAGAAGACAGAGAGCCCAAACCCCACTCTCCTGTGCCCTCAACATCTATGCCTGTTTCTGAGAGACCAAGGGCTGAAAGATTTTCAGACCCAAAGCAAGCACATCTTGAAAGGAACAAATTCTACTCATTTGCACTTGACCAAACCATCACACCTGATACAAAGGCTCTACTTGAGCGTGCTAAATCACTCTCATCTTCCAGAGAAGATAACTGGTCATTTCTAGATTATGATTCTCACTTTGCAAGTTTCCGCAACAGAAAAGATACTGAGAAAGCAGAATCAATACCAAGACCTACACCTTCATGGTACATGAAAAAGAAAAAGATTCGGAGTGGATCTGAAGACAAACTTGATGAAAGGAAGGACGAGCCTAAGCTAGAGGAACCGGAACGTAGGGAACTATTTGCCTCTCGTTTCCTTCACAGTGCGGTCTTTGAATTGGACTCTAGGCGACTTCAACACTTGGAACGCAAACATGAAGAACCTGAGCATACACAAAACCAACAACTTGGCCAGCAAGGGACAGAGAGTGAACTTGACTCGGGGCCAGTTGGTCTATTTCATAGTCGCTTTTTGGAACTCACACAACTACAACAACAAAAAAGTGAAACTCAACAGCTGCAAGATGTAAAAGACACTGTCCCCCTGAATGACAACAACGAGGTAATGGCCCCTGATAAGGGGCAAGAACATTTGCTGTCATCTGAAACAAAAGAATCTGTTGTAGAGCCTGAAATTAAACCGATCAGTCCTGCTGAAGAGCTGAGTTCTGAACACCGACTCGAACCTACTTCTGTGGCCCAATCTGTAGACAAGGGCTCTCCTCCACCAGAAGAGAAATGTGTTGTGTTAACCCCCGTACCATACACCCCTGTCTCATTAATAAAGGAAGAGATGAAGGAAAGTGAAGATGTTGTACCTATGTATGACTTACCAACTGGGACACCTGAATCTGAATCAAGACCCGCAGCAGCATCGGAACCCTCCTATTCAGTGGATAAATGTAAACTTTCTCCATCAGAAGAGAAATCAAATATTGTTAGAGAGGATGTAAAGCCTCCAAAACAACTATGCTGCCATGATTTTCAAGATGAATTTGTTAGCAGTTCAGAACCAGAGCTTGACCCTGAAACGATACTACTAGAGGTGCCCGAAGTCATTAGTCCTAGTATAGTAGAGGACGACATGGTAAAGAAAGAGACCCATTCCATTCCAGTAGCAGAAGTGGAAGGAGAGCAGAAACTTCTAGTAAGTGAAGTAGTGTCTGTTGATGATGACACAAATGATGATGCAGTCTCTCCTCAGAAGGAGCAAAAAACAAAAGAAATAAAAAATAAGAAAGGCAGAATGTCCCCTGCTGAAATTGCTTCCATTCCGGTCATGTCTGCCTCTGAGAAACAAGCCACACGGAAGAGTGAGCGTATTGACAGAGAGAAGTTGAAACGTGCCTCATCCCCAAGAGCTAAGTCAAAATCCACGGGCAAATCTCCTATTCATGTATCTGATCCTGACATGTTGGAGCAGAGCATATCACTAGGCAGAGCCAGACGAAGAAATGTTAAATCTGTCTATGCCACCCCAGTTGAAGATGATGCACCAATTCGTTCTGGAAAAGAATTTACAGAGTCGCCACGCTCCGCACGAAAACGTGGTACAGACAAAGAGGCAACACAACAACAAAATATTGAACAGGATCCACCTGCTCCAACATCCACAACTAAATGGGGACGTCCTCCCAAGAATCGCAAACAAGGTGATGATAGTTCAAATGTTAAAGTGGAAAAATCAAAAACTGACAAAGACACGGATTCAACGGAATCAGAAAGTGGTGAACGAATTCCCAAAATGTCTAAAACAAAAACACCCTCTCATGTAGCAAAGAGTTTAAATCAAATGTCCACATCAAGTTCTGGATCAACAAGGAAAGGTGACAAAACTGACATAATTGAGGATGATGATTTTACTGATGAAGATGCCCTCTCTTTACAGAATACATCAAAAATATGTGTGGAAAATGTTTCAATGAAAATTGACCAAAAGAAGGAGGAGAAAGACACACATTGCATAGAACTTTGCAAAGATACAGATGTTCTTCATGACAAGGTTTATGAGGGCAAATCAAATGGGAAGGAGATAGAGTCCCCTATCCCAGAGGAAAAAACAACCTCAGAAAAAGATAAAATTGCTAGAGGGAAAACCAAGGGGACTAAATCTCCGGTCTTCAAAAGCCTCAAAATACGACTAAATGTCACAGAGGTGAAAGATCCCCTTCAGCCAGGCAATGATGAGCTTAGCAATCAAGAGGGGTCTTCAAAAAAGTTTAGACCTGCTGACCACAGTGATGTTTCAACATTAACAGATGCTAACAAAGGAGACTCCAAATGTGAGGAAAAGGAAAATGCAGTTTTGGAAAAGGAGCTTCTGGAAACTTCAAAAAGTTTAATTTCACAGGAGCAGGAGTTGGAAGAGGCTGTGGAAAACATTGCCAAACTTACTGATCCACCCTTTCCAACAGAACCACCACCACCACCTGGCCCACATACAGAAGTAAAAAGGAATCCAGAAGATGATAAACCCAATAATCCTGCTAGTGAGACAGAACTCATAGCTGCTATTGACTCTATAACTACTGAAGACCCAACTGTAGCTCACCCACCTCCAATAAGTGCAATTGTAGGTTCAGGAGCTGACGTGCAAGACTTGGTTCAGTCTGCCAAGGAAGATGGAGTTGAAACGAATACATCTGCTACAGAGGAGGCACAAGGCTTCCCAAATACACCAAAAAAGAACACCAAAGGAAGACCTAAAATGCCTAAATGTCCCAAAGTCCAAAAGCAAGCAAGGAAATATTCAAAGGAGGAACACTCACTAAGTGAGGACATGACAGCTCCTGTAGCAGAAAGTGCAGCTTCTGGTGTAAAGGTTGTTTCTGAGACTCCATCAGCAGGAACTGCAGCCGTTATTACTCCTACTTGGAAGCCAGAACCTGAGCCTTCAGTTGTCAAGGCTCAGGCAGAGTCTGAGTCATCTTCTAAAGAACCAATTCAACATCTTAAATCAATTTGCCCCCAGTCTAAGAGTCCAATATGTTCAAAGCCTCAGCCGCTTATATCTGAGTCACCTTCTTCATCACCACTACCTAACAGGCCAAACATCAGACCCCTTCAAACAAGTAGAGCTCCTGGCTCTTCACCAGATTGGCACCAGCAGTCCAAAGATGCAAACACCTCCTCTTCATCTGCTTTGCCATTATCTTCCAAGGAAAACCCGCCTTTACCTTTAGACTCTGAAAATGTGGAAGTTAATCATGGCAGAAGTGACTTGAGGCAAATTCTTATGAAACACAAAAATATTTCACTGCCAGGAAGTAGTTCCGTTTCTAGCAATCTGCCCACCGTCCGAGATCAGAACCCATCTGACATTAGTAATCCATCAGCTGGTGTGCCAAATAAGTCTGCACTGTCTGATAGAACGACAGTCCAGTCTGTCCTGCCTATTGTTCGACCTCCAGGCTCACTACCAACTCCTGAGACCAAGTCTGTTATTTCTGTTATTGCATCCACTGCAACCTCTGTTATCAGTCGTGTTTGCAATCCCCCTGATCTTGAGAACAAAATGAGTATGAACACTGGAAATCCCTGTGTAGACATGTCTGTTTCCAAACCAACCTATAGGCCCAGCAAAGATGATGCGGGGTCATATCATGGATCATCTGTTGATGAGGGTAGTAGTTCTGCACGCTTTATTGTTGAGAGCTCCAATATTGGTATGGGATCTTGCCCAGGTTTAAGGGTAAATACATCTGAAGGAGTGGTAGTATTAAGCCACTCAGGCCAAAAGACAGAGGGACCCCAGCGGATTAGTGCAAAAATAAGTCAGATCCCACAAGCAACAGCAGGTGACATGGAATCTCAGCAGCTGGTGTCCATGCCCCAGATAAAACAGGAAATGTACAGTCATTCACAGTCAGGACTTAAGGGACCTTCATCACAAACAGATCATGGCCATCCCGGGAAGACACAGTCTGCTTTGTCTTCTATAAAGCAAGACAGCACTGGGCTTGAAAAGATGGAATCTGCTTACCAGTCTGGGCCTCAAGGAGTAGTGAAGCGTCTCCCACCAGGTAGCCAGCAAATGATGAGTTACTCTCAAGACTATATGTCATTAAAACATCAAAAGAAAATAGACTGTAGTGATCCTCACAGCGCAGATGGAACTAAGCCACCTTGGACCTCTGCTATAAGTCCCGCTTTAAGCCCCCTTTTGCCTTCTCCACCAGGCAACCATGTGGGTTTTGTTACAGCAGCTGGTGACAGAGGTCCTTCACATCCTGGAGGGGTCAAACAGGAACCACGTTCCCCACGCAAGTCAGGCCATCCACACACTCCGTTTACCAAAGTGTCCTCACCAATAGGCTCTTCATCCCCTAAGGGCTTACCAGTTATGTTACCCACTGGCCATCCTGCTATGCCACAGTTCATTACTAGTGTACATCACCCAGAGCAGTCGGTTATTATGCCCCCTCACAGTGTACCTGGAGGTTTGGGACGAATGTCTCCTCACTGCGTTACCCAATCAATTCCAGTGGGGCATCTTGTTCAAGGAGATGTCCGGGTAAATACTCCACCTCTGTCTGTGATGAGTTATGGGATGCATACAGAGCCACTTGCCTCTCCCTGGTCTGGTGCCATGCAGCCACAGCCCACGTCACCCCAGGCTGTTGGCAGAGACAAGGTTCTCAAGGTAATCCCTGGTTCTTTTAGGAGTCATGAGGGAGAACAGGAAGAAGCCAGACATTTCCACATGACCGGAAGACCATCAAACACACAGCTAAAACCAGAAACCTTGCAGGCAGATCCTCGTGGGACTTTGCGCAGCAATGTGCAGTTGGAACCATACATCACACAGAGAGATATTCGTGCGCTCATGCACCAACAAGGGGACCGTTCAGGAACAGACCCTCATTCTGGGCATATTCAAGACCCACTTCCCTCCTCTTCAACACCTTCCAGCATACCTTTATCTTTGTCTCCAAGAACGCATGTTTTGTCTAAAGGTGTATCTGACAAGGACATAGCAAAGCCATTGGAGGCAAAGAGGTCCCACTCTCCACTACCTAAAGATGGAATGATGGGTATTCGACAGTCTGGGCCCGCAATGGCGTCTCCCCAGAGAGTTCAGCTAATACAACCAGGAGCTAGTGGCTCATTCCCAGAGTACTCAGGGGTGTACTCAAACCCAAGAAGCATCCATTCTCAAATGACGGAGTCATCTTCTGTTGGAGTTAACCAGCCTCCACCGACTGTTGCACAGAATATGGTGAGTTAACATGACAATTTTTTAATACCAATTTGAATTCCTTGCATAAAAATCTATCTTAATAAATATAATGTATTATACTGAAATGTTTTTTTACAAAACCTTTATATAATGCAGCAGTTCAACAGCTGATTCAGCACCTTTGCACTACCTTTATTTTTAGGCTGTAATATATTTTTTTATTAATCAGTTATCCAGTATGCAATTGTGTTTGTCACTTTACAGAAGCATCTCATTAAACATTGCACAACTTTCTGAAATTATTAGGGTGCAGACCTCCAGCCAAAACCAGATGGCAAGATGACGCAGACTGTTAATATGGTTCAGTTGCTCACAGTAAGACAAAACTATTCAGTTCAGTCATTCAACTATTACTGTTTTAACTGTGGTCATGGTTGTTTAGCCAAAAGATTTTGTTTGATAAACATTTGTCTCATATTTAAACAGAAATATCCTATTGTGTGGCAAGGCTTGCTTGCACTGAAGAATGACACAGCTGCAGTCCAGTTGCATTTTGTTTGTGGCAACAGAGCATTGGCTCATCGATCACTGCCCCTGCAAGAGGGAGGTGCACTGCTTCGGATTGTTCAGAGAATGAGACTAGAAGCTTCACAGCTAGAGAGTGTGGCCAGAAGAATGACTGTAAGTGTTTTATTCTTACTAAATGGTTGGTTTTTATTAAATTATCAGTGTAACACTAATGACTTTACTTTTTGATCTACAGGGGGACTGTGACTACTGTCTCCTACTTGCTCTGCCATGTGGAAGAGATCAGGATGATGTTGTAAACCAAACTCAAGCTCTTAAGGCCGCTTTCATCAACTACTTGCAGACAAAGTTAGCTGCTGGTATCATCAATATTCCCAACCCAGGTTCCAATCAGGTGAGACAACAAGAAGAAATCCAGCATTGAAAAAATGCATTTCTTCTGGGAAACGCCTGAAATTATTAAAAGTGAATTTTAGAGCACACCGTAAAGATACCACCAAAATGTTTGACATTCCAGATTTAACAGAGTAACACCCTCCCAAAAGTCCAACGTTGTGTTCTATATCTGTATAAATATATATATATATTTTTTTACTATGCCATTGCACAAAGCAGTTATCAGTTGTGTTAAGTCTGTGATTGAAGTTTTTCTCTGTTCTTTCAGCCAGCCTATGTGCTGCAGATTTTCCCACCATGCGAATTTTCCGAGAGCCACTTATCTCAGCTGGCCCCTGACCTTCTCAACCGGATCTCCAGCATCTCACCACACCTCATGATTGTCATCACTTCTGTGTAACCTTCACAGCTGGGAACTGTCCCATCGATGGATGTTTTTGTTGATGAGCCTCAGGAAACCAGAGGAATATAAAATTTAGTTTTCGTTTTCCTGAACTCAGTGGGACTTGTGTGGGATATACCCAAAACTTTTGCCCCCCTCAGTCCTTTTTTCTTTTGTCACTCCTGTCTGGTATTTCTGTCCTTCTCAAAAGAACTCAGGGATGGACCAAACCAGAATCAGTCTTATTTGACCATTTCTCTGCTGTATTTCTATTTATTGGAGTTTTTTTAATGCTCAGAGATGCTCTGAAGAAAAAAAATCAGGATGTTTGATGAATAAGAATGCGGCTATCTGGGTGGCATTTTCTGTCATGATTGTCACGTTCATTTCTTCACCAGAGGATCATAGAAGTGGTTGTTTACAATGGCTAAAAAACCTTTTAGCATGTAATTTGAAATAATTGTGTACAGACTTCTTTGCCCAAACTTTCTTTAGAAGAGGAACACGTAATTTGTAAAGCTATGTAGACCCTGTAGAGGACCATGCTTGTTTTAACAGCTTCTTTAATTCCACCAGCTCTGCTTATTTTTTCACACTACTGAAGCAGTACACCTCTGGCACCTGCCTTTACATTGAACAATCTACAGTATGATTTGGGAGTTTTTGAATAGAGGACTTTGTAAATATTTTAAATATTTAAACTGTGGAACTTGGAGAACTTGATAGAGACTTCAACTCTGGGACATACCGGAACGCAGTGTGGAAATTTAGATGGATATCCTTGATTTTGGGTGTAAATACTTGTAACACAAGAAGGTTGGCAAACCCTCCTGTAGAGTCTGCTAATGGCACTTCATATTTTGTAACTCAAATAAAACAAAAAATTCCACAAACCTTTAATATGTAAGATATAATCATTTATTTTTATTTTAAGTGTGATTTTAGTAAACTAAACTGCTATTAAATGTATTTGTGCTATTAAAAACAGGTATACTGGAATCAGTTTTTGGGTACACAACGCTAAACCGAGTGCAGTCTAAATACAATTTGGTGACCGATCTTTTTCAGCTGACATTTCATCGTAAAAAAACACAAGTGTTCCTTATCAGTCTTGGGGAATAGTAGGTTTTTAGTAAGTATTATTTTTTAATGTTTCAACTTGATGCAACTGGTATAAGTCTTTTTATCAATTGACAGTTCAAAGGTATAAGGTTCTATAGCTGTATAATGAGTTAATGTTCCTCAGACTGTCGGAGGCTTCACTAGAAGTTGATCTGTTAAACTGACTTTATTTGCGAGTGCAGTTCTTTGGATCCTCACTGATGCCCGTATGTGTTTTTGAGGATTATGAATCAACTACTCACAACTTGAAAACATTTACCTTGTTGCTAAATTATATAATACTTTACTGAATATGCACCTAGAATTTTGCATGCAATACTGTCAAGTTTAATTTTTAATATTGTATTTTAGTGTTTCAAGTCGACACTGGAGCCAAACAGTGCCACCAGCTGGTCTTCATACTGAGAGATGTTCCTCTTCATGATGTCCATACAGGGACCCAGCAAACGCTCAAAAGCCTGAATGTCAATTACTGGAAGAAAGAGAACAACATTCAGAACTTGTTATACTATTAACTGTTGAGTTTGTATCTGTAGTTTTGTATGAAACAGGAAACACAGGACGTCTTCACACTCTAAAGGCTTCACCATTACTCTGGTGTCACCTTAATGCAATGTGGGACAACTTGTTTCTCAAGTTAGGTCTCCAGCAGAAAAATAATAGCCAAGTCAACATGTTTCTCTTGCATTAAATGTCTGTCTTTTACGGGAGTCACTCAAAACATATCCTAAGTGGAAATTCAGGTGAAGATCAAATAAGAGCACTGCTACAAGTGACAGTGATAAGTGTTGATATTCCTCATGTTGCATCCCTGTTTATTTCAAACCAGGCAACACGTGGAGAAAACACTTGTCCACCCCAAGGACAAAACACCCAGACACAAATGATGAAAAGCCAACTCATCAGGACAGGACTCAGCATTGCACTTACATCTAAAAAACAGACGCCGCTCGTTTGAGGACAATGACATCAGAATTTTGGAGCAGGAAGATAATTGGTTAAAACCAGGTATGAGAAAAGCTGTTTACTGCAAAATTAAACAAGCCTCAATAAGTAATTTAGTAATATTTCCAAATGAAGTCACACGAAGCTGAGAAGGTCCTAAAGCTTTGACCTTTAGAGGGGATGTCTATAATTTTCATTCTCATTTCCTCAGAGAACTCTTTCCTCTGGTCCATGTTCAGTGACTCCTTCTGAATACGCTGAACTATTTCAAGCTTGAATACAAATGATGGTGCTAATTACAGAAAAGACTTTCTTTGTGTTTTATATCGTGGGTCGTTTGATTGACTTTCCATTAAATATTATATATAAATATTATACAAATATTAATAGTTGCTTCAAACAGAGGCCCCTCTGGGCCTGAGCACATTAGTCCCGTTCAGTAATCCATCTGTGGTCCTGTCCAAATGCTAACAATCACTAACAAGTTATATAACAGCTATTGACCTTGTGTAGAGTTGCTGTTTGTTTCTCCCTGAAAACTGCAGAAGGTTAATGTGTTTATTGTGTTATAACCGAGGCAGACATACCTAAACATTTGGTGTCTCCCACTGCATAAACAGATGCTGCCCGAGGTTTGTTGGTGACTAGTGCCAGCTCCCCAAAATACTGTCCCCTCGAGCAACGAGCCACCTCAACCTCAGCGTTGTTCTGCTGACCTGCCTTCGTCTGTAACACGCACAGAGGGATCCACTGTCATATTACCTGACACAACAGTATGCTGGTAGGAGCCTAGATGCAGTGTGTGAAGTTATGTGATTAACATAATTTATTATCAAAACTGTAAAGTTTATAATTCACTTGTATGTTGTATTAAAGTAATAATTAACAAGTTGAGATATTAAGAATAATTGTTCTTAAATTCATAGTAAGCTTTTTTGTAATTACAGTGTCTGCTTTTTTTGGGGATAAAGTAAAAGAGGGTTACGGTGGAGCATCAATCTAAGACTTCATTCATCGCAAACCTACAACATTATTATTATATTGAGCTTATGGCAAAAACAAGTAAATGAATTATTAAAGTTATATTTAGTATTCTAAAGAAACAACTAACCTAAATTCAGTTATAATACTGCACAGTGTGCTTACTTTGCTTTTTATCATAATCTTCACCTCTCCTGATTCCACAATGTAGAAACAGTCAGCCTTCTCCCCCTGAACAGAAAGCAGCAACACATTTATTAAGTCTAACCGGACACATATTACATAATTCAAAGGTAGAACAACAAATATACAACCTGCGTTATTAAGCGCTCTCCATCTTTGAACACTCGTGCCCCCAAAACATCCACAATCTTCATTCTTTCAGAGAGCTTGTGAAGAGAAAATAAGATTTTGTGACACAACAAATACATTGAGATACAAGCAGAGTGTAGGAATAAATCACCAGTTTGTATAGAAGGCATCTTTATACTACAAACCTCTAGAGACTTGAGAAGAGGAACACACTCAATGAAGGCCTCGTACATCCTCCTTTTCTTTGCATTATTTTTAACAATCAGTCTGTGAAATGTGGCCCGATCCTGAAATAACACACAGGAACATACTTTGTTCCACAATGTAGAAACAGATACTTTGTGATGCTAACAGGAGAACCGAGACCCGTTATCCTTAGTAGGACTTACCAGGCCCCACAGGGCGCCTTCCTGAGTAGCAATGATCGTGGCAGCTCGTGGTGTGTTGTACATAAGAGCCAGTTCACCAAAACTCCCCTTGTTGTCGTACTTTCCAACGCACACACTCACACCATCCTTCTGCACAAAAATATCATACACACCCCTGGAAATGATGAAAGAGTCAGTGTACTTCTGACATGTGATAACACTATTATGAAACTATTTTAAAACTTTCTCACTTACTTCTCTATAACATAGAAATTATCTCCATCCTCTCCCTGGTCAATAATGTGCTCCTGAGGCTTGACCAACACTTCAAACATGGCGTCCAAAACCTCAGAGAACTGCTCCTGGAGGACGTCAGACATGGTTTTCTTTATAGCACATTTTAATAACAAGCTAATTTATCTTTATGTTAGGTTATGAGGACAACATAGGGAATATAAAAAGTATTTAGGTGTATGAAGAACAATTTACTAAAAGTCAGTGGCAAACTGAAAATCTGGAAAATTTGTTCCAAATATGCGGAGCACCAGCTGCGCTTCTCCCAGTTGATCTGAGAGATCTGAGAGACAAAACGCATCAGCAGATCAGATTTATTTTGGCCACTTCCACTACCACCTTTAAAATCAGTTCTTTGACTGAGCGAGGTGTTAGAGATACTGGAGGACACTCTAGGGACACTGTCACACTGCTTAATAGAAGAAAACAACTAGTTTCCATCCATCGTATAATAGATGAAGACCCGCTCTTTGTATTGTACCTGCTCCAGTGTTTTAAATAACAAAATATCTTTGCATGCATCCTGAAGTCTGCGCCTCTGCTCGTCTGTTTTAGGATTTACAACCCGAGGCTCTGCATCATCGTCCTCATCATCATCAGGGTTGTATGGCTCTGCACAAACTGCAGCAGAACAAACATGTTAAAATGGATTTAAATGAATTTAAATGGTCAAAATGGACTAAAATGTGTTGCACATTGTGTTCCTTACCGACCTGAAACTCTGCGATTGCATTTACTCGTTGTTGACTCTGCACAGAGAAACAATCGTGGAAGTATTACATATGAATCTTCAGGTACAGCTCCTGATGTGTGTGGTGTTGTTTATTGTCATCATAAAAGTGCAGCTGTTGCTATTGTAGGTGTTATTTAGTATCGGCTGCTAATTATTGATTACATTTATGTCTGTATGCATACAGTAATCACATATGGTGTACAGTAGGTGACTTTTTGTTCTTATTGCAGACAACTTTTTTGACTCTTCAAGGCCACCGATTGGTTGAAACATTCACTGAACAGCATTTCTGAAAGTGACAGGCAGAAAACAAATTGGACAGACAAAAGTTATACTCACTGACAGTGTCTTCCTCCTCCTCATCCTTTGTGGACTTATTTGTTTCAAAAGTGACTCCCTTTTTAGCAGACTTGGTGCTGCACTTCTTGGCTCGTTGCTCATTTCTTTGATTCTCAAGAATTTGTGTAAAATACTGCACTGCAAACTCGACCAAGTTGTGCGGCCTGTGACGAAGCACCTCCACAGTGTATCCCTGTAAAAGCTCTTTCAGACCAGCTGGTATCTCGACATTACTCATCATTCAGGTTCAGAGGTCAGACACGACACTAGACGATGGTAATAACTGAACCTCTAACAGTTCTGTATTTCCACTGAGCCTGAAACATCAAATCTCAGCACTAGTTTGTCTCACAGATTTGATAAACATGATGGCAGACTCCTCCTCCTCCCATCACACTCTCACTCTCTCTCACACTTTCAGCTCTGTATTGATTTTTTTGTTTAGCACAGCCTGTCGGAAAGTATTGACCAGCACTTTTAACATCAGATGTAATTAAAGGCTGTCCGATGGATTATGCCTTAGAACAAGATGACATGTCAAATACAACCGCACACTGACAGGGCGCTTAACTCTTTGTCCTGGAAGTCAGAACGACACAGAATTAGCAAAAATTCACAAGATAGCTTCACAAGAAAGAACACAGTATTTTAAGATAACACCTTAAACACGAACACAACCAGAACTGGACGCTTTCATAGCTGCATCTTAAATTACATTTCTTTTCCTATTTTAATAGGATGGTTTAAAGGACTGAGGATGCTGTTGCACAGACTGTAAAACCCACTAAGGTTTGAGTTTGAGTTTAATCTAAAAGTTTTAAAGAAGAATTATTATTTTTAACTTCAAACAAACATCTAAAGGTGGAAATGTGATTTCTAAACTACTAAAGGGGTCAAAGATCTGTTACTAATATAGACTTGTGTCACTCACAATCACTTTATGTGCTGATACATGGTTAATCCAGAATAAAACATGATTTATAAGTGATTAGTTTAGGATTACTTAGTAACTACTTTATTGACATTCACATATGACTAATCGCAACCCTGCGATTAGTGGACAACTCACACTTTCTCCTGGTCCACGTATGCTGGTAAATATGACTGAATAGATAAATTAGACAAAAAGCGCAAGACCATCTCATTTTTATATATGGAATCTGTTTTTTATTTCTATACGTGCTGACATTCATATACAGTTCAATAAATCTCATTATGACTACTCTCATAATTTCACATTAAACAGACAGAAAGTGAAGTTGGTGTCGTTGGTGATATCGCTGGTCACCCAGGGGAGCGCGACCGCGCAGAATGCAGACAGTGTGAAAGGTGTGTATTGTTGAGACACCGGACACACACAGTACAACAAAACGCACCTTTTCCCTGATATGGGCACCTGGTTGCAGACAACAAGAAGGTAAGGCACGGCATGTTCAACTCACTCCTTTTTATCCTTATATAAAAAACAAAAACAGCACAATTACAAAATCATAAACAAGTAAAACTTAAGGAGGAGGCGAGAACATTCGACTGTGTGTGTGTGTACTGGTGCTATTAGAGTCAGAGTCATCACAACATTTCTGTACAGAATGTGAATGGTTCCAGATGCTCTACAGTACCACTGGGTTTAAAAAATATTTATCTACATTATTGGAAAATTGGTAAATTCTCTTTGCTGTTGGATGTGTGTGTGTGTGTGTGTGTGTGTGTGTGTGTGTGTGTGTGCACACTGCTATTTACTCCATAGGCATTACAAAGTTCTGTTCCTGGAATTCACATACAAGGCGACACAGAGCCTTCATCACAGGTTTGGAGCTACCCAGTCCAGGAACTTCATTGCCAGCTCAAATCCTAAGAAACAAGCCTAAAAAGATGAGACACAAAAAAATGTTTGTGTATAAGACGATGGAACAAATCTGTGACAGAAATGTACAATATTAATGTATTATTTTACTTTAAATACTGTGAGTATATGTTATTATACATTTGCTTAGAGTATTGTTATAGAAGCCGTTTTATGTAAATGTGACCTGCAACAGTGGGATCAGCTTTTAGTTTGAGCAGCCTCACACGAGTCCATCAACCAGCAGCCTGAGATGCTTCTGCTCTAACAACGCAATAAATCTAGTGGCTGTAATTTCTTACAATTTAAACATGATGTCATCTCATTATTTAAATAATGAGCTTAACTTAAAGCTAAATAAAGATGCAATTTATTTGCTCCCCTTTGTTTATGTCTCCCTCTGGTGCCAGGACCTAGATCATGTTCTACACATTCTGCATAGTTCAGAATCTTTTTTACTGCCTATAAAACAATTCAAAAAACAAATAACAGATCTCTACAAACTAATACTATCTAGTAATCCGTCCCTCAAAGTAACTCACCTAAATCATTGAATAGTCACACAGTTAGTTAAATGGAGATTTCCTGATTGTCGTTAAGGGGAATTAATTACGTTATATTATTACGTCTATAAATACAGTGCATCTGGAAGCTACAGTTCCTGGTGGAATAGTAACCTGGTCAAAAACTACATGGTGAAGGCAAAAGAAAACTCCAAGCTACTCCATGAAAAGAATATGGATATGACAAAATCCTCATCACTAAATGAGTTAAATCCATCAGTGATAAGTGTAATGCAGGTGTGTCAGTGTGCCGACAGCAGGTTGTTGAGTGGGATCTAGTGAGGGAGGCCACCGAGAGTTTATCAGCTGTTGTCTGGGTCGAAAAAAGCCAAATGAAATAGAACAAAATGTAAAAACCTTCTTATAGGCACTGTATTTAACACTTTATTAAAGAATAGATGAAGCACGTACATATCGACTGTCAATCTTTGTTACCTTTGATTACTTTCTTTCTTTTCATCAAACCAAACCCTCGTCATCATTGCTGAACATATTAAACTGATCCTCTTTCTTTCTGCATGCACCATCTAGTTGCTCTCACAGTGTACTGAGGTAAAAATGAAGCACACTCACTGCGTTTGCAGGGAAAGCTCTAAGCATGACAGCATTAAAGCCCTTATACAGAGAGGTCACGCCCTCCTCCCTGATGAGCTCCCGCAGAACATCCCGAAAACCATTGGGATATTTTCCTTCAGGAGCTGAGGAAGAGAAACACACACATTCATTTAAAGCCAAGGACAAGTTATGTTTAGCAACATGGCCTAGATGAAGACTTTCCTACTGGACCTGGAGAACAGGACTAACAGTGAGAACTAATACCAATAATCAGAAACAAACCTGTCTGGTAACGAGACTTGAGAACGTCAGGTGGAATTGCAACTGCCCAGTTAAAGATCCCGGCCATCCCACCGGCAAACAGCACGCTGGGAACACTGAGCTCGCTCGGGCTGCAGAGAACAGACGACAGGCGCAACAGCTCAGGTTTTTTTTAAAGGGAGAGGTGCAAATACTGTGAGGTTAAACAAATAATTACCTTTTTCCAGGTGGTGTGAGGACTTTCTTCAGCCACTCATATGACATGAAGTACATCCCACTTGCTGGAACATCTGAATAAGGAAACAAAGGAGGAGTCAGCTTCAGCTGCAGAATATGCCCCCATAATAAATAAAACCTATTTACCTTTATAGATAAAGATAGATGTTGAATTCATAAATGTACAGAAGTAGATATTAACAACATATTGTGTTTCTTCTCACATTATAAACACAATTAACACAAGACAAGACATGTACACAGACTCTTTGACAACAGCCTACAAAAGACGTTTAATATTAGATTACAGGTAAACGAGCAATGAGCAGTTCAACACGTTATAAAGTATGTAAGGAAAAAGGCAGAGCTCTACAGTCCACATGTTCTGTGCTTTACTGCAGCAACATGCGCCAGTTCCTGAAAAACTGTACAACACAAGGAAGAGAATAATTAGAACAATTTAATTCAAGTTCCTGACGAAGAGGCAGCGGCGTCTTTACTGAAAGTACTGTAAAAATGTACGTTTCTATGAGGAAAAGCATTCAGCGCTTCTAGTTATTTACACATCGCTGTGCACATAACTGACTGTAAACAGAAAGTGTGTTTGTTCACAGGAAAACTCCACAGGGCAACCCTGGAAAACATGTTTACACCCGTTTGTGTGAAATGTTCTCAAATGCAACTTATGCAGATGAAGCGTCTGTCAGTGAAGAATCACCTCTCATGAGAGTCAGAGCAGTGCCCTTGTAGACTCCCCTGATCCCGGCCTCTCTGTACAGCTGTTTCACACAGTCCATGGGTCCAGCGTACTTTTTCTCCCCAGATGATGCCTGGATCTGTAACACACACACACACGCACACACACACACACACACGCACACACACACACTGTACTGTCACTGATTTTCTAAATAACAACTTCCACTGTCTTGTGGAGTCAACACCACAGGGGTCATAGATTACATCTGGTTGGTTTGTGTATACACACACACACACACACACACACACACACACACACACACACATTAACCTCTGACCTGTAAGAGACATTTGATTCGCTCTCCAGGAGCCATGATGGCAGTGGTGAACACACCAGACAACATCCCCGCAGCAAACAGCTGTGGATATCTGTAAGAGACGAGCACCATCAGCATCCAGAGCTATTAACGGAGCCACACGGTGTCCTGAGACAAGGCGTTCACCTACGTGAGGATTTCATCAGGGGTTCTCTGTTGTAGTTTCTTGCCAAGCCCGAATCCAAAGAAACAGACAGCAAACATGGGTGTGACTCCGATGATGGGGGCTGCCATGCCTTTATAGAGCCCGATCAACCCCTGACACGGAGGAAAACACCAGGGAAGCATGAGCCACACAGACATTTAGAAAAACTCACGAATGTATTTTCCTGCTTTAATACTTTCTTAATATTCAGCAGCACATCTCATCACCTCTTTGGCTAAAGTCTTTTTGAAACAATCAATGGTTCCAGCATACAGGAGGCTCTCTCCAGGTTTAGGTTTGGGCTGAGTTTGTAACCGTACCTGAGAAAAAGAAGATAGACAGACATGAGTTTATCGTCATTGTACAAGAACAATGAAACAAAGATGGCGCCTGAAGTGGAGAAACTTAACTAATCGGATCACAACAGCTTTCGTGTGGCTGCAGGCCACATTCTGAATTCATCTAATATTTAGAGAGTAAATGTTGGACTTTCATTTGCCTCATGGCCACAAACATGATTTTACCTGAACGCTAACATTGCTCTGTGTCGTTTGGATTTGTAAATACGAAACAAGTTTCTGAAGCAATAATACGTGTTGTTTTTACAGCTGATTGATCATGAAAACCTACTTAGCAGGAATAACAGCATTATCCATACTGTCGTTACCATTATAACCAACATCAGTGTGTCTTTGCTCTTAAATCGATTAGAAATCAAACAGCTGGAACCGATAACGGCCAGTTCAGGGACACACTACTCGTTTTTTATCACCTGTGGTAACTTACTAACTGTAACTTTGTGTGGCCCGTGTTTCATTCTCATATCAGTTGGTCATGTCAGCAGGTCAGAGCTGATCAGTGTAAACATTTCGACCTTTTGATGTCAGGTGACTTACAGAGCATTGGGCTACACTGCACTGGACAAAGCACCAACACAGAGTCTGATCAGTCCAAATTCAGCTCAAACATATAGCCCGAGACACATTAAATATTTTTAACAAAAAGAAAACTCTAGTTTCTTTTTATTTAGACACACGTCAGTCAACAAGCCAGAAATGAGCAAGGCATCTGTCTGGCAGCGACATTCAGGAGCACCGTCACCGGATCCCGGTTGATTCTTAATGCAACAAATTACAGGTCGAAGAAACACAGTGTTTACTTTAATGGTGTCGAGTGGATGTCCGGCGAAAACAAGGCAGACACCTCCAAACCCCCCAGCGAAGAAATTCTTCAGCGGGCTGATCGGCTGCGGTTGTTGGGACATTTTCACTTTTAGCTCTGGAAGAAAAACAAAACAGCGGCGACTGAATAAAATCACCCCCGATAAGAAACCGAGACACGCCGAGGAATTAAAAGCAGAAAATAACCTCTCACCTGGTCGACCGCGGCTCCGTGGTGTGAGTTTTTCCCCCTGTCACTGCTGTGTGCTGATGGACCTTTCACCCAATTATTGACCCGGACCGGTCTGAATGCAACACAGCGTCACTGTAGTCCGTCTGCGTTTAGTGTCCGGGTAGAAACAAAATATGCCTAATATGCCTCTCAGTGCTCACTCAAACATATGCGTAAAAAACTAAGCAAGATACATTTGTCTACATCTGTCTGATGCATTCAGGTGTTCCTAGCACATAAATAGCTGTTGAACTTGTATCCTTACATCTTACAATCATTTGTTGTGCAGTCATCTTTGTGATAGTGTAAACCACATATTCACACGAGTGACTGCTTTACTTTGCTTGGCAGACGCGCAGGGAGCAAGTGCTAGGTGTCTGGCTCAGTCACACGGGGTTTCGAACCTGTGACTTTCTACATCCAAGTCTGATGTTAACCCATTGAGCTACCAGGCCAATCCCACAATCCCCCTCACAACAAATAATCAAATCACTTCTACTGTTAAAATATACCTTTATTAGTTTTATTATGACACAGTTAGAGCACTTTAGCAGACAATGTTAATCATAGAAGGGAGATGTCCACCTATCTCTCACCCACGCTGTAAACAGTCATACAAATAATCAGTGAATGAATAGTCTAGCATGAACTAAAATCTGATATCACTTCTGGGCTGTGTTTACCATCTCAGAAAATGTTTCCAGACAGAGAAACACACCAGGGACAAAACAGAAGTTTGGGAGAACATCACTAACTACATCAAGAGGAAGAAACAATGTTTGCTGTTAAAGGGTGAGATCACAATGAAATAAAGGAAATGCCCTCGACCTTGTTGCAGGAGTGTAACATTATAACTCAAAACCAACAACACTAATTAATGTAATAGTTCAGATGATACCTACAGAGCATTTGTCCCTTCACGTCAGCTATGACTCAGTATTTTACAGCAAGTTGTTACAAAGCATTATTGCAGCACAGTTAGGCTGAATGTAAAAGCAGCAAATGCACAAAAACTCTGCACCTGTGCGTGTCAGTGACTTCCTTCAGATGCTTGGAAAGTTTTGCATATGTAAGTACAGAGCGGTCTTCTTTAAGTGTTCGAAAAGCAGTAAAGAGATTAAAGTACCGGGACTGACAGAACCACAGGAAAGTCTCGATATGCAGCAGAAAGTTACTCAGCTAAAAGCTCAGTAATGATAAGTGCGCCTTTTCTCACAAAGACACTTCATTTGTTCTACTTGATTGTAATTGTAAGTATGATGACAGAAGAAGTAAACGAAAAAGGAATACAGTTCTCTACGAGGAAAACAATGCTCTGAGGAACATGCGGTAGTTTGGTCCCACTGATAGTGAAACACAAAAAGGTCAAAATATTCTCACTACAGTTTTGTAACATGACTTCAAACCTGCCTTTTCAACACAAAGGTTAATTCAATTGTTTAATTAAGGTTTAGTCATGATTACTGCTACTTTAATTGAAACTTACGTGACTTACATGATTTGAAGGTATTTATTGCTCAGAATTCACTGTGAGAAAATAGCTAAAGGCTGACACGCGTTTATTTTCCCTTTGTGAAACAAACTGACCAAACACAATTCTAATCCAAACAAAGCTCATTTGAAACAGTGAAGTCTGTGAAAAATCTCAAGATCACTTTGAAATGAACCAGCAGCAGCAGCACAGGACTATTAGTCCAGTGGAACATTAGCAAATCTGGATTTTTATTTTCAGTCGGTACAGGCTGAATCAAATGTCAATGTCAATTTCAAGCTTTATTGTACCTCCCTGCAGCGGACAGGAGCAGACTACAGCGTGTGAGAATCACTCTGATATGGTTAGTCCTGGTTATCACAGATCTGCGGGAACTCCTTGTATATTTCTTGCACAATGAGCTTATCCATCTGTCTCGCTGTGGCACTCCCTTGATCCTCTCCTGGATCTTCCTCCTCCCTGAGAATCCTCTGTAGCGCCCCCTGAAGGTCAGACAGGCGGTGCTGGTGCTCGAGGTAGTCCGTCGAGCGCATTATAGAGTGCATGAGGGAGAGATACTCCATCCTCAGCTATCCAGGAAAGAGATAATTATAGTCAGACAAATTAACAAGCTGCTGATGTGGCAGAAATACTGTCATCAAAGCCTGAGAACAACAGCGTGAGAGGGTCTCACCTTGTCTCCAGGTGAAAGGTCAGATATTTGCCGGACTGCAATGTCAATCATCACCATCATGTCACTGTGGTAGAAGATGTCAGCTGTCTCTCTGCAGGAGAAAACGTCCTGCAGAAACTTGAGCACCGAGTGTGGTGCGGGCGGGGCGTGTTTAAACATACACACAGGATCATCTGACAAAGAGAGGACAGTAGATGATAATGACGGTCGCATTCTGAAAATTGATGAGAAAAATGGGAAGTATGACCAAAAAAAAACAGTATTTTACCGCCTCTATTCAGAAGCAGCAGCACTTTCTCTGACAGGATCTTGACATTTTTCTTCTTCAGCTCCTGCATGATCACATTGTCGCCAGGTGCTAGATGACAGGAAATACATGTTTATCGTCAAACAAAAGAAGCTCTTCAAAGCCGTTTTGTTCCCAGCTCAGCTGAGCTGGGAACAAAACAGAAATTTAGAAATCTGTGCTGTGCTATTTTTGTCTATAGTCCCATAACAGGGAACCAGCAGTGACATTATTACTTATATTCATAACCAGTCAAAATGTCTGCAGTGAAAAGGATCTACTCATGATGTTCTCACTTGTGTGGTGCAGGTTAAAAGCCAGTATGAGGTTGAGGAAGGTGTCAGGCAGCTGCTCTGTGGGATCAGAGGGAAGCCCGTCCTCCACCACACCCAGCAGAAACTGAACAAAGTCAGCATTCAAGTGTTCTGGAAGAAGGGAGAGTCAGGATTAAGTCTTCTTTTTACTCACAGTGCTCGTTTAATCTCAAGAAGATTTGTTTGGCTTTTGAAAACCGTCTATAATCCACCAGATGAAATTCAAATGACATATAGCAAACTGTTTTTCACCATTCTGGAGGAATCCACTTTAACAACGCTCTGCTTTTTGTGCATGACGTTAGGACAGAGGTTCGATGTGCACAAGTTAAATATCTGAACAGACTTGACATACCATAGTGACGATACGGCACCTGTTCACCCATTGATAAGATCATAGTTAGTACCAAGGCTGTGTAACACATCTTCTGGTGTTCTGAGAAAAGAAAAATCAGATTAACTGGGGCTAGAACTCCAGATGAACAGCAGGACGAAGTAGAAAGTACATATTTTACCTTGTATGTCAGTCTGGAGGTCTCTGCCCAGCTCCATGGGGAGAATAGAGTTGAGGAGGGTTGAGATTAAAGCAGCGTCAAGGCTGCACATGGCCCCGAACACTTTTAACAGCAGCAGCCGCAAAGACACACGATGCTCCTGTGTCAGCACATGACGGCAACAATGAACCAGAACTGACAACACCACCACAATCACCAACATGCACACCGACTGAGTCATTACACAGACCCCAACTAAGCTGGCTGTGGCTAAAACCTGCTTCCCTCGCGTGTTTCAAATGAAGATGGTTTTTGATCAGTGTCTTATTAACAACTCACCATCTGATAGTATGAAACCAGAGAGAGCACATTCTCATAGTGGTTGGCTTTGCACATCCTCTTACACACCTCTGGATCTGCATCAGTCTGGAAAAACAAAACAGTAAAAACATTATTATTTTCTACAGGCGGTCACTGGACACAGCAGAGGATCATCTGAACATTCCAACTCTAATCTGGATTCAATCTGGACGAACCGCCAGAGGATATTTGGCAGCTTCGAAGGTTTTAGACTTCGTAGACTTGTCTGAGCCACTCTGATCCCATCAAACCTGTCTGGTGGATACAAACTGACATCTGGACAAGAGCCACGCTCACATTACAGATTCATCCTGTAGATGAAGAGTTTTCATCTAATCATGACAATTATCAGTCACTCAACAACAGGCAGAATTGTTGTTTCTCATTTTGTTTTTGTTTTCAGGACAAATGTTAAGTTTTGCACATTGTCATTACTCAATTGTGACTTTATAGTTTTTTAATCAAAATTTGAAACAAATATTTTTTCTCAGAAACTACATCAGGTAAAAAGATAATTCTTCTTAGTTTTTACATTCATCAGGTCACAATTAGAGAAATTAAAAATGCATGCCCTGAAAGAGTTTGGGTCTGAGGAGGTTAAACCAACATCATCTTTAGAACATCAATATGCATCTATTTATGCATTAACCACCTGTTTATTTTAAATGATACTGCGAGCACCTTTATGAACTAAGCCTTTTTGCACATGACACATTCAGATGTTTGTTTTAGAAAGCAGACAGAATGAGTTACAGGAGACCATCATACCAGAATCTTCAGCAGCTCCTCGAGGTAACAGAAGATGAGAGCGTGGTCTTCATGAAGTGCCCAGCTACGCTGCTGGGAATCATCCCGGTGACGGGCAAGATCGCTGAAGATCACCTCCAGCCGCTGTTCGTCATGACACACCTGGCCCTGTGGCAGCGTTGCACTCAAGTCCTGCAGAGGCATAACACTACCTGAAAAACCAGCTGAGGGACTTTTCTGTCCTGTGATGTTACAAAGTAATTACACATCAGGTGAAAATGTATTTTAGAAATGACCCTGTGATACATTTTTAATATATTTTAGACATTAATGTTTGTGGACATACTGTAGCTTCTGATGTTTCGTGTCCACGTAACAACAGATCAACAAGCTTTAAACAGCACCACCATATCATACCATAATAAAGTAATAAAAAAATTATTACTTGCCAAGTTACGAAACCATTCCTCATTTACATATCTAGACCAAGGTGGAGGTAAAAATATGTTGCTCTTTACCTGCTAAATGTTTCACTATTTTAATTAAACCAGCTTGTGGTAAAACCTTTATTTTGGCATTAGGGTGCTGAGCGTGTGGTGTGCAGGTTTATGAGAGCACTGCTAAAAAGAGTTTTATGAGAGCGGTGAGCGTGAAAAAAAACAGTAAACCTGCAGACCATAAAACCAAACTATGGTCGGAGAGTTGCTGAAAACGATGAAGCGCAGTGTCAGATAATAGTTTTCTGTAAGCTTGTCACTAAGATGGGCGCAGAGTCATTCTAGAAAAAATTATTTAATCTACTGATAATATAAAAATACAGATTTTATAGCAGATTTAAAGGATAATACCAACGTTTAAGTGAAGAATTTTGCAGGTTAAAGGCTCAATATTGGGTTTAGTGTCTGTCTAATATTTGTCCCATTCTTGTCGATGCTACATCTCACAAATGCCTGGAGGGAATCTTATAACACCTGGCACAAACATAAACTTTTTAGAATATGAATCTGCACAGACATGCATGTAAACTGCACAAGCATGATGTGGCACAAGCCACGCTATGTTAATAACATAATTGAGAGTTTCACATCTACAGACACACTCTGCCTCTGCAAGGCCACAAAGTATTTCATGCTCTTAAATTAGTTATGCAGGGTCTGAGCGTGCCCACGCATCACGATGCAAATAGATGACATAGGTAAAGTCTTTCTCCAGATGCTGTTTAGTGTTGCATTACACACGCTGCCTTTTAGTAGACATCCTAAACCAAGCGGAAGAAACAGAAATGTCTGCCAGTAACAGATGAGACAACTGTTCATGCTCGATTTGACACGGCAAAGCTTGAACTTAAAAACAGGAAACGTGTGAATGACGGTGTCTGTGCGGCCATGCGGACATGTTTCAGGTTGAAATGGCAGCTAAAGGCTAAAACTGAGCTGTAACATGAAACAATGCCAGTATTTTCCTTTAAGCCGACTCCTGCAATGAGGTATCCACATGATGTAATAAAAATAAATCTGACCTTGCTCTCCACCAACGAGACAAGAACTTGCTCCATGGTAGAAGAGACTTGAGGCAAAGCTGTCTCCAAATGGCCGACCACCACGCCGACAGCTACCCGAGACAGCTCATAACTCAAGCCGGTATTCTTTCGAACCAGCTCAATCAGCTCAGCTCCAATAGTCATGGGAAACGGTTCAGAGGTAGTGGGGCTGCCAGGAGGGCTCTCAGCTACAGACGGGGGGGCAACAGGCCAATCACTTTCTGGCTGCTCCTTCACAGCAGGCTCTGAATAAGGGGTGGGCTGTGGAGGCGATGGAGCTGGGCTTTTCTGTGCAGGAGATGGCTGAGAAGGAGATTCAGAGGGCAGCACCTCTTGAAGCGGGATAGGGGGCTTCACACGGGATGGCACAGGAGGAGGGGGAGTGCTAGAAACACTTGGTAAACTGACATCAGAGGAGCCCAGAGAGTGGGAGGAGCCTGACTCTAAAGAGGTGGTGCTGATAGAAAGGGATGGGGCAGGAGAAGAGGGAAGAGAGGATACTCTGGATGGGACGTCCGGCTCTGCTGAGATAGAGAGAGAGAGAGAGAGCTCCAGTTACAGAGAGGAGAGTGAAGGGGAGAGACTTGACTAAGAATAGAGTACGTTAGTGAAGTTAAAGCTGCAGAAAGTATCTTAAGCTAAAAGCAGAAGCACAAACACACTGTACTGTGTCCTGCTGCAAAACGTTTACAAGTCATGAGTGGACAAATTGCGGTGCGTGTGCTGTTTACTGACCTGGACGCCGACTGAGTCTCTGCTTCTCGGGGGGAGGAGGGGTGATCGGAGCTGCACGTCGAGGCTGAGGAGGCACCTGCGGGAGGGAAAGCAGCCCGAGCTTGATTATCACCATTAATCCGACCATAGTCCCAACACTGACAACTGATTATGGTGTTTTTTATAATTAGAATTTATTTTTAATAATAATAAGAATTTTCGTTGTACCAAATATGGTATAGTCTTTTTTTTAGTGGTAGAAAACAGAGAAAGCAGCTTCTTCACACTGGAGGAGTCAGAACCAGAGAACACGTCTCATGTTGATCTAAAAATCCCCTGTACCTTTAATCACTTATCAAAAGAACCTGGAAACATCAGCAGTCCCCAGAATACGAGGAAGGAAATACGAGTTATGATTTTTGTTTGTTTAGGGGGAAAATAAACAGAATTACACATGAAGGCATAACTTATCTTTAGACTGTAACTGAAATATTTGAGAATTTAAAACGCAGTTTTCACTGTTTTCCAGTGGTAGTAACTTAAGACAGTTTGACGTGTGCTCTGCGCTTCATATAAACTTGCTGTGAACCCAGAGGTCAGTTACCTGGTAAAAGCCCTGTTCTCCTTGCATGTTGTCCATGCTTCCTGACAGTGGCATACTTCCCTGCCGCCCATACTCTCGGTTAAGGCCATTGGGTGGAGGAGGAGTTTGACTCAGAGATATTTCACTGCTGGAAGACGGAAGGCCTTGTTTCTGACCAGATGTGGAGGAACTTCGCCGTGCGAGGGTCTCCTTTCTGTGATGGATCAACTTCCTGTGACAGAGGAGAATAACAACTTTTAATAGCTCCTAACTACATCGTCAGTACAACATTCTATTTTCTGATTTAGTGCGTACGCTCTGGACTCACTGTAGAACGTCTCGCTGCTCCAGGTTGTATTTGCCTGCATTTTTTAAGGCAACGTTGTGGATGCCTTCAATTGCTCTGTCAATAGACTGTAAAACCTCATCCTGCTCTGTAGCCTAGCGGAGAGAACGATGAAATATGTAGGGTGAATATGAACATATTAAACATTCATGAACATGGCAGCATGCATGAGTATTAAACTTTAAACAGAACATAACTGTGGCTCAGGGACACCTGTCTCCAGGCAGAACCAAACTAGGACAGTTATCTAACAAAAACAGCATTTTCACCAGTGTTACACATTCAGAGACCTAAACTACAGACGAGAGTGCTCGTGCCGTCCCTGTGGGTGAGCCTACATGCTCTGACTAGTTCACTGTGCGTCTGGATCCAATTCATTCTTGTAGGTGTGACTGAAAACTTTAAGTTCTCTGCAAGTAAGTAGCTTATTTCTGAACTATGAAATGAGCAGTTTAATCGGAGAACAAACAATAGCTTTTTGTTTGGTGGCCTTGGATCTGTCCGGCCTCATATTCTCTGCTGTGTCATCGTATACTGTCAAATCCCATAATTTTCAATTCTGACTTGTTTTCTGTCCCCTCTGTTTGTAGTGCACAAAGCCATGGCCCCACATAATGCCAGCATGTATCCACTTTCTGGCCAGAGATCTGCAGCAGTCAGCTTCCCCGTGGCCTGCACTGCAGCACATACACTGCACAGTCTGTCTCTCTCGATCTCATCAGCTCAGCCTTAACGTTTCTCTTCACCTGGAGATCAGATGTTACATTCACTGGTACAAAAACACAGACCCTGGAGATCAGAGACTATTTTACCTGGATCTTTTCGATATACGAGGCGGGGATGAAGCCGGTTTCGCCCGAGCTGCAGCGGGACCCCAGCCACCAGTGTTTGTTGCTCCTCTCCAGGATTAAGAAGGTTTCTCCGGCCGCGAAGTGCAGCGAGTTGGGCTCTGCGGACTGGAAGGCGTACAGAGACCGGTACATGTCGAAATAACAGCGTAACAGTCCTGAATGGACCGGAACACGCAGAGAAGGGGTTTTTGGAGAGAAGGAGAGTCCGAGAGGAAATGAGGGCTCTGTTGGAGGTGATTTAAAGAGGCTCTGAAGGCATGGCCCCGGCGGATCACTGCTGTCTATTTACAATGTAGCTCCGATCATCTGACCTGTGTCTGATGCCAGTAAACACCGCGGGGGGCGCTGCTACACTCTGGACACGCCCCCCAGGCATTTTAATCAAACACATCCACCATCGATCACTGCGCAACCACAGTTCATGTTAATATGTCTTTTATACTGTTTAATTACAAGCATTTTATAAAATATTGAGCGAGCATAACCAAAAAACAGCACACACAGACAGACTACTGTCTGTGTGTGGTGACACTTTTCTGTAACTATTATCAGTTATGATTTAGTTTAGTTTGGGTTTAGGAACAATTCAGACACCTATTTTATTTATCTTTATAGATAAATTCATCATCATTTGTATGGTCATATCATATTAACTTAGGATTAAGAAGGTTTCTTAAAAGTAATGAAAGTAATCTCAGGACGCTTTACAAAGCAAAGGACCATAAACAAAGCTTCTGTAAACTGTGTTCGACTTTGCGTTGCACAACACCGGAAACCGGCTGCTGGTGTTACACTGAAATCCATCCCCCGTGTGCAGCCTGTCTGTTCTCCGTCAACATGGCCACTTCTCTGTGTGCCAAATTTCTCCTTCAGAGATCAGCACACGGGTTTCTCTACTCTTCCAGGACAGTACCCGCTCTCCTAAGGTATGGTAGTCATAAAAAAGATTGTTGACTATTAAGATTTATTTGTTTACCCCAGCTAAACGTTATGTTTTTCCTCTGAGCCGCCTGATGGGGACATTAAAACTCGTAATGCTGTGATAAATTGCTAAAGTGTCACATTTAATTTATACGCACTTTACAAGTCTTATTCAACAGAGGCTGTTTGTTTTGTTCACTATACGTCTGAAAAAATAGACATATGTCGGTCAGCATATATCGAGTCAAGATCAGGCAGAGGACTGCCCACGATCCCCTGTGCTGTTCTTACCACCCGGGACAGGTTCTTTCTGTCCTGTGCAGTGCAGTTCCCGTACCACACTGTCATACGGAGACTGAGAGTCTGGCCCGTTTCAGTTTCCCGAGGAAGAAAAGTCTTTGTTGGGCTTTCTTCACCTGGTGGGAGGTGTTCAGAGACCAGGTCAGGTTGGAGGTGATGTTGATGCCTAGGAATTTGATGTTCTCTACACGCTGGACCACCTCTGTATGACAAGAGGAGTGTGCTCTCTTTTCCTGGACCTCCTATAGTCTATTATAACCTCCCTGGTTCTCCTGGTGTTCAGAACGAGGTTGTTGTCTGAACACCATCTGGTCAGGTGCTGGACCTCCTCTCTGTAGTGGGTCTCCTCGTTATTCGAGATGAGCCCTACTACGGTGGTATCATCAGCAAACTTGATGATGGTGTTGGAGGAGTGGGTGGCAGAGCAATCCTGTGTGAAGATGGTGAAGAGGGCAGGGCTGAGCACACAGCCCTGTGGAGTACCCGTGTTGAGGACCAGTGTGGATGACGTGCAGTTTCCTATTCTCACCATCTGAGGTCTGTTGGTAAGAAAGTGCCTGATCCAAAGACACAGCGATGTAGACAGCCCCAGGTTGTTCAGCTTCAATGCCAGATTATCTGGAATTACGGTGTTAAAGGCTGAGCTGAAGTCAACAAACAGCATCCACACGTAGGTGTTGGGATACAGCAGGTGGGACAGTGCTGAGTGGAGAGCCATGGAAACTGCATCCGCTGCTCATCGGTTCTCACTGTAGGCGAACTGATATGTGTCCAGACAGGCAGGGATGATGTCCTTCATGTGCTTCAGGAGGAAGCACTGACTCGTGTTTTCTTTATATGAACAAACTCTTCTCTTATTTTGAATGCGGGGTATTTTTTGTTTGCCAGTGACCCAAAGCTCTCATCCACACACCTCCTAAAACAGAAGCTAATCACCACTCATATGTTTAATTAACTCAGAAATATACAAACAAATGAAACAAGAAATGTAACAAAAATCATTATTTTGGTTTTAAGTATTTTCTTTTGGCGGTATGAACGGTTTAACCTGCTTAAGGTCATGCTACACTATATCAACACTGCATTTTGTATTTACTCTGGTTTATTTATTAATGACTTAATTATGTTTGCTATTTTTAATAAGTGTTAAAATATGCAAAAAACACAACATAGATGTAAAATAATTAAATGTAATGTGTCTGATGCACTGATTAACAGTGAATAGAGGAGACAGTTGCTGCTGTTTCCTTGTCATCTCACGTTAAACTTTCCTCATCAGACAGCATCTCTGGCTCCATCTGGTGGAGTCAGTCCTCCTCCTCCTTCTCTGTGGTGCCTCTGTAAAGGTTTGCTGACTTTACACAGATGTTAAGGACAAACAGAAAGTGTGAGGCCACTTTTAAGACAAGCAAAGATGACAACAGCTCTGCAGTGCAGCATGTTTCGGTGAAATTTGAAGTGATGGATGATGTAAATATATGTGCCTTAGACAGTTTACAGGCCACAAGCAGTCCTAATAATAATAATAATAATAATTTTGTGTCTCTGTCTTTCCAGCCCATTTCTGTGTCGTGCTCATAGATTGGGTCCCAGTGATGATGAGATGTACCAGCGCACCACAGTGTCTGTCATGCAGAAGGAGTCGGGCAGTGGGGTCTTGATCCACGGTTACAGCTCTAGAGGATTTAACATTGATGGCAACAAGGTGTTTGGACCTTGTGCTGTGCTTCCTCCTGCCATCCTACAGTGGAATGTGAGATAAACAGGAAAATGAATAGAACTCTAAACTACAGTTTAATGAATAGTAGTAAGTAGTAAAAATAGTAAAGTATTTTACTCTAAACCACTTTCTTTGGTAAATCTCTCTCTGCAGGTCGACAGTTCTACAGACATCACTGAAGAAAGTGTTTCCCTCTTCCACATGCTTGAGCCAAAAATAGGTAAAAATAAAAACTCACCAACATGCTGATAGAAGAAATGTCTTAAAGTTGTTGATTTGATTTTGAAAGGTTGTATTTAACACGTGCAAGTGCTAATTATCTTGATGTTGTGCAGAGATTCTTGTGCTGGGCACAGGTGCACGACTTGAACGTATTAACCCCTCAGTCCTCGCTCTGCTCAGGAGTAAAGGCGTTGCTGTGGAGGTGCAAGACACGGTAAAGTGCTCACACTATATCAGTGTAATGTTTTTCCTTCTAAATAACCTGAGATGCACTCATTTCCTAATTAGTTTTTTTCATCTCTGTTGTTTTTCAGCCAAATGCATGTGCCACCTTTAACTTCCTGACTAGTGAGCGAAGAGTGGCAGCTGCTGGTCTGATCCCTCCAGCTGTCAGCACAGCCCTGGAAGTAACACAGGAATAATTTAGACAAAAAGTAACTGACTGATGATAGATGCTTATGAATTATCTCGGGCCTGTAAAGTGGTTATTTATCGTCAAAACAACGCTACAAAAATGCAAAGATGAAAAGTGTTTGGAGCAGCTGTGGTTCAACGTTGAGTTTATAACTATTTTAGTTTGGTTTGTCTGATTTTCTGTTGACGTTCCAAGAAGTCAGAATTAGTTTTTACATAAAAGAAGTGTGTGTGTATGTGTGTGTGCGAGTGCGCGCGTGTGTGTGTGTGTGTGTGTGTGTGTGTGTGGTCAAGTGAGGAGACAAATGAGGGAGAATTACACTGTAGTAAAGTGAAGCTGTATTTTTGTATTGAAATACTGTGTTTAAAATATTGAAATGCTTGTAACAATCGAGCATCAATCGTTTAATGTGTTTTAGTGCGTATTATAAATGTATAAAACATGGCACACTGTACACCTTTCATCTTTAATAGACACAGTGAAGACCTGCTATTTTCTGTGCAGCAGAAGATCTGTATGCAAAAGACAGAATATGTTCGGCCCTTTTCCCGCGGTGCGGGTGGTGACTGTCCTTTACTGGGATAAGCCTCTTTTCTCGTCTGTCCATCCTCTGCCTCCAGCAGTGCTGCTACTGCCAAGCTGCCTGTCTGCAGCATGTGACAATTCAGCGGCTTTGTCCTGCCTGCACATAAGCTCCATAGAGAGAATCCACAAATCCCCTTCACATCACTGTGATTCATCTCTAATCATCTGTCCCAGTGCCACATTCTCAGTGTCAGTCTGAATGCTCAAGGATTTTGAACATAACAAAAGCTGGAATGCTTATGTTGGTGTTACAAGCAATAAAAACTATGAACTGTTCCCTACAGAAACATTAGTAATCGAGTTTTTCTTTATCTCATACAAAATAGCACAATGGCAGCAAAAGACAGCTACTCAACAACATCGTGTTTTCCAGAATTTCACACATTTTTGCAATGTTCCACATTTTTGTATTACACTCAGAAATCTGCTACATAACACCCCAGCTGTGCAGTATAATCACTGTGTCCTCCCAGATCTTCAGTTGTTAAAGTGGTTCTCAGTAATCGTCAGAATTGTGAGACTGGTGTCTCTGTGATCCTCCGAACAGAGCTGCTCCTGTGAGCCGGCGGTACAGGTCTTTGAGATCTTCACATTCACCTTCAAAGTGGTTTGTTGCATCATAGGAACGCGACACAAATATCTAGTGACAGAGATGAAGACTTTCATGAAGACTTGTTTATTTTGTAGAAGTATGATTAGAAAAATGTTTTTCACACTACCTGACTCGATTTTCCATCGTCATTGGGAACAAGCAATTTGCTGACTGAAACAAATCTGAAGACAGAAAATAGCATAAATGATTTAAAATAATAATCCATTAAAAATATTCCCTAAAAAAAGTCACTAACTTTTGCGCGATGGGTTCGAGAAGCTCCAGTCCAGGCTGCACCTCTTTCTCTGGGTTGCTGGTTTCTGCTGTCGTGCTCACTGTGGCGATGTACATCCCGTCTGAAGCCACATTCTGGCCACAGGACACCACAGATATGTAAATGTCTGCTTGGACATTCATAGAATGGACATTGTAAGTCAGTGTCACCTTTTTAGAAATGAAATCCAGCCAAAATAGTTGGGATTGACTGACAGCGACGGTAAATTCTGACTTTGGGTTATACCTGATTTCCTATTAAGCTGAGTTTGAGGGATGATGATTTGGCAGGATTTGGCTTCGTGGGTGTTTTTAACCGCATGATTTAATAAACAGATAACCCTTATGACACGTCCCACTTTCCTCACTCGACTGGGAACATAAGTGGGATCACAGATTAGCTGTTTACAGTGGAACAGCTGTTAAACGAGAGAGAAAAAACATCATTCAAGTCAACAGTGTAGATGTCACTGGGTATTTTATAGCAGACACTGCGCTTTGTTTTTGCGTACACCTTACCTTCCCTTCAGATTTCACAGCTTTTACTTTTCCATTCTCCATCACAATCTCATCCACCGCTCTGTTCAACAGGAAAGTTCCTCCATACTCCGCACTCAGTCTGACGTACACAGAAGCAGGAGAGACGATGTAACGTAACACACTGGCTGAATTTTAAGAAGCTTTCATATCCATAAATGTTTCCGTGAATAGTTATGAGCCCTTTTTCTGAAGGTGTCAGGTGGCTGCTAGCTGATGGTGAACTCAGCAAACTGAACGTAATTAGAATCTAAATGTGAGTAGTTAATCTATTCTGAAAAAACTACATTTGCTCAGAATTAGTGTCACTTCAACCTGGCAAACCCTTGTGGTAGTTCCCCCAGCCCGTACACAGGGTACAGGTATGGACTGCTATTGTGGCGGGACAGAGACTCAGAGTACAGCTTGATCCGTCTGATGGTTTCCACACAGGGCTGGTCCAGGTAACTAAAGAGAGATCAGGCAGGTTTGGGTCACCTGTGAATATTTGTTGTAGTGTTAACTGGTTCACAATCGTTCCTGTGACTCACCTCTCGCTGGTGTGTAAAGCTATAGCGTGACCTGTGAACTCCATAACATCCAATCCCAGGTCAAAACGGCTGAACAGGTCCCGTGTGGTCGTTTTGTCAGGATCCACGTCCTGGTAGGTCCGAGGGTTTCTCACATCAAAGTTGAGAGCGAAGAGCAGCAGCTTCTTGAATCTCCTCTTGTCAAACATGCCCATCAGATCTGAAACATTATGAGTTTTATATTATTTACATTATTAAACAGGCCTAAAAATGATCTTATCTGTGCCTCACCTGAGGCGTGTACGTCTTCCTCTGTGGCTGGGACTTTGTGCACTTTTCCTGCCTTGTATATATAGCTGCCTTCAACAACTTTGAAGTCCAGATACCGAGTAACCTCAGTGTGCACCAAAACTTTCACCAGCTGACCTAATGCAAATACACAGCACTCATTTACATTCACGTGCACTAAAATGATGCACATAAATACGTTGCACAAACACAGGATCTCACCAGTGGAAAGAAAAAATTTGGGAATCAGGTCGACATTCCACTCTTTTCCACGGTCCATAGATTTATCAGGACCAGGCACCTTAAACTTCTTATACAACTGTAAATGTTGAAGATATGGAATCAAAAACCTCAAATCAGCAACGTAACAAATCTGATGAAATACAAGAGAAATGTGTCTCTGAACACACCTCCTCAAGGGGAGAAATAGATGCACTCTCTCCTCCGTAGTAGGGATTCTTGTCAATGTGAAGAACCTTTTTCCCACTCATGGACATTAAACCAGAGAGGATACATTCCTGACAAAGACAGCGGAGCAGTTAGTAAGTGGGTCAAATGCTGTCACATCTAATAGGACAGCAGCTGTCAGCGAGCATCTGCAGATTAGGACAGATTGTGTTTATTGAATTGTTGTAAAGCCTTTGAACAGCAAACTGAATTTTAGAAAGCTTGCATTTGGATGACCAGTAATGGTGTTTGTAGTCCCTGTGAGTCGCTTTGAATAAAAGTGTCTGCAAAGTAAAGTAAATACATTAAAGAAGGTGGTTATGAGTTTTAATTGTTTATCCACGTCATAACAGGACTTTTCCACATATGTTGCGTTCCAGTTCCAAATTCCATCTTATATAGAACAAAAGTGGTACTTAGGTCCATAAATAAACGCTCACTATCTATAACAATTGTTATAACAAACACAACTCACAAAACTATCTAGAGTAGTCTGTAAGGAGAGGTCACCTTGTCACAGTGACTTCATCCTACTGCTAACATGGTGCAAACAAAGCAGACCAGTAAGTAACACAGAGTTGAGTTCCAATGACCTTCTCTTGTATTTTAATAAAATCATAAAATTGATAATTGGTACTTTGCGAGTCTCATAAATGTAACATTTCTGTCTGTCTGAACTTAAATTCTTAAGATTTTTTTTTTCTCCAGAATTCAGTGGGAATGAGGAGAGAGGTCGCTTTCCGTGGCCTAATGGTTCATCTGAAAGAGAGAAGAGGATCTCTTCAGAGAAAATGTGGTAGGTAAATCTCACATTATTTTGTGTTACACTGACGTGTTGCCTTCTGACCTACTTGCCCAGATGGTGCGGGGCAGTTTTTCCAAAGAAGTGGTAAAGATCGTTGTCACCAGATGTGCAGCAATCTCTGACCCAGCCATCGCTAAAATTGTGATTAAAGGAACAGAGGTCCTAGAAGACCTTAATGTGCCCAGAACCTGTGCTTTACTGACGGGGCTGATATATGCTCTCAATCTGAGCTACCTGAAACAAGTGAAGAGCACTCTTGAGGTATTCCAGAAAGTTTTCTTGGAACTTGCTGGGCTGAAAGCCAGATCAACGATAATGCCTCTAAAGTGTAAACTGCTTCTGTAAAACAAATCTAAATTAGGCTGGAGTGTTCTGATGCACCTTTCCATGTTGTTTGTTTCTTTTGCCGTGACGCTTTGATACACACTGCTCATTACCTGGACCTGGTGTGTTCAGTCAATCAGGAGCTGAAAGATACCAATTCACTTTGTCTTCCCCTACACCACACTCTTCTGAGACGATATCTTCTAGCTTCAGATTGACTGAACACACCTGGTTCAGGTAATCTGCATAATACGTATACTTTTTTTTACTGAGGTTAATGTGGGTGGAGGAGTTACACTTTTGTATTTGGTCCACTCATTTAGCATTCATGGAATAGCTGCTGTAGTAATTGTATTAATGCCATAGGTTTACAATACAGGAGTTTATATCTGTGAAGGTTCTCAGTCATCCAGGTCATGGTTATCTCAAAAAAGGTTTATCCAATAGCAACTGGACTTGGTTTATGCTAAGTTCTCAAGTCTGACTTGAGAAAGCCCTCTGGATAGAAGGGCAAAACGTCGTCAAGAAACCTACAAGTCCAGTTGCTATTGGATAAACCTTTTTTGAGATAATACAGGAGTTTATAATTTGGAATTTCTTTTTCAATAAACTGTTTAATCAGATGGAAAAAGGGAAGTGGCTATGTGTGATTTATGTGATTAGGTAGGTAACTTACTAACTTACTCCAAACAATTTAGCATGGACATTTGTGAGTAGGATATATGTCAAAAGATAAGTTAGAGTAACTTATGCAATGTAATTTGGCAACTAAATATTATCAGAACACCTAAATGAAAACTAGTTTGCTTCAACTTAATTATGTTATAAGAGGTGATGGTTTGCTAAAGCAGTTGCGTTAGCCAGACATGTAGAATGTACTTAATAGTAGAAAAAGTTGGTAACTTAGAAAGCTGAGTGGAAAATGTTACGATATATTTTTCAAGTTGAGCCAGAAAAACAATTTCTTAGAGTGTGTGTGAGAATATAGGAAGGACACGGGTCACTGTTCTGATCTCTGTAACAACCAGTATTACATTTGTTAATGAGAAAATCATGGACATTGCTGCTCTCACTAAGCAAAACGTAACGTGACATCTCAGGGCCGTTTCTGGGTTTGTGGGGGTCCTACTGTGACATCTAAGTAATTGTCCACCAGTAATGAGCAGCTCTTGGAGTGAATAAAGTTGTGACATCCTGTGTGATCGTTAAAGATAAATTCTGTTCATTTCCATTTTTGGTAACACATATCCTAAATACACTTATCCTGCACACCATATTCAAAAAGACAGTTTAGTCCGATCATAGAGCTACCAGCCTCTTTAGTGAGAGATTGATGCTACATCCCATAAACCAACAGATGCTTCTTATTTCTCCAGGCCCCTAATACAGTGAACTATGTATTCAGTCTTTCTTACCTTCAGTCCAGTTCCAAGCACTATGATATCATACTCCTCCATCCCAAGAGGTTCTCCTTGTTTCTCCGTCATTTCTCACTGAGTCCGAAGACTTTTCCCTACTCCTACCTGCTGCAGTATTGTGAATGCTTGTGTTGACATCTACAAATGTGTAGAAGCAGAAGAGACACAGGTATGATGATGACAAGTCACACTAACTGCTTTGTGTTCGCTTTTGTAGTAATCCTCTTAGGTCTGGCATGTCTATGCAACTCTGCCTGTGTGAGAGAGAGAGAGACAGAGACTGTCTATTAGAAGTGGGGTGTCCAGGTTAATTCAAAGTAAAGGTACAATACAGCTCGCTGAGGTAATTGTCTACAGTCATGTCATTTAGTCCAGGGGGTGCCAATCTAAAGATAAAGAGAAGTCTGAGAGGTTATGAGGTGGTTAATGGGATATGGACATTTACTTCATGAGCAGTTCGGCAGATATTATATTATATTATATCTCGATCATTCAATAAATGTGAAATATATCCCTCCACCTCTGGATACCTTCTCAGCAGCCTCTGTCAACTTTCCGCTCCTGCTACAGAAACTCTATTACCCATGATGCTCTGCTGAGGAGGGTGCCCGCGCGTGCGCGCTTCATTTAGACCGTAGCTCTGTCATCTTCCTGATCTCTCAAGTTTTTGGTGTTTGACTGAGAAGTTGGACAAGTCAGAGAAATGTCTTCAGCGCAGACAGTAAGTGGTTCAGTTAAAGTGCTTTATATGATGAACAGCAAATCCTCCCGGGTTCTCTTTTTGATTAATGGAATCGCTACGTTAGCATCTCAACTACCGTTTTGTTTTTTACTGCAGCCTTATCAAACTCTACAGAAAAGCTAACTACAACCATCTGTGTGCGGCTGATACGCCTCTTTCGTAGTGTCGATGGCGTTTTAATCATTTTACAGCAACTCGTAATGTTAGGTGTCATGAAATTCTATTCGCTTAAACAAGAAATGAGGTTTAGCAAGAGAAATTAGCACAGCACGAGGAAGGTGTGTCGCTTGTTCACGCGCTGCTCTGTGACAGGTCACAGTAATCCTAAGTAAAGTATAGTTGGTGAAAGTAAAATTAGACACGTCAACAAAGATATGATTTAGTTAATAACCATATTCAACTTTACCATAACACACCCTGAAGTCAAATGTAAATGCTCAGTATATATCAAGAAGTCCTTAACTTTGGTACTTGTGGTTGTGACTATTACTGTTATTTAGCTTCAGCTGTTTTTGCCCACGTGTCTCAGTTTTCAGGTAAAGACCAACACACACGTGTCTCTGTTAAGTCTAACCCTGGATTCCTGGAACGATTAAGTGAAACTACTGGAGGAACGTTTGTTGGTATCGGACTGTTTTTCCTCTCGATTTATATTCTCTTCACCAATGAGGTAAGAATCACTGGTTCATTTAAAGACTTTGGTTCTTTAGTTCTTCACAGTAAAATGTGCACATTAGTTCTCAGGGTTAAGTTGTGGTGTTACCTGTTTCCCTGCAGGGACGAGCTCTGCAAACAGCGTCTTCCCTGGATGAAGGTCTTTCTCTGACTGTGTCACTGCAGCCTCACGCCAGCCTCGACCTGCAGAACAACAACCGCTTAGTTCACCTGTCTGCAAAGCTGCACACTTCACATGTGATTATTATTCAACTATTGGTTGTTATTGGTGGTTGACCTGCTTCCTCCACTTATGTATATATCATAATAAGTTATAATGTTTACATTTTAATTTAAACATATGTTTCTTAAATTGCTGAGGTGTGTTTGCCCTTTGGAATGAAACAGTTAAAAACAAATAAAACTCAGGTTTATTTACATAGAAATCTATGTATGGATCCATGCTTCTGTGGATGCAAGAGATCATGTGATACAAAGCAGCACAATCAACAGGAAGTGGATTCTTTAATAACTGACCCAGACTGCAAAATTTTCTGCATTGCAAGAATTTCAGCTAAAATAGTTTTTTGCGAGTAGTTGGTACGCACTGTGGTGTAAACCGTTTGTTTGATACACAAAGTGTTGCTTCAGCTGTTTATCTTCTGCGCCTGTGTAGCCCCTCGATGACCCCAACTACAGAGTGGTGGTGCAGGCGGTGAGACTGAAGAGGCAGGTGGAGATGTATCAGTGGGTGGAGCACAGCGAGAGCAGGTGAGTCTGTTGTCTGTGTGTCAATACTCAGGGTGAGGTCAAAGGTGAAAATGTTGGCCAGAGTACAAAATGCTAGTAGACTGTGTGGCTATGTGTTGGTTACTGTAATTCATTTCAGGGATTACCAAGAGAACGGTGAAACCAAAACTGAGACGACGTACACTTACAGTGAGTTGTTTTTCTGTACAGTCTGTAACCTGGTGGGTAACAACGCGATGTGTTCTGCTTGACTCTGGTTGATTTCTATTTACCTACCTTCTATTTACCTTTTTTGTTTCTTAGACACAGAGTGGAAATCAGAGTTGGTCAACAGTCGTAATTTTGATAAGGAAATCGGTCACCAGAACCCAAGGTACTTAGGACTTGTGAGATGATTCTCGTTTCTTCTGTGGTATTTGTGATTGTCTGCACGTCATGCTTGACTGAATCTCTGTTTCAGTGCCATGGCGGTGGAGAGTGTGACGGTTGTGGCTCCCGAGGTCAGAGTTGGGCCATTTATTCTGTCTAAAGGTATCTACACAAACCATCTGACGTAAACACATCCGTCACCAACGTTAGTCGAGCTGTTGAGATTCACCTCTTGATTTTACGGTGATCCTCAGGTCTGGTGGAGCAGATAAATAACTTCCAGACTCTGAGACTAAGGGATTTTTCTGCGTTTAACTCGGACCCTTTTCTCACCGTTCACGACGATTATTTCTATCACACTCCATCCCCGCTGAAGCCGGAGGTGAGAACGGGCTTGTGAATGTCTTCCAGAGGTGTTAGCTTTTGCTATATGTTGTGCGTTACATTGTGTGCTGCAGTGAGTCATGACATTCGTGTGGTTTTATTCATAAGGTTGGGGACGTCCGTGTGAGATTCTCCTTTGCTGGATTGAGTGCTGAGACGTCTTACCTCGGCCCGGCCCAAACTGTGAGTTGAGTACTCATCTCAGTTATGGTCAGTGCATCGTTGATTGTAAGCGTACCCAAATGTAATAAATGCATTTAGCAGTATGTGTGTAAGAAAATTCTCTAAAATAAATTCACTGGAGATAATCATCTGAATACCAAAGGTCTTAGTTTCGACAGATGTGGGCGGAGCTTTTCCACGGTATACAATTTTTTTTTTTTTGCAGCGCACCTCCAGGTGAATCCAGGAGGTGTGTTGTGCTTTTCTAGTTTGCTTTTAAGCCATATAATGCTAAGGTGACTTTCTCTTTACATTCAGTGAGGGCGAGGATCGATCAGAATTTTCTGTCTGGTAGTTTTTTTACGTCCACACTAGGTTCTGTGTGTGTCACCCAGTTTAAGGAGCATATGAAAATCTATCAATTGTATGATCTCAGAACTTTGTCATGGAAGGAGTCAGCTGGCAGCTAATTGAACATGTCTCTATGAATTCCAATACATGTTAATTTGACCTTAAACACATTTTAGATCTGGTCCATGTGTACTAATACAGGTTACAATGTAATTCATCAGGTCTCGTGAATGTGGCCTGTGGAGTCGCACAATCTCCGGCTCTCTTTAACAGGGGATGTGTTACTGCAGCGGGACATGCTGGTATGAGGTCCGAGCTATATCAGTATGATGGAGATCTACACTGGACCATAGATTCTGAAATATTTCTCATTTACACCAACGTGACGCCTGTTTCTTGCGAAGTGTTGGAACGTGTACTTCGACATTGGCTGATGCAAAAATAATGTCAGGGGAGCGTCCTAGACAGGGATTATCTTCAGGGAGTATCGCAGTTTGAGAGTGTCTGGTGAAAACAGTGACTTTGGACCTGTTTTTCAGGTCAGTATCGTAGCCATGCAGAGAGGGGACCAGCTGATGCCTTTTAAAACTAAGTCAGGAGACACTCTGGAGATCCTGTACCTGGAGGAGCTGTCTGCCGAGGTCAGTTTATTTGTAAAATGCTACTGTTGGCTGTATAATTTATTTGTTTAAGGCCTGTGTGTGGATAAAGAATGTGTTCTTTGTTACAGTTTTTAATGCAGTTGTTATCTGTAGGAGGTTTTTCAGAAGGAACAACAGCACAACAACATGAAGACCTGGGGACTCAGGGCTGCAGGCTGGGCCCTCATGTTTGTTAGCATTCAGCTGACCATGCGTATCATCTACACACTGGGTAAATACACCTTTCTCTGCCATGACAGACATGAATGTCTTTAATTCCTGCATGTGTTATTCATATTCTCCATCTGTCCTGTGCCTGCAGTGGACTGGATTCCTGTTCTCAGAGAGCTGGTGTCTGTTGGGCTGAAGATCTTTGCTCTGTGCGTCTCCTGCTCCCTGTCTCTTCTCACTATTGGAGCAGGTTGGCTTTTTTACAGACCGTTAGTGGCAGCAGCTCTGAGCGCACTAGCTCTGCTTCCAGTGTTTATCACTCGCTCCGGGCTTCCAGTCAAGAAACACGAGTGACTGATCAGCTGACAATTATCACAACAGCTTTTGATGTCATCCACAGAGGTGTGAAGCCGTTCTCTGCATTCAGATTCATCTGAGAATACTTTACAGTGGGCAGAAAACACTGAAAATGGATGAATATCGGGGTTTTCCAACCACTTGTTTGTCATGACAATCTTAACACCAAAGAACTGGGGTTCTGTAAATGTCCTTTTTTGTTTGTATGTGGTTTATGCTAAATAAAGCATGTGTGTATCTACTTGTGATATAAACAACTTCTGGCTCGTGTGTCTTGTGGGGCTCTGCAAGATGATCCAGAACTTCAGAAATATTAAGTTCATGAATATAAACTCACCTCAATATTGATATCCCTTCATGTAGTTTAAGTATTGTAGATTATAGAGTGCTGCTTTCTTCATGACTCTGTCACGGTAAGATATAAGAGACTGTTTTTCACATCTGTAGCATCCAGCTGTATTAGAAATGGTCCAGAAGAGCCCAATTAAGTTGCACAAACTCAGGATGCATGAATAAGATACCAGGAAACCAACTGTTGAACCAGGAGAGCTGGACAGGGCAAGAGCCCTCCAAAATGACTTTCAGTGGGCTTCTGGTGTGCATGTTTCTGAAAACTGTCAGAAACAGACTTCATGAGGTAGCGTGCGGCCTGACGTCCTGTATTATGAGTTGTTCTCACAGTCGAGCACTGTGTAGCTCGACTGGCATTTACCAGAGAAAGCAGAACTGTTTATAGATAAGGAGGTTCGCATGACAGGCGAGAGAGTTTGGAGACACAGAGTCCTCATGCTGTCTGTAACACTGCTGGTTTGGTGGTAGGTTAGTGATACTAAGAGAAAACACATTGTAGCCATATACCATCATGACTGTCCAGCAGCCCACAGATGCCCTGATCCAGGTCCTGAATCCTGGATCCTGAGGCATTGTGTCAGGAGTACATACTCAAGAGCTTTACACACACTAAGTCACATCACAGTTGCTCATCTTGGATGTGGCAGTGATTTAAAATTTGTTTTGATTTATTAGTGTGATTTTGTTTTTCAGTTTTTTCTTAAAACATTTTGTACAGGAGTAAATATTTGAATTAACTCATTGTTAAAATTGTGTTTCATTAAATATTCGCACAAGGATCCTTATTAAATGTTTTTCTGTGCATCCATATTGGCTGTGCACAATGATGTTTTGACTGATCCCTGCATGAAAACTTTATTCTGTACATTTATTGAGAACTTCACTAAGTTATTAAGTATATTTCAGTGATTGACAAGCACATAACGCAATAATCAAGATTCTTACAAAGTAATTTATTACACAAAACACTAAGTTTCCATTTGCGTTTTAACAAAATGAGTTTCCAGTCTCATATTGTGCATGTGATCATAATGCACATAAGATTTGTTTATGAAGCACACAAACTAATTTAGACTTCATGTGTGCATCGCTTTGTTAAAATAATTAAAGGTTGGGTCACAGTGTACAGGTACTACACCCTGGCTGTGAAAACATTCCTCAGATCAGCAGGCAGGGATTAAGCACTTAACTGTAGTTGGTAGGTGAGACACAATAGGTCCCCTGGCTGATCACTAACTACATGGTACATGTTGATAAAGGTGGTTTCATTATGGCAAATTTACTCATGTTAAAGTACAAAAAAGGATCTTCCATAACCCCAAAATCGAATACTGACAGAACCTGACTACTTTTGCTTAAAACAAAAAAGTAAAAGCAATACACCTTTAGTAAAAACTGGGGAGAACAGTCTTTTGTGTGGATGTGTTTGGGGGTAGGTTTGACCTAATGCTCCTTCTTCCCCCCGTAAGAAGCAGTCTTCATGCCCCAGTTTACAGTAGGACACATTTATTGTTCTTCTTCCCCCGCCTGGCCTGTAGCGCAGCTCTGGTCGCCATCTCAAACACTTCCCTCACACCATCCTTTGTTTTTGCAGAGCACTCCATGTATCCAAAGGCACTAATCCTGTTAGCCATGTCCCGTCCATCCTCTGGTTTTACGGGTTCCTTTAGTAAAAACAAAGAAATCATTATTTCTCCAGTAGTAGTAAAGTAAAGTAGGAGACTGTAAAGGTGTTTGTGAGCGTTCTAAGATTTTACCTGCTTCATTTTGGCGAGCTCCCTCCGGGTGTGTTCATCATTACGCAGATCCTTTTTATTTCCCACCAATATAATGGGAACATTTGGGCAGAAGTGTTTCACCTCAGGGGTCCACTTTTCAGGGATGTTTTCTGAATAATGTGACAAAAGATACATCAGGACTAGGTTTACATACAATCAAGTAACCAGATTATTCAGAAATCAGAAGGGAATGAGTTTAAATGCACTTAAAAAACCTGGTAGCTGAAAATCTGTGTGTACATGCAGCAGAGGACTAAACTGGTTTCTCCTCTACCTTATTTTGGAAGACGTACACTGCAATCCACTTAAGACTAGGTGACGTTACCTCATATGTCAAGTACATAATCCATAGATGAGACAACATTCTCAGATCTAGAAGCCTGGAACCATAAAATCTTTTTCTTGAATATTTTTTTAAATCAAAATAGTTACTGATTAATTATTGTCCCATCATCTAACTGCTGCATCTCTAGCTATTCTGGCTACTCTCAACTGTTTGTTTTTTTTTATCTCACATTCAGCTGAAACTGACAGAAACAGACAACGTATATATCAGAGCTCTTGATTTCCACTTACCAAGACTGTCAGGACTGTCGATGGAGAAGCACATGAGAATGACATCAGTGTCTGGATAAGAGAGCGGACGCAGTCTGTCATAATCTTCTTGACCGGCTGTATCCCAGAGTGCTAACTCAACCTGCCACAGAAGTTTATATGTTAATAATAATAATAGTAATAATACGTTTTTAACAACACTGACAGGTCTAGCATTGCACAACTGTCAAATCCACGCACTTCATTATGGATTGTTAATAAAACATAAGATATTTGCAATGGACACTACTTTTCTGTTCTGTATGTTTCTGGCAGTTTTAGGGCTTTTAATGAAGCACAATTTTCACACAGAGTTCAAATTCACTTACTCATACACACACACTAAACACTCCCAACATAAGTAGGGAGTGATATTGACATTCAGAGAAAACAGAGCAGAATGGAGCCATAATATATAATAATCTTTATATATTTTTTAACAACTTTATCCAAAACTAACAAGAGTTAGACTAATACAACGCACAATAAAACTAAATACTCAAGATAAACAAACACTACTTGTTTTAACAGAATAAATAACGTACAACAAAAAGCAAGTTGCAAAATACTGTTTCTGGTCTGAAACAAAGCAACAAATAATTCATACCTGTTTGCTATCAACTTCAATGTCAGCAACGTAGTTTTCAAATACTGTGGGCACATAGACCTCTGGAAACTGATCCTTGCTGAACACAATGAGCAGACAGGTCTTTCCACAAGCTCCATCTCCCACTATGACCAACTTTTTCCTGATTGCTGCCATAACTGCGCCAAAACACAGATAAGCAGAGGTTACAACATGAAAACATTTGATTCGGAACAACTGGAGGATGTATTTCATAGCATTCAGGCATTGTGCAGCAACTACTAGCATTAACCCCGTGAGAACCTACGAGCCGCCAGTAACCTTCAGCTTTGTTGACACAGTGCCACACGCCAGAACCGTCTGAAACCAGCACCCGGGGCGAACTATTTTTCTCTCTGCGTCAATATCAACACCGAGGCTGTATATTGTGGGTCAGTTGACTATGTCGTGTTTATATAGAGAAGATATTTGAACATTAAAACGGGCTAAAGGCCCACATTTCTTCTCGGTCATCTTGGTTTGAGTCGTAGTAGGAACCTTCTTTCACGGTGATACATTTCCGCTCCAGTATTTCTGACCCGCCCCGGTATCAACCTGAATATTACACGTCTGCCCCTCATCACCTTTACAGTACTATCTAAACCTCATTAAAGTTAACGTTTTTATGGCTGCCGCCTCTAATAAAACCTAAATCGCTGCAGTGCTAACTGATCTGGGTTTTAGCTAGCTAGGAAGATGCTCTGTTTACAAAAGACTTGAAGCTAGCTACTACAGCTAACCAACAAGCTAACCATAGCAGGATATGTTGCTAGTGCGCAAAATTACATCTTTATGGATTTAATCAAATGTGCAGAACAATACACGTCCGATATTTCTGATACAATTATTTTGGTGCCGCAAACATGTCAGTGGTGTCATTCTAACTACTAAGGCAAACCTCGCATTTTCCCTTTAATCAAAAACCGGTTCGGCTAGTTCGCTAGCAGCCTAGGTTTAGCTTAGCCCAACGGAAGTCAATGCGACTTTATCGATCGTTAGCTAGAAGAAAATACAGGTTAACAAAACATATGTAACAATGTTATTGCTATTAAACCAACATGAAAAGAAAAGGCAACTGCACTCTGCGTGCAAATGTTACTTTCTTACCTACTGATTGGTTTAAAATCTAGCCAAATGATTTCCAAGTAAAGGTTTGTTGGCCTCCGTCGCTGGTCGCTGACTGCGCCGCTGTTGCTGGAGAATTAACAGGAGGGAAGTGAGCGAGGGGGTGGGGAGACGACAACAATACCTTCACACAGAAACGCTAAAGTAGTACATTAGAATATATTGTTATTATCAGCAGCGGTAGCTACGGTTTACTTGTTACATGCATTAACATACGTATTGTTACATTTTAGTGCACATTTGTCTGAATGTATCATATAAAGTGGAGATTTAGATTAGATTAGATAGAACTTTATTAATCCCTCGGAGGATCCTCCGGGAATATCAGTTTTCAGCAGCAGAGCAGTCAGTGTAAATAAATATATATGTGAAAAAATCCAAAAATAAAATTCAAAAAGGGAAAATGGGAAACATAAGATTCAGCGATAACAGCAGTCACACTAGCACACCAAGGCAACCTAAATATGAGGTGGTGCAAATTAAACTAATTAACTAAAAATAACTTGGTTAAATGCTAGAGTTGTTAAATTAATAATTAAAAAATAATAATAATAGAAACCTTTATAAAGAATTTCACAATGTTTGATTTTCTTTTCCAAATGTCCAAATCTGAATCCCATTTGAGATGTGAGAACCATCAAAAATGATTTTGCATGAAATATTGCTTAACCAATTGTTAAATACTTAGTTTACAATTATCAAAAAATATTACAGTAAAAGTACGTTTCTACTCAAGTACATTACTTGAGCAATCAATGTACTGGAAAGTCATTTACAGTACTGTAATTACTGTAGGTATCATTTTGAGATACCTTAGTCGACATAAACCTGGTTGGAGGTTTCTCGTGGATACAGGTTTGATGTTTGGTAATTGATTATTGACTAGTAATGTGATGAAAGTTTTGGCACTCACTATTAAGCATAAACACTACAGACTTCCTTCTACATTAAAATTTGTTCTCTTCATAGGAAAAGCCCTTTTTCTTACTAATACATAACACTAGATTTTTGCCAGCATGGCCAGTCCCAGGAAAATGAAAGTAAAACATTTCAATAAGACACTCCCATGTTTTTACTATTGTGACATGTCAAAATGTGGGCTCAAATGAATAAAGCCTTATAATTGAGCAGGGCTTCAAGCGCAAGTAAAACAGGACGAGCCTAAATGTTGTCTTACATCTGATTTTTGAACTACCCAATAACGCAGTAAAAATATATGTACATTTTGCTATCAAGATTTAACAAATTTTAATTGTAATGGAGTATTTTTACAATTTGGTATTCCTACTTTACTTTGATCTAAACATTTTCCCTAACACCACATCTGCATGAGAGAAGCTGTATCTATTTTAAACATCAGCTACAGATTTGAATGTTCTACCAGTCATTCAGACATGGATGTTGCTGGCCACGGGTCAATATTTATATATATTTAAATAACTGTGACAGACATTGTAATGTTTTAATTTATTCTGAGAAATGACTTAAACCTTTCAGCAGCCTGTCAGGTTGAGGCAGAGACAGACAGGCAGAGATAGTCTGCTCTCAGCTGGTGCAGCAGTGTATTAATAACTGCAGCTCCTACTCTAATCCTGATAAGAGGCTTTCTCAGAGGCTCAGTTCCACCTCGTGGAAACCAACTCAGGCCTATTTCCGTGAAAACAGTAACACTAATACTTCACATTCATCTGTACAGTACATTCAAGTGGCCAGTCACTCAAGTGTAAAAAAAAACAGGTTCATTTCTCTGAAATCCACAGGCAGGTATGAACATCTTCAGAGAACCTGCCAGAGTGTAAACAGATGTCCCATAACTGCTACAACAACAATTTTCCACAAAAAGCCTTTGACATTCATTCTGTAATGAGGTGTGTGTTTCACTTATTCTCACGTGGCAGCTTATATATCTAAAAGATGATATACAAACATCCCTCTGTCTCTTGTTTCCTTGTTTAAAAGACTTTCCATTCACGTCTGTCACGTAGTGTCAAATCAACCTCCACGTATCCGCACTCAAGTTGGTAATAACATGCCTTTTAATTGTAATTATTTTATTTTTCTAGCATTTATTGGAATTAATATATTTGTAGTAAATTCAGAACTGTAACATTAGACCACTGATCCCTGTGAAGGATATTAAATGACTTTTTTATTTATGTAAATCTTTTAGGTCACCAAATGTGGTTATGTGCCCTGATTTTAATAACAGTGTGAATGGATTTGACCATGTGCAACGAGGAGGTCGTTACAGTGACACAGTGTAGAGAACAAACCTGTTAGCTTAGCAAGGGTTCATCAGGTTCATTGATTTCATGATGAGTGAATAAACATGTCTCCTGGCAGACTTCACCCCTTCCACATTGCAATGAGCTTCAAAGAAGAGAAAACAGAACTCCTAAGGTAAAAACATAAATTATTTTATCAACACGTTTTGGCTTCTTTGTAGAAAAACAGGTGGGATCACTGATCTAACAACAAGCAAAAACCTTTACAACTCTTTTGTTTTACTAGTGGTAAAGGGAAAATTACATATTGGCATAAAAGAACTAAAATGTTTTACTGCAGCTGAAACATACATATATAAAAATATCACTGTAATAAGAAAGAGCTCATTCGTGACCAGTAGAGTCTCACTGAGGTTTACTGTACTTAAACCTCTTGTCCATATTTCCTGGTGTCTCAAACTGTCCCAGTTTCACAATGTGTGGTCGTGAAGTGTGACCCTGACTCGTGTCAGATATGGAAAGGGTAGTCCTGCAAGTAGCGCAGCAGAGGCTTTGGGAGGGGCAGCTGCTCGGGACATTTTGTGTGGCTGTTGATGGTGAGGCGCACCAGGTGTTGCAAAGTTGGGAAGGCCTCCGATTTGTGCAGGGGGCGCATCAGTTTTAGACGGATTCCACTGGTCTTGGCTGTGTGCTGGACGGGCTCAGGCTTTATTTTGCGGTGAATTTCATCAGACGCCTCGTCCTGTGGTATGTGGCCTGAGCCAATGTAGTGCTGCACAAGGCTGAGAACATCTGGGAAGGATGGCAGGTGAGGCAAGCCAGGTAATATGGTGTCCAACCAGAAGGCGCCCCTGCTGTACTCTATCCGCACATTGTTGGGTCCACAGAGGGTTTTCATGGACAGGGTCAGCAGGTACTGGGGGTGACTGCTGTCCCGCACCAGGAATGTACCTTCAGACTTTGTGAGTAGAGCCTCCCGAGCTTCAACTGCTGAGATTGAACCCCAGTACCAGCCTGTGATCAGACAGATGTGTTTTTTAGTTTTTAAAGTTTTCTTTATTTTCGTCTGGTGAATAGTGTTTGGGTTTATATGGGTCCTACCAGGGAAAACCACTCTAATCCAATTTGAGCTATTGGCCTCAGTAATCAGAACATCAGTTTATGACACTGTCAATTTTTCAATAAGAGTATTTTTTGCACTTACTGCATAAATATAATTTTATAAATTTAATATATATACTAATGTATAAAACTTAAAATAACAACTAAGCAGAAAATATTATGTATACAATATGCAAAGAGCTAAATGTCCTATTGTAATAAAGTAAAATGATGTACCGGAGTTCTGGAGATACTTGAAGGTGGTGGTGATGCAGCGGAGGTCCTCTGCTGGGTCCCAGGCTGGAGGAGGGGGATTTTGGCGGCATGAGTCTCCTCTCTGATCCTGATGGAAAATGGTCACTGCTCCAGCAACCATTTCTCACTAACAGAAAACCCAAACAACATTTAGAAATCAACCTAATGATGTTGTTTTCTGTCTCTGAGCTTAAGATCAATTTGATGTGTGATATCAGTACAAAAACGAACAAACGAATATAAACTATAACAACAAAATATAGTACAAATATAAAACGAAACAAACAAGAAACACCCACACACATTAACAACAACAGAAATCTTTTTTTAAATTTAGCATATATGTCAACAAGGAAACGCGGGGATAAGTAAATGAAAGTGAAAGGTATAAATAATAATATGCACAAGTTTGAATCTTACCTTTTATGAAGCACAATCATATAAGTTGAAACCAGACTGAAAGAACAGCTGGATGAATCATAATCCAGCAAATTCCCACAATCAAGAATTTGTTTTGATGAACGAATAGTTTCAGTTTAACGAGCGAAAAAGAAGGATTCCTCATAAAAATGAGAGAAAATATCCGCGTGTCCGTGTCAGGCTGCTTTAAATGACACTGACAGAGCGAAGCGTGTGTGTGCTCCTCTTATTCTGTAAACTGCTGCACGGAAAACAGCTCGGTTCATTTTCCTGGAATCATTTTCTGAGAAAGGTGTTGTGTTTCAGCGCCTACACTGACATCCTCGCTCCGCAAAACAACACATCCTGAACGGATTTCAAAATAAAACTCACGCGTGTTGCTCCTGGTTATTCAGTGCAGTTCAAATTATAGAAATGGGTCATTTATAATTCAACAGCCGAGTAAAGTGAGCACAGGAAAATGTCTTGATTGATAGGTCCTGCATAAACCAAACATAATTACGACTAGCGGGATTTTGTTTTTGATTATTTTACAAGCTTCATGGCGCAATCTTCATCAAAAATTACTTATTATATTATCCATTCAATAGCCATACAATTTTTACTATATCTTCTTGTGGCTATAATATATTATATTGCTATAAAGTATTGCTATAATGTACTTGCTTACAATTTCAATGAAATAGTTTGACTTGTATACAGATACATAAATATATGATTATTCATTATGTTTTTTAATATTACATTTATTAGAGTACAACGTGGCTTACAACAGTATTTTAAAAATTATGTTATTATATCTATTATATTATCTAAAGTCAGAATGAGTAAAGTCCGATAAAGTTTGGATTAAAGCTATGTGTCTGGGAGCATTAATGTGTTTACAGCTGCATTCAAGTTCAGTGTAATGGAAATAGCACTTTCCAGCCATTATACCATACAGTGCATTATTAATGTTAAGTTGCAGTGCAGTGCATTATTAAATTATGTTAAGTAGACTAGTGTTTAGATGGTTTCAACTTCATGTCTTAATGTCAGACTTTATGTCTATTTGGATTTGTTGCTTTATGTGTACAAAAAACCAAACGTTGTCATATGTTAACAACCAATGACTCTTTTACTCAGTGTTTTTTAGTTTATATATCATGAAGATAATTGCCTTGGTGGTTAATTTGTTTTCCAGGAAATTACCTGAACTGAACTATTTCAGAAGTCAGGATGTGTTCAGAAAGTCAAGGTTTGTTATCCACTGCACTACATCTACAATTCCCATGTACAGAGATAATGACCTATTCAAAACTGACACTTAACTTTAACCGTGTTTCCAAGAAAAAAATAGTCTTTCCTGTGAGAAAGCAGCAGAATGCACAGCTGAAGGCTTCCGAGTAGAACGGCTTCCTGGAAAACACACACAACAGACTGACCTCTACTACGAGCTGTGATCCCTGCTGCTGTTGCTGCCGGCTCGCACGACAGAGAGAGAGAGAAAACTGACACTAACACAGGAGGGTAAAGAAAATGTTTTTTTTATTGCAGGACTGTGTAAAACAATAAGACTTCATCAAACAGTCAATGTTTGACTGAACAAGACAACTGTAAAAGTGATGTGGATCAATTTACACGTGATGAAGAGTGAACCATGGTCACAATAAAAGCCTATCGCTGGCAATATAAAGGACAATCCACCTAAAACAAACAATCCTGATTTATTATTTGTGGTCAAAGAACTAAAGCAACTCAATTCCCCAGACTGGAGCACTGTCAAAAGAAGGCAACTCAGATGAAAAATGTTGCCCTCAACTTACAGAGTAATTGGCAAATGTGAATAAATTCAGCAGCTAGTGAAACTTTCTCAACATTGATATCCAGTTTTCATCTGATGTTTCCTGACCAACCTCCAGTAATTTACTGCTCCCATCCAAGAAAGAGCCCAGCACATGAACACTCACCACACTCACCATTTCAACATTTTGTTATATGTACCGGTTAAACAAACTCAATTCTAATGTCTCCATCAGTGAGCAGTAGGAGCCCATGAGGGGGTATTATTACTTTAAACAGAACCAGAACCTCTCATTGTTTCCTGATTCATGCTAACCTGAGCTAAACAGCTGCTGGCTGCAGTGTCATATTTATTGTGCAAACATGACAGTGGCATCAGTCTCTGATTCACAACAGAACTGGATAACTGTTAAATATCTAACTAGCCTCCTTAGAACCATATAATTCACCTGTTCTGTGCATTGTGATATGTCCTCAAGTATATATAAAGAAAAAAATAAACATTACAATAAGTTAATTCATAGTTATTGGGTCACTTTTCCTGTGTACTTGCACGTGTGTGTGTGTGTGTGTGTGTGTGTAGTGTCTAACTTTCTTCCCCATTCTCCCCTGCGCCCTTGATTAGCCTTTTGTTGCCTCTTTTCCCTCCTGGTCCACGGGGCTTGGCGAAGGCCTGCTTTAAGGTGTGCTCCATTGGGTGAACTTCCTCGTACAGGAAATCTTCTGTCAGGCCGTCGCCACTGTCTATCTCCATCTGCGCGCATAATTCGCATAAATCGTTTTCATCATAATCTTTTGTCTTCAGCAGTTTATGGATACATTGTTATGTTGTGACCCAGATACTCAGGAGAGCTGTACCTTTTTGGTGACCTCCAGCTGGTAGTCTCTCTCCACCTCATCCAGTAACCTGTTTTTACAGCTGGAGTACAACATCCTCTCCTTGATACTACAGGTGTATCCAGGCATTGAATATATGAACACTGGAAGAAGCATCAAGTCATTTGTTAATAGCAGCTGATATTTGTTAAATCTGGCTCAGGTGATTTGGTTTACATGACACTGACATATTTTCACTGACCCACCCTGCAGATACAGCAACTTTTTTTAATATTTGTGACGTTCTTCACTTTTAGCTCTGCTACATCTTTATCACCTCCTGAGGGAAGCATCTCACTCTTTGGGGGCTAAACGCTGCTAAATCTCAGAATCTGTACTGTGGTGTTTCACTGAAAATGAGCTGCTTTACAAAAATACAAACTGTACAAACCATAAAAACAAAACAGGCGAGATTACAACACGAGGCATGGTTTGCTGTAGGAGTGGACACTGTCTCTTTACACACAGAATATAATATAAAACATTTATTTTAAAATATGCTTGAGTTTGTGACCTCACATGAGGTTTAGGAGTCACATCCACATATCTACCTGTTTCCCCTGAAAGTGTACATTCGTTCAATTAACCAGAAATAAAAATTTAACTAAATCAGAGTTTCCTGAAAACAGATGTAAGAATTATAGAAAACTAAGTAGCCAATTAAAGAACATTTCCATCTGATGTTTGATAAGTGTTTCACTCCAGCATCAGATCAACACTGTCCTCCCTGTGTACTGACCCAGTGCTTCCTGCAGCTGGCCCTGATGGGAGTGTTTGAAGATGAAGAAGTGGTATCTGGGTGAATCTGTGGGAATCCTGTAGGGAAGCTCGCGGGTCTCTGTATGTTTGGTGTGAACCAGCTCAATGGTCTCTTTCTCTACATCCAGCCTCTGTGACACAAAATACACAAACAAGCCTTTGTTACTGGTCAAGTCCCGCACAACAACTTTCTCTCTATTTTACTGACAAACACTGATAACGTTGTTTCAGAAATAGATTTTTACAGATAATTTGTGTTTATAGGAAGGATGTTACATGCTGCACACTGTGTAATCAGCAGTAAAGTTTTTGTCAGGACTCACCAACTGTATGTAGTTGATGCGTTTCTGTTTGAGTTGCTGCAGAGCTTGTTTGGCCTCTTCTTGTAAAGGAAATGCAAGACCCTGAAGAGTCTGGGCTCTTTTGTCTATGCCAAACTCCATTGTAACCTGCAGGATTTAAACACAGAAAACCACACGTTGACCAATAAAAGTCACTGGGTGAAGCAGATGTCTGTGTACAGGACTGCACAAACCCTCGCTCGTGCAGTCGGAGTCCCAGTTCTTCTGCGTTCATCCTGTGGAAATAAGAGATATTCATATTGGTCTCCTCTCTCCTCCTAATGCACAAATGCTTCAATTAGTATTAAACGGAAAATCTACTTACCCATACAACTTTGTCCTACAGGAAAAAAGTTTAAGAATATAAGATGTTTACAAACAATATACATTCAAAGTAAAGTGAATCATATGTGTGCAGTTTGTTTTGTTTAAACTCTACCTCCGTGACTTTAATTCGTTGTAATTCCTGCTCAGCTGCTGTGAGAGGAGCTGGTGAGGAGCGGGAGGACATGTGGCGGAGGTAGCCCTGAAAGCACACGTCCTCCTGCAAACAGGGAGACGAGAGAAACACCAGCATCAGAATTTCTAGTCATTATAGTCATTTATCAGTCATCAGTTTTCATACAAACCTCGACTGTGCCAAACATTTCGTCTCTGATGTGTCCTCCTCCAAATTCTTTCTTCAGAGTGGCACGTGTTGCTGCATACATCATCTTCTGTCTCACCTAGAGGACAGGAAGACCTTAACTTGGGTTTTTTTAATTTTCTGTTTTAAAATAACATTCGTTTTTTTCTTAAGAACTTTTTCAGAAAATACATCAAAAAATATATAATACACATTTTTTGTGTTTGAATATCTGTGTGATCACTAATAATAATCATAATCGAAACCTAAACCTACAGTTAGTTTGTTTTTGTATACATTCAGAACAAACAGTGTGGCAGACAAAGCTAGTTGAGTTTATCTTAGTCTTATTCTTAGTTTACAGTAATCAGCATCTCTGTACATACTGGTGATTGGTCAGGTGACCAGGCGATGAAGATCCACTCATGTCCCTGTGCATTCTGGGAGTCCAGACGGTAGAGGATGTAACACGGCTCCTGAGGTGTGAGCAGAGGAAGCAGGAACTGATCGTAGTCTTTGTCCCAGCTCTGTGCAGGCTCTCTGCATGAATCCAGCACCAACTCTTCTGCACACAAAAATGTGTATCAGCACACTCATGCCTGGGTTAGGATCGAGTCAGCTGAGAGGTTACTTGTGTCAGATGTTTATGAAAAGAGGGAACAACTTGTGTTTACCATTTCTGATGACAATCTTCATTATTCTGATGGCACCTCCCCTTGCTTGAGCCAAAAACTCTTTCAGCTCAGATGTTGCTAAAGTAACCAGATATAAGGCAGACAAGTCAAAACAGAAGATGGAGGGGTTGACCGCAAAGTTGGGTAAGTAAGAACCTGAGACTCCACTTCAGGGAGAACATTTGATCCACTGCCAGGCAGCCACACTATCACCTGAGGTGACTTGGACGGAGAACATATCCACAAAATAATCTGAGAAAGCTGAGTCTGAAGAGAAAAACAATCGTCTGCAGGTTTACATGGAGGATATTTGCTGTAGACGTGTTACCTATACTAACAATTTGTTAAGCTCCTTCTGTAGCCTCTCGCCATGGTTACCAAACACAGTGGTCTCATAAATGATGCATGATCAGCTGAGAAAGGTGAGAGAGGTATGCTTCCGCCAACCTGTCCCCCTATGCTCCAATTACAAAATGCTATAACATACAAAAACACATATATAACATCTGAAGATCCACAATTGACAAATATCATTACTGTCTTTTCACTAGGAAAGCCAGATATTTAAAGTGTGTCATGGTCTGAAACAGAATTACAGTGACACAGATGTGGAGCTTTGACATTCCACAATTATTCTCAGAGCGTGTAAATGGATGATCTTTCAATATGTCACTAGTGACATCGTGAGAAAGCATTGTTTGCATAAACACAACTCAAAATAAAAAAAAAAGATAAAGCATCTAAACTGAATTTGGAAACAAGGAGACCAATAGATCAAAATAGCCTTTAGATAATCCGCTGCAGTGATGTGAACTTACCATTAATTCCAGTTTGGTGTGACATCTTTTGGCAGTCAAGTTTTCACCGCTTCACACTCTCATGCAAGAATGACCAGGTCCAGGTCTCTGTGTCCTCAGTCTTCTTGCTCTGCAGGTAGGATGCCTCTCCACTGATGGCAGACAGATGGACCCACGCACACTAATGACATAAACTCCTCGAGGGTGACTTGGGAGACTTCTAACACTTGAAATACAATCTGCGGAACTGTGGCTGATGAGTAATAACGTGCCTGTCAGTGGATCTGCCGCCGTAACCACTGATCTAAAGCTCTATGCGTGTCAATGACCACAGCTTTAAAAGGTCTTGGGTGCAGGTGCTTCGCCAGATCAAACACTGTGCTGTGTGTGAAGGACAAACCAAGCTTTGTAGAAACCCACTGTCCATGACATGAGTGCAGTGCTGTAATGTAACAGCATTTTATCCCTCGTTCAAATAGGTTGGACGATCAGTTCAGGCTCAAATTCCTGCCACCTGGTCACAGAAATGTGACACCAGGCAGGGATCTGACCAGATCTTAACATAGTGGTCTGGACCATAAACACTGGGGTTTCAGGTATTTGTGTTCAGTAAATGTTGTGCATATTGATTGGAAAGGTTGTAATACAAAATTAATTTAGAGGTGAGAATGGGGCTAGAAACTAAATCAACACCTGCACCAATTATCAGAATATGATGTTTCTTATGGCAGGATACAAACACTAGTCATCCTAACATGTGAAAGGAAGTGATCCAAGGGTCACGTCTGGATACTGGAAAACTCTGAATGGTTAGTACCAGCAGAGCCATCACTAGTCGAAGTGACAAACTCACCACACACACGATAGTACCTTAGGTCTAGTGAAGGCTTACGTTGGTAGGAATCTGAGCGCCAGTGCCATCGCACCTTATCTCCCTCATCCCTTGCACACCTGCACACCTCCACTCATCCCTTGCCCACCTCCATGTGTGTGTGTGACCGTACCTGTGAGGTTACCTGTGATGGGAATCATCCATTATTCATTCAGTGGTGAGTACACAACCCAAGCATCTATACATTATTCAACAGAGCCCACACCCCCTCCTCTATTTCAGGAAGACACACTTTAAGTGAAGCAAAAAAAAGAAAGAAACACAGCCATTCATCATGCCGATTAAAGTTACCTGTGTTTCTCCCACACGTGTGTGTGTGTGTGTGTGTGTGTGTGTTTGCAGATTGGCTTACTGACTGAGTGAACGTCTGTTTGCATCTTTTACTCAGCTCATGTAAGTGATATGTCGTTGTGGTGTGAACCAGCAAAAACCTATTTAAAAAGACTTCACAGCACCATTCAGTGTTAATGTGGTCAAATCTCAAGTCTTTTATATAGAAAATGTTTACGTCACATTTATTGAATAAGCTGAAATGATCACTTAATTAGGAAACTGACAGAGAATGAATCCATAACTAATACTAATACCATTTTTCAAGCAGAAATAACCCAACGTGACCTAGTTTCATCCAGGTGAATTTAACTGGCTGTTGACTCATATCAACCATGTTTATCAAGATTTAGAGAAAAAAGGATGCAAAATGGAAGAAACTATTATTTTGCATATAAAACTATTTATTGTAAAACATGTGAACATTAAAAACACCTAAGATTTAACAGATTAATTACACTTAAAAGATGCGTGAAAATTTGCAATTTAAAAAAACATTTTTTACAAGAGGTATGTTGGATATTGTTCTGTCACAGTCGCATCAAACCTTAAAAAAACAGTAATAAAAAACTTTTTTTCTGCATAATGTTGATGTTCAAAAAATGGCAAACAATTATCCCAAATGTCCACATGATGACAATGTGATGTTCAGGGACTCAGTCTGGTAACATTCGTCTACAAGTCATCGACACACGGGAGCCAAAATGTCTGTTGAGAGAAGAAGGTAAAGATCAACACACTGCTCGTAGCGTCAGCAGTTCGTTTAAGCGAGTTTGATCACCTCACCATGTTAGTGCACGCGCTGGCAAACGTCATGTATTTGGGATTAAACTGCAGAGTGTTAATGGGTCCTGGATGTTTCCCATCCAGCACTGCCACCTTCATCCCGCTCTCGGTGCTCCAGACGTGGACTCTCCCGTCCTCTGATCCTGCACAACAGCACACATTGTAATGGAGATCTCAAAGGAAGAGAAGCAAATAGAAAGCTGCGGTATGTTAAGCTTACCGATCATGACAAACTGTGAGTCAGGAGTGAAGCAGGCCTCCAGGGAGATGCCTTTACTGTTGTTGTACCCCTTTAAATGAGCAAATACACGAAAGCCTTCAGCTGAATGAATGAATAACTCTCACTGTTTTATTCATGCACGTCTCTTACAGAAAATGTGTGCAGCACAGATCCATTGAAAGCATTGAGCACACGGATCATCCCTCCATTTGTAGAGATGAGAATCTGTTTCCCGTCGTTGCTGAACTTGAGTCCAGTCCAGTCACAGAATCGATTAAACCTCGTCTCAAAGGATGCAAACGGACCCTGTTCACAGACAGAACCAACATGTCATCTCTCTGATTCATGTGACTGAGCACAAACATTTAACACAAGGAATTAGATTTTTACCTTGTCAAAAGCACGAAGGTCATATAATTTAATCGCCTGTGATTCTACACCTGCGGCAAATATCAGTCCATCAGGGTCAAAGGAACATACAGGCTTTCCCAGTGGATTAGTCAACCCCTGAAATACAAACCACAAAAAATGTATTTAAAGAAAAAGTAAAACAAAGCTGGAAAGTATTGCCACCATTAATCAGCCTTCATAAAGGTTTTTACGTTAGTGTCTCCCTTTCCAGGGTTAGGGTTAGGGTAGGGTTAGTCTCAGTATTGTGCTCTAGTTACAGTATGTTTGTTCAGCTTAATGTGCAGAACGCCCTGCCGACTATGGCTCTAATTATACATTTGTGAACTGCCGACAGGGAGCACCGGCATTGTCCCGTCTGCTCATATAATACTCACCTGACAGTTCGGAGAGCGCAGGTCCCAGATCCGGATTGTTTTATCCAACGAGCCTGAGATAAACAAATCATCCACTGGCGACATGGAGAGAGCAATAACTCTGGAAACGTTCAAAACAAACAAACTAGATCAGCTAAAGCAAAAAAGACAAGAAAAAGACAAAAAGACACCTTTGGAGGACAAAGGTAAATATCTTCACCTGTACCTGCCTTTAAAGATTACAACTTTCTCTGTGCATTTGTGAAACATGAACAGTAAATGCATTATTAGTGTGTTATCATACGGTGTAGATGATGAATGGATTACAACTGCACCTCACTCTGACATCATTACTATAACTAGAAGCAGTGATAGATCTAATTAGCACTGCACTAGGCCTAAAAAGATCTCCTACAATCTACATCTAGGTGCATGTATGTCCCTCCAGTACATGACAGGGGTTGAAATAAACACTTCTCATTTACACTAAAGGACTTCTCTTCCTTTGGATTCGGGGGGCCTTTTACTCACCTTGCAGTGTGACCAGGGAAATACCTGATGTACTTGTTGTCAGTGAGTGACAGGTATCGAATGGTATCTACGAGACATGAAACTACGTTTGAGTTCAGAAAGGTGAGCAGAACACGCACATGTGAACGCAGCTTCTAATCCTGGCGGTAACGTGCTGGTCGTGGCGAACAGCCGACAGTCAGTACTGGGTTGTTACCACTTTCTATGACTGGTGTATTTGTTAGGGGCTGTACAACAAAGCACTGTCACACACAGACAACGGATAAAACACATTAAACACAGATACACGGGATGGATACCGTCTAGTTTGTTGGAGCTGTAGATCACTGTGTGCGTGTCTCCGTGTGTGTAGCGGATGAGGTCTGCGCCATACTTCTTGCTGAACAGGGTCCGTCTGGGTCTGACCGGGGACAGAAGAGGCTGCAACCTGAATCTGATTTGTCTCACACGATACATTCCCTGTACACACGTTGTAAATGTAATGTTTTGGTTTTACCGTCACTAACCTTCCCTCTCTGACGTCATATAACACGATGCGGTCGTCGTCGCTGCTCGATATCGCGTTTTCCCCGTTTGGGCAGTAATCCACACAGTTGACTTTCTGTGAATTTTCTCTGTACGTCCTGGCGACCCTGAAGCTCCGCAGCACGCTGTCTGTGATCTTCATGCCTGCAGCTTAGAGAAAAACACATACATGCATATTATGTTGGGAGGACTGACTCTCAGATCCCCGAACGGTTACGTTTTCATTGGGACAACAACACAATGCGAACAAGAAGCAATGCGCTGACCTGCTATACGAGGCGTTCGGGTTGCGTCTCGGTGGCTACCAGGTGGGCGGTGCTTAAGAATGAGCATTCTGCTCACCGTTAATGGCCCGCACCCGCTCGCGGAAAGATGGAATGAACGACACCACACAGGAAATTGTTGCGTTTAAATTCACTATTCAACGTTTCTGTTCATGAATGAAAGTTGGAAAAGAAACAGTCAAGTTTTAGGCTGAATGTTTAAATCAAACAATACATCTATAACTCACTGCACAGACACCACAAAAAAGCGGGGAAATATATGTTATAACACCTGGAAGCTTTGCTCTTGCATAATTATCGTTATTTCAGGATTTTCTTTTTCTTGGTTGCCCACTTTGTGAGCTTCTCTTTCAATCATGCACAATATATTATTGTCACTTGTTGTATACTTGACAGATGTTTCCAAGATGTAGCAGCAGACAAAGGATTTTGGGTGAAGTTTAGATTAAAGTCTTTATTCCTCCCAGAATCCACTCTCGTTTGGTCTCCAATACATCATTTTAATCATTTACGCTATGTTTTAAATGTACAGGAAGTAAGTTATAAATGTAAAATACATTTCAAGATTCAAAAGCCTTTATTAAAGTATAAAGTATTCATTATTATTATTATCATATTCCCAGAGGGAAATTGTTTACATGATTTTACATGTCGACTCTCCTAGTTCCTTCCCGATCAAGACAGATAATTTTTATAACTAAAAAGTTTGGATATTAATAACATTTAATATCCAAATTTTTTAACATTTCAACAGAAAGAAATCTGTTGTTAATTTTGCCTTTTGTTATAGTTATTCAGTAGGAAAATATTATATAATTTGTACTACTACTATTACATTTGGAGTATAGAATTTATTATATTTAAAATATGTTGAAAGCAACTCTGCATTTATTATGTGTTTATGTAAAAAATCCATTTAAGAGTGTTGTAATGTAGTTTTGTTTTGGTTTTATGTTCTTGGGTTGTGCACAAAACAAAGTTATGCGCTTTTATTCTGGAAGGCGTGACCCGGAAGTGATTGAATTGTGAGCGCAGCATGTGTCCTCCCTGAGTTTGTAGATGTTTCTGGTGTCAATACGACCTTCCTTTTGAACAACAATGAACATCTGTAGAAGAACAGCGTGTGCGGGCGACTGGAGCTCCGGCTTCAACACTCTCTTCACAAAACCGCGGACAAACCGGTGTCCGCGGACAGCACCGTCCCGCGGCTGGAGCTGGACCCCCGCCTCTAGACAGGCTCCAGGATCCAACGCGGGAGAGAAGCCCCAGCTGAGAGCAATCGACCTTGCCCGTAAAGTCCGAGAGGAGAAGACCGTGTCCCAGGCCGCGGGGGTCGCGGTGTCCGCCCTGGAGAGGAGGGTGACGGAGCTGAAACGGTTCAGTCTGCAGCTGCAAAACGTTCATCCTAACGTGCTGGCCAAACACCTCCACAGAAGCGTGCTGTACCAGGACAAGCACGTAGTTGTCATTAATAAACCCCATGGTGTCCCGGTGAGAGGTAAACAGGTTGTTCGGGTTTCTACGGGTTTCATTATGACTACAGTAAAAATGAAAAGAAGTTGTTACACAGAGATATGTGGAACTGCTTAGAAAGACCTGTTGTCTTTTTTTAAGAGACACAAGATTGGTTTCATTCTTGCATAATCTGACCAATGTTTCTTATTAAAAGTTTAATATGACATGAACACTTTGAAATCTATTCAAGATGACCTACTCAGACATTTAATGTTGTCCAAATAACAGCCTCAAAGACTGGATTAAAATAATCCAATAACAACACAGTCAAATCAAGTCAGGCCAGAATATACTGTATTTTGCGTAACCTTGACTAAATACTCAGTATTCAGGATTGAAAACCTCTGTGTGGTGGAACACAGCTTAAGAGAAATGTACTTTTTCCATTTGTGCATCCTGTATGTGCAATGAGTCCATTTTGACCAGTGCACCAATCTCATTTGAAGTTGGATGACCTGAAGCCTAACATGTGGATTTGGTGTTGTTTGGTCTCTCAGACAACTCGAGAGTCACATCCATCTCCTCTGTGCTTCCTGTCCTTTCCAAAATGATGGAGGGGAACGCAATCAAGTCTGGTTCTCAGCTGCTCCCTTGTGTGGGTCTGGAGAAAGAGACGACAGGAGCTCTTCTGCTGGCTAGGAGTGAAGAGGCAGTGGAGCACATAGTGAACCTGCAGAGAAACAACCAAGTGGAGTGCAAATACTGGTGAGATGCAGGACGTCGATCCAGACATTCTTCTCTTCCAGACTGAGAGAGATTTTTATATTTACTCGTTCTGCCCCAGGGTCGTCACAGTCGGCGTACCTGTGCCACCTGAAGGAGTGATTGACATTCCTATCATAGAGCGAGAGGTCACAGGCCCCCAGCCGCACTACAAGGTTTCTCTTCTTCTGTGGTTTTAATGCAGTAACCTTCAGTCATGAAATCAGATGATTTTCATTATGCTATATATGAAAATCAGTGATTAAATGATTGACTGTCAGTGTGACAGAAGAATTATCATGTTGTACATAGTTTCTCCAATTTATCACCTTTTCTCACTTTTTGTCAGATGGCGTTAAGCCCTCTTTTCAGAATGAACAATGCAGGTGATGGTGTGACTAAAGTGCGAGCCCATCGCCAAGCTCATCCTGCAGCGACCAAGTACAGGGTCGTGGACAGCAGCAGTGGTTGCAGTCTTGTGGAGCTCCAACCTCTTACTGGTAAAAAGAACTAACCAGTTTGGCAAATGTCTCTGGGCAGACATGACACATTCAATGGTTTTATAGTTTTTAAAATAAATATGTATATTTCCATTTCCACAGCAGTGAAGCACCAGATGAGAGTCCACATGGCATTTGCTCTTGCGTGTCCCATTCTTGGTGACCATAAATATTCCCATTGGAGCAAACTGGCCCCACAGGTAAAATATATGTTAAAAATATACAACGGGAAATCTCAAAGAAATTTAGAAGAGTTGTTTTTTTAAACATGCTGACAATTCTTAGTTATGTCCCAGTTTTTAGGTAACTGTGAGAAAAGCAATAATTCTACTTAGTGTTTATTACTGAGGCCATATGGTTCTTTATGTAAGACTGTACTGATCCCAGAGAGAAATTCTAAAGGCTCAGAGGTAGAGTAAAAGTTGCACATGGGCTACGGTCGACGTACTGGAGTGCATTATATCAAGAGGCAGTGTAATGTTTTTAGAATTACTGACATTACACAACATTGGAAACGCGTCACCTCACACAGAATTATCACCTTTCTTACGGTTTCATCTTTAAATAAAAACTCTGTAAACTTAATATTCACAGTGGGGCTGCTGTATTGGATTGTTTAGGAGCGCCTAATGAAGTGGCCAGTGAGTGTACATATAGTGTAAAGTTGTTTCTCACACTGATTATACAGTTTGAGTGGGTGAAACCAAGATGCCTCTCACCAGGCATCCTGGTGTGATGCCGCTGAGAGATACTGTAGCTTCTGTGCTTGTCCATTTGATCTGTTGCCCTACAACAGTTGTAAGAAGTTTCAGTCTTGTTCTAAATAACTAGGAGCACATTTTGGTCCACAGATATTACCTGAGCACGTGTTGACGAAGCTCGGACTGGAACAGAGGAAGATGCGATATCTTCCTCTACATTTGCACTCTCGACAACTGATACTTACAGGAGCCAGTCAAGGAGACATCGACGTGTCTTGTCCCCTGCCTAAATATTTCACACAAACACTGAAGCGACTGCATTTAATCTTTGATGAAAAAAAGGACCCTAAATAATGTCTTTTGTTAACTCTTTTGCAGTCCTGTGGATGTCTGCAAGTACTGGATGTTAGTGAAAGAAAAAGGACTGTTCTGTGAGAAGACTGTAAAAAGTAAATGACTGTACAGTGCTATAACTAATTTTGGTAATAAACATGTATATCAACTCTCTCTCCTGTTCAGCTGTGTGCATGTGGCATTTCCTCAGAGACACCACTAAGCTGTAGACACACAGCTAATAAATGCTTCTCATTTTTAAGCTGCTAGACATAAGTCTTGATACAAGGATTAATACAGCATTAGATAAAAATGTTTCCATGTGTATATCCTGTTTAATAACCCTACAATACATACAGGAATAAAACCCTTGATGGGAGTCATGATTGCTAGCTTTGACCTGAGAGAAGTGTGTCTAATTTCCTGAATGACTACAATATAGCACTTGAATTTGTGAATATCTGAGGTTCAACTCACTCAATGATTCACAAGCATTAATTGTGACGTCATTTTTGAAGAAAAAAACAAAACAGGCACAGGTTCTTCAGCATTGAACATATCAATACATGCTTCAAAATGCAGTAAGTATACAAAAGTAGTGAACCGTGGTCCCTGTAATTGTCCATTATGATATATGATAGTGGGACCAAGACAAGAAAACATGGCTAACCGTCTCTGAGGTTAAGAAGTGAATGGTTAAATATTCTATTTTCATTTACTTTGTCAGAAAAATGTACCACCTCTGCTTAGCCGGGAGAAGCGCTGGTGCTCCATCACAATCCAGCTGTGGTGAGACTTAAGCCTCACTCTTAATTCAAAGGTTACAGAGGTGATGGCTTAAAAAGGTAGATGAGAATGAACAGTGCACCCAATCAGCTGGAAACAGTAAATAAAAGAGAAAATTCTTGTGGTCGCTCTGGAGAAGGAAACAATGATTGTTTCAAATGTTCTGTTTTGAGATGGTCTGAAGTTTTTACAGTCAGGGTGGGTACTGCATAGCCAACAAATGGCGACTGGAGAACTAGTTCTCATCAGTCCACTCAGTCCTTTCAGGTTAGCCCATGTTCTCTGGACCAGTGCCGATAATCTCCTGGATCTCTCGGACCACAATGAGACGAGCCAGCATGCGCTCCACTTGCTGATTCGTGATGGGCTGAGACGAGTACCACATCGGACTGTTGGGTGCGACAACAGGCTCTGGAGTCATGTAGTATGCATCATTACGCCCTTTAACGCTCTGTGGACTAGCAAAGGAAAAGGGAGTGTTTTGTGTGAAAACAGTAGAATAATTCAGCCAAATTCGGACATTTGTATCTGAACGCCACTCACCATTTGAAGAGGTAAAAGTCATAGAGTTTAATGGGACAGCGAAGAGGATTCTCAGGATCCTCAATCTGCTCTTCATACATGTCATCTGTTCCTGAAACAGATGTGAGGCGTAAGTTAGCAACAGGAATGTCTGCCATTGAAGGCATCGATTCATAGCAAGGCTTCAATATAAAGGTACTAAGCACCTTTTTGTCCAGCACCGTGTGAACCTTGTCCTCTGAGAAGGCGGATAGTTGTCGCTTTGTCCTTGGCATTAGTGGGGTTCTTCCTTGTGTGTCGTAACACTTTAGAGAAAGTTACTTTCATGTGCTGTTCGGGTGTTATGAGGCGGAAATACCTGTGACAAAGATGTTGATTTTTTACCACTCTCAGTCTTTATATCCAAAACATCGTTGGGGCATTAAATGGAGCAGATATGGGTGATTAGTGCACACGGATGATTACTTACTTAGTGTTGAAGTACATTAGAGTTGTGAGCAGCGTTGCAGGTGAATGCGCACCAAGCTGTTTACACTCCCACAGCATCTCCTCCGTCACATGACTTGGAATAACATAACCTAAAGAGACGACATGTAATTATTAACTGCTTCTGATAGTTTTTACTGATATTGTAGATTCTTTCTCACCTAAAGGATGGACACTGGGTTTCCAACCATCCAAGATTTTGTGTAAACATCCACAGAACCGTTCGTAATATGGATCAGAGAAAATATCATCCACACGTCCATTTTCTGACAGATACTATGGAAAGAAAAGGAATTTTTGACTTCAGACAACTTTCTGGCATATTGCACCAATCAGTTTGAGCACGTTGACACCAACCTTTTGTATACACAAGAAGACGTAATATAGAACATCAGGTGCAAATTGTTGTTCTTCTGATCCCCGTGCCTCCTGCGTCATCAGGGACAGACCCAAGCTTAGCTCAGCCACAGCACTAGACACCAAGTCTTCTTGAAAACGCAGAGGCTGACGACCTGGCCACAGCCACATAGAGGTGAGCACAGTGGGTTTATTGGTACCGTAACGGGTTTCTCGCTCATTTATCAGAGTGTGCATTTAATTATATTTTACTTACGTCCAATGGGTGCAAGCTTCGTCTTCTCCTGCTTAATCAGCTCTGCATTTTTTTGCTTTACCCAAAGGCCCCAGACCTCCAGACCCTCCTCTGGCTTAAGACAAAAAGGAACCATAATCTCTGTTGGTGGTTCAGCATGATCCTCCGTTTCTATATGACCCTGCACACAGCCAAAATAAAAATGTTAAACACATCTTAATAAATCAACTGACAATTCAGACAAGTCTGAAAAGGACCAGAAATGCAGAAAGCAGATTTTGTGTGTGTATTTGTCTGCAATTTTGAGACTGTATAAGGCACTAAATAGGTGTAAATTATTATTATTATAGAGTTGGTAGATCCTATGCACTGGTATTTCAAATGTGTCTGCTATGATCTCCATTTTCTTTAAAATTTATCTAACAACTTTTACTCCATTTAATGCACTGCGTGAAGAAAAAAAGTGCCACAAAGCAATGGACAAATTCCATGAATACTAATCTAGGTCTGCAATATAATTTGAAAGGTAAAAGTTGTTCTGTTCTGACCTGCAGATGGAGCTGCTGTTCTTGCCCCTCATCTCCTTGCTGTTGGTTTGGGTCCCATATGTGCACTGACTGTGTAGTATTGTAAGTCCCTCCAACAGTCTGCACTGCCACAGGGATGTGAATGTTCCCATTCATGAACTGTGCTGGGAACAGTGTCTGCACTATTTCCTCCTGTGTCCCAGTGGAAGCTGACTGCAAATTTGTAGATGCTGAAGAAGAGGGGGACATTGTGTCCTTACCATTGGTGGTGGTAACGTGCACTGTACTGTACGTCTCCTGGGGTATGGCAATGTGAGTTACACCCTGCTGTTGTGGAGTGGAGTACACAGGGATGGTCCAGGTCTCACCTGCGGGACCTGTAATTGTTCCTGTAGTGCTGTATAGTTGAGCACTGTCAACTGTGAGCAGATCTGGTCGTAATGAGACGTAGCTTTGCTGCTGCCCTTGAGGAATGGTCAGAACTGTGGCTAGCTGCTGGCCCTGTGGAACAGCATAGGAAACTGCTAGAGGGACATCCATCTTACGCTTCTTGGCTGGTTGAAGAACTGCAGAGGCAGAGCCACACCTCCTTTCTGCCTCTCTGGGAGAGGCTTGTTGCTCAGGAGGAGACATAGCCTCTATGGTCTGGATCTGGAGTCCACCTTGTAGCTGAATCTGTTGACCAGCCTGAAGTTGAATTTGCTGGCCCCCTGGCAGCTGTATATGTTGCGTTCCTTGTAATTGGATGTGTTGGCCACTTGACAAATGGATTTGTTGTCCTCCAGCTACGGCCGCAACCAACTGAGCCTGAATCTGAAAATAGGGCCAGCACTGTAAACAAACCTGAAATACATCACACGAATGACATTAATATGGGTGACAGAAGTTAATACTTTACCTGCTGTTGTTGCTCCTCTGTGAGATCTCCCGGGTGGACGATCTGAGCTGATGAAATTTCATGCAGGTCTTGCTGAGAAGGAGAGGCCACCTGAAGAACCTGACTAACTGTTTGGCCCTGTTGTTCCTGAATCTGAACCTGGCACACAGTGGGGGCATGAAAATAGTATCAGTCACTCAAAGATATGTGTCACCGATATATTGTCGAGGAACACTGCTAACTGAAGGGATGATAAAGCGTATTCACAAAATCCCAAACAATATCTGAAGCTACATATCAGACAATGCGTCAGAAAATTCTGCCAAATAAATTTTTGTCTCCACAGAGAAGCTTATATTTATTACAGGACTATTTGAAATCTATTAGACATAATAACAGCAGCAGTGGAGAGAAAAAGAACAATCACGTTATCCCGTTTTATTTTGTAGCTACGCACGTCTTCAAACAACCAGTAGAAAACAGGCAGACTACACTAAATGGGAATTTTAACAATTAATTCCTACCTCAATTCTTATGCAGATACGAGAATCAGAGCTGACACTCAAATACACGACAGCCTTCTCATTTATTTTGTACCATGACAATGAGTAATGACTGTGATCCTATATCCTGCAGGCACCATCTGGCGTGTGACATTAAAACATAGTGCTGTAGCTGATATTTCTATATTAAGTTACCTGCACTTGGAGCTGCTGTTCAGATCCTTGATGCACCGACAGCTGAGGTGAAATCTCAGCTGAGGTCACTTGTACCTACCATAAAACATGTTCACACGTGTTTTAGACTACAACATACTGAAGAATGATGTTAATATAATTTAACTACCATCATAGTAAAAAAAATAAAGGATGGACTCTTACAGGACAAGCCAACTCTAAGAGAGATCCAGCCACCTCTGTGTTGTCTGCGTAGACACAGTTGGCACCTTGCTGCTGGTACACCATGGCAGTGGTGGTGGCTGCCTCTCCCTGCTGGCCAAACTCCTGCAGCACCTCTGGGCCCTTGGCAAGAGAGTCCAGGAACTCCTTCATCCTGTGCTGAGGCACAGTGCGGGCCTTCTGTCGCACATATTCGTCAAAGGAGACCACCCCACTCTCCTGCTCATTCATGGTCACTTGTCCTAGACGCATAAGATAAAGTCAATTAAACGTTACGTTACATTTATGATGAATGCACAATTCAAAATGAATACACCTGGTTCAAAAAGTAGAACATGAGTTACACTATTAAATTCAAACAATTGCTTATTAGAAAATAATAAGAAAATTGGTAGGCACACGGGTCAAAGTTCGCATTGGTTGGCACATACTTGATAGATACACCACGCTTTTATCAACTTTTGCAACATGGCAGTCACTGAGACATAGCTATGTCTAAAAACTCAAAATAAATGTGTAACAAGACATTCGTCGGTTAGAAGTTTACAGAGTCACAGAGAAAGACATCGATGTCTGTTTTTAGGACTTTTCCTAACAGTGCTCCAACGCCGCCTACGTTGTAACGTTAGCTAACTTAGCCGTTAGCTTCACATTGTTAGCAAAGCACTGTTTGGTCACAACCCATATGGATAGTTCATTAGTTAGCAACTGTTGACTCTGCTTAACTTAATCATATACTAATGTTCTGTCTAGTAGAAATACTGTAATTCCGTTACATGGTTCGTCATATTATACACTAAGAAGCATTAAAGCAACAGTCCATTCATAATCAATACATGACGCTAACAAGCTAGCGCTTCTGTTAGCTGGTTAGCTAGCTCGATGGCTTCGGATCCTGTCACGCTACCTTAAATAAAACGAAATCCTCTTCTTTCCGCCAAGACACGGTGTTTAAAACTAAAACGGCGATAAACGTCTAGCAGCTACCACCAACATGCCGCTCACTTCGCAACATAACGCATGTAGCAGCAGGAAAATACCGCAAACAATGCTATGATTAGACTGCGATAAAATTTAACAGCAGCGAGCAGGCGAGGTCTCTGACGTCTGATGTTGATGTCAAACACGTTTCAGTCGCCCAGCAAAGCACAGATGTATTTATCCAGCAGAATCGAGAGTAATATTACTGCGACCTACACCACACAGCAATACATGAAAAACCGCGTCCACAGTTACATGTACAATGACGGAAGTAAAGGCCCCAATAACAACGCGACTCGTCTGCAGAGTGCTCTGCCCGGCGACGGCCTGATAACAACACATCCCATCGTCCAGCATTGACAACACTTCTACAGTATTATAGCTGTGAAATGAAAACTAAAATGACATTCACACTCAAAGTTAAGTGGACAAGAAGACAAACTGTAACAACACTTGGGACTGAAAAACACGCATCTCGAGCACTGTAGAGAGATACTACATTATTTGCACTGTTTACTATTATTTTTCTGCATTGCCTGACATTGAAAAGCTGAAAGAAAATTAAATATGCCTTAAACAACAAAACGAATCTCTCTAAAAGCAAAGGGAATAAAAAACAACGTATTACAAAAAGTATATAAATGTTTTGGCCTTACTAATCTTTATGGTTTCTTGGTTTAATTATACACCAGCAATGATGCATAAAGCACCAATGAGATGATTTAACGTTTAGCAAAAAAACTGGTAAAATGGCCTTATTTTGTCAGACTAATTCGTCTTGTGTGACATGTCACTACATGCACTACTTTTGAACTCTGCATCATATTTCTCTGGAAACCTAAATAATTTGAATAATTGGTTCTGCTCATTTTTGTTGAACAATTTATTGCATGTGCCTTTAACATAATCTAACTGCCCCAGTCTGCCTTAAAGCGCCAGGCATGTGCTACTGAGTGCCTCCCCCTGTTTGCTCCACAACACGCTGCCTCTCACACGTCTTAAGGTGGCCCATGATAGATGTGCTGAGTGCATAGGCTATCTCTGCTACACACGGGATATGAAATAGTTAATTCCCACACTCTCTGCAGAGTAGCTGGGCATTTTGCAAAAGCTCTCTGCCAAAAGTTGTAGTGGTACTCATATATATTAACTACTACTGATATTGCATGTTTTTACATCAATGATAAAACATGACAAAATCATAAGAGTTCATCTAAGTGCTACCATATCAGACAGTAACTTTGATATCTACTGCCCATTTTTGTGTCACACTTGGCCTTATAGATTCACACATTTTGTTGTTGTTATAAAAAAATGCTACAGTTCTTATGTCTACTTGGCTTCGCATTATCACTGCATGTGACTTTGGGCCACTGTAAGAATCTTACAGTAATCCCTCTGAAAGGGGATTTAGGTTACCACAACTGTTGTAGGAAAAAGCAGGTGCGTAGTCAATTATTTACAAAAGTGTTTTCTTCGGCTATGTTTAAAAAGTAATACCATGGAAATGTATAAAGGCATGTTCATTTTCAGAAGCAGACTCTGGTATTTAGGTTTTGCTTTTTGTTTCTGCAGGTGATGGCATGATGGGAGACTGCCAAGTAACCAGCCGGTATATAATAGGAATAAGACGTCAGCCAGAGGGCTTGATGACTGTGAGCATGTCTGTAAATCCGATGTGTTCAGCCCTCCCCAAGATGCTCTTTGACTTCAGAAATCAGATGTTACACACACATTCTGTGGCTGGACGTGGAGTGCTATCCATGACTCACTGAAAGGAAGCAGGGCACGAGAAAACACAGGTACATATGGTTCTATTGAGCATTTCACATTTGGGTGGGGAGTTAGTTTATAGCAAAAACAAATGGCAACCGTTTTAGTAAGGGAATCAAAATTATAATAATAGAAAAAAAAATCAACTTCATGTCTTAGAGTCTACAAATCATCTTGTGTGTACTGCATTTATTATATCTGTATTTTGTAAAAGAAATCCAGTTGTAAAATTTACATTAGCATGTCAGGACATAAGGCATTTCCTAACATTATGGTTTACATTTTGAGCATTGTTTTTGTAAACACATAATGTTTATTTAGCATTCAGAACCCAAGTTGGTGCTGGAAAATTGGGTCACGTACTATAAATGTTTTTATCACCTTGGTAGAAATATTATTATGCACAACACTTAAGTTCTATAGCGTGTCACTTTATTCATTCATAGTTTTCTTTTCATAGTATGTGTGATTAGCGTATCAAACTTTCAGCTTGACATTTGTGACCCCAACGACAACGGCAGATCAGACAGGCTCATGCAGTTTGAGTTTTTGTCAAGCCGTGCTGTATTTATGTTGACACATAGCGTACGCAGATGTTGTGGAGTGTGCAATCCCAGTGGATTACACAGAGGAATTATTGCTCTTTACAGGATTGAAACACAAGATTAATTACCTGTGAACCTGCGTGTCCGTTTACCTCAACCTAACTTCTACAGTCATTCTAGTATCAACGCTTTCAGAATTATACACCACGCCGTAAAACTTTTACACACTATTGATGAGGATGAATGTATAAATGCAATAGTTACAGTTAACGGTAGACAACAGTCTGAATAGCTGTTGTCAGTCTAACCATCTTATTCAGTTTTCATACTTCTCAGATGTGAAATTACATGTCAACCTTTTTGTTCCTCAGGTCTTGCTATCTCAACTTCACTGACAAAAATGGGGCGTCCATCACTGCTCTTCATTTTACTAACCATGTCTTCTTCTACACTTGGAAGCCTGATTCAAATTTCACGCTTGCAGGACAACTCTGCTTCTGTACAAATAAATCAAAATGCAGACAGAAACATCTATGCCACGGACAGCCTCAGCAGAGAAGTAACCTTCCATTCAGTGAGCGGCAGTGATGCTGCAGAGGGAAGTGCACACAGTGTTGACAGTAGAACATCACAGATCAACAATACCGTTATTCCAAAGGAGTCAGAGCGAGCCAGCACTGAAAATACCTCTGAGTCTGGAGTCACATTAACTACAACACCTGACCGTACTCCATACCATTTAAAGGCTCATGACCAAGAAGCTGACGAAGCCAATACTTCAATTACAGGGCACGCTCACGCCCGTGTACTCATCTCAGAGGACGCTCTCCTGGAAGGCAGCCACACAACCAATGAGGACCAGTTAAAAGTGGGTCAAGCATCAACAGTAAATGATGTCCTCATGAAAGGTAAGTAAAAGTGTGATGTACAGTATGCCCTTGTTTAAATATGGTTTGTCATACAATTTGTCAAACATGATTTACTTTAACTAAAAAACACAATTAATGCTAAATATATTTTTATACATTCATCACTGTGACAAAAATGCCAAACATTGTTAAATGTATTGCAGTGTAAATAAATCAAAAACAAGTGATTTTATCCCTATATTTCTCTCTCTTTCAGGTCAGGAAAGCCCTGAACCTCCCACCCAAACAAATGTGTTTACTTCTATGACGAACCAAAACAAGTCAGGGCCTGGAGATCCTTGTGTATTTGGTCTTAGACCTTGTGTTCTTCTTAAAAACCTTAATGGTACCAGTCTGCTGTGGGATGACATGAGGCGCACACTGGCATTTGCCTGGGAACTACATGTCTTTGGATCTGCCAGCCTTTTCATATTGATGGCAGTCCTGGCGGTTTTTGGGATAGCTGGTGCCTGTACTTGTCCTCCTCCCCTCTGTGAAGCCCTGACTGTGGCAAACAGTCTTTTAATTATGGGTGGTACATTGCGTGGAATCCTCCTTCTACTTGACCCTTATGGTACATGTCAGATCCTATCCCGTGCTAGTCTCGCAGCCTTCCATAACGTTCCTCTGCAGCTTCTACTGTGGGCACAGGTTGCCCTCGCTCTGGTCACACTCAGAGGACTGAAGTTATTACTTTTTCCGCTAAAGTTGCAGCACCCATGGGTGGTTGGAGGGCTTGCTATATCACACTGCACTGCATTACTTATAGCAGACCTATATTCATCAACCTTGTCCCCGGCTCTGCCTCTGTTGCTACAGACGCTCTCTGTCTGCTGGGGTGTCCCATTCTGCATGGGAATCCTGACAAAGTCTCTTTCTCATCTACACCCTTTTCTCAGGTCTTCTGTACCTCAGTGGGTTCCTTCACAGAGGATCGAGAGACGAGCAAAGCGTGTAGCAGCAGTGTGTGCCTTCTTCGGGGTTCTCTGCTGCAGCCTTCACATGTATAGTCTCCTCTGGCTTTATGGGCTACTGGGGAACTGGAGGCGATTTGGCTGGGGCTGGTGGCTCAGTCAGTTTTGGGCACGAATCCTTGAGCTGGCTTGGGGATTCTCTTTGCTTGTCCTGGGATCCTGGATTTTCTGGATGCCCTCCAAGAGTCATTCAAGAGCTGATCAATGGCAGGGCAGGAGTGAGGCATCGAAATGGTTAGATAAGAAAAGCTTGTTGAGTAGAGGTTTGGCTAGTTTAAGAAAAGGGCCTCTCAGAAAATCAGAGAAGACTTGGGAAGACCTGATGCCAAACAACTGGGCGAAATATAATCTGTCCAGGGCAGGTATCAGCAACAATGTAATGTGTCCTTATGATGACCAGCCATCTCCCATCATGCCAGAATACAAGTCTGATGCTGTTAGCAATAGCACCTCTGACTCTCAGGCTGCACTATTGTGGCAGAAAGTTGGTGAACGTGAGTGTATTCTTTCACTTATAGAATTTGACATGCGACCCCCATCTCCTATTAACCTCCGGCGCAGCATTGACATTGCCCTTGATCGCGGGCAGCTCGTAGCAGGAGGTCTTTTCACTCCTCCACCTCTCTCCTGGGCTCAGACTGTGGGCACAGACACCATTGATGGGGACAGTGGTACAGCATTACCTCCAGCGTATGTCAGCTATGGGTGGATGTTCGACACAGAGTCTATTTCTGCATCTCTTGACCATTTCCAAGCCAAAGAGCCGATGCAATCATCCAGTGCTACACCCGATTGCACTGGCAGCATTGAGTCTCCATCTATTGTACATCATAGAGAAGAATTTGATTCAATGTTCTCCGCAGTGATGCTTCAGCATCACTGGTCTGATGATGATGTCACAGACCTCTAAGCTGTCTCTTATGTCAGGAGAACAAATACTAACGTCCTACTCTGAAACATCAGGAATGGCTCAGAAAGATCATAAATCAAATATTCAGATAAGACCCTTTTATAGCAGTTAGCATCACACAGATAGTGAGTCATGTGTGCAGGATAAACCACCTTTAAATCAGTTTTACAATTCCTGTAACCTGAGGTGACATGTTTTTCCTGTTTGCATCAGATTTATGTTGTAAAGAATGTAATATTTATAACTGCATGTTTCCACTCTGTTTGTAAATAAAGTGATTTTTTTATGAATTGTTTATAATCTTGATCTATCTATCTATCTATATATACCATACAACATGTATTTATCAAAAGTTTAAAAGAGAATTAGTTGGCTTTTTGAAATGTTTGTATCTTTCACATCAATCAAAGAAAATACCCTGATCTGATCACTCCCACCAAGATCCAGTCCTTTTTTTCTTTTTTGTCTGTTGCCTATAAAAGCTACAATAGATTTCAAGCCAGATCCCAAGTGTTTAAGCAAACTACGACAGCACTTTGCATGCACATTTCAGTCTTAAAACAAACAAACAAACAAACAAATGAGAGTTTTGCTGACTATAGACGCTGTAGAAGTACATACACATCGTCATTCTTTTGCATGTAATCTACTGGTGTCCATATGTGGACACACATGAACGTCTCACACTTCACAAACACTTATAATATAAACTCTAGGCCACAGTGTATCCTGAGACATAGTGAGTGAAAAGCTGTGTCTAAAATATCTAACTGGCACACTTGCAGCCTGCATGTGTCATTGTGTGATCCTGGAAGGACATAAACTCATGACTGAAGACTTCCTTTTGCACTCACTGTGCACAAAAGTTTATAATGACTTGTCAGATTTGAGTGAACAAACAAATGGGTATAATTGTATAGTTTGTCAATGCAAGTTTGTCTAAATACTTTGATGTAAGTTTGGTCTATTCTCACTGCAGATGACAATTGTTAATGATGAGAAAGAGAAGTGTCACATGGAATTAATTTTCCTTACAACATAATTGATATTTACTCCCTTTTCTGGTCGATGGTGTCAAATGATATTCTCTTCATTGTTGGACATTAAGCCTACCACACCAACTACACCTTGTCCATATTTGGTGTTAAAACTGCTGCTCCTCTGGCCCAGTTTTCTTAAATGCCTCCACCATATAAATTTCCCTTTTTAGTTACAATTCCCCATGGTACCTGGCACCCTCCTCCTGCCTGCACAAAGGTTTTGGTAATAATATCTGCCCCCACCACTAAACATAATGTGTGACCTTATGTTCCCTACCAGCCACAGTTTACAATGACACCTAATATTATCTGAACAGCCATTTTTCCATAATGTCATCCTCAAACTGTTCACATTCCCTTGTCTGTAAGCCAGCAGCCCAGACTAATAGCTACAATATCCCTGTGTTGAGTCAAACTCCATGTACTCAGAACTGCTGCTCCTTCAATCACCCCAATAACTTGAGCAGCCACCATCTAAAATCCTACTGCTCAAAAGTAATACCATTATCTACGCCCTACAATAAAAAAAATTACATTCCTCAGCTGGTTCACAGTCCTGTATTTCCTGATCGCCGAGCCACACCTCCTCCAAACCCAGCTCCATTGTGTCAGCATAAACATCTGCCCATCTATGGTGCTATGCATCTCTCTTGTCATTTTCAGAAGAGAAGGCAGCTGTAGGAAAGAAAAACAAGATGACTTCATGGAAAACAATGGGTGTTCAGATAAAGTTTGTGTTCTGATGAGCACAGTACTTTTCTAGCTATCACTGTCTATATGTCCTACTTAATATTAAATCAATAACGTGTAAAGTGTAGTTACAGAGGAAGTGTGTCTTACTATTCAGCCTGAGAGATTAAAAATCTACAACTGCACAAGGGAAAAAATGGCAAATAGTTAATAGTATTATTCAGAGCTATAGGTTGGAAGCAACAAACACCCAGATCACGAGTCCACATCTCCCCTATGCTTAAGATTTTTAATGCATTCTGGTAACGTTTATTCATGTCTAGGGCTGATGATTGTTTGGGCTGCATAAGAGAGTAAAACATGCCTATATACCAGAGCCCACTGTGAGTCCTAGCTGCCCAATACCCAAGTACCCAGTTTCCAACACAGAAGGGTAGAGAAATAAGCAGACGTTAATATCGAGTTTGAAAAGTAAACATTAATTATATATACTTGATTAACTATTTATTATTTATTAATTCAAAAACAATTTGAAACCCTTGGTGTGTGGAATAAAAAATGTGGTTCGTTTTAGTTGGCTTTAAACTACTATGTGATGTGTTTGAAATGTGTTTTTTGTGTGTGAATCCTGTGGCGCTGTTAAACTGTAACTGCACTTTACTGACGAGAGAGGTTCAGACCACACAGTCCTCAGGTGTGGCTGCAGTTACCTGTAGTAATAGAAATGTAACGCAGAGTGACGTGGACGACCGGCGCGTCTCTGTGGGGGGGGGGGGGTGGTAGGCTCTCTGCTCAGCTGTTCTGACGTCGAGCGCGCTATCTGACGTCACCGTGGGAGTGTTTCACCATCGGGAGAAATGAACGGTCATCAACACAATCTTCTCAGCGCCCATGTAAGTTCACTTCAGCATAAAACAAGCGTTTAACGGAGCGGTCTATGAATGAAATGTGCTTCTGCGTGATGCTGTGCGCCGCTCGCAGGGGTTTGCGCTCGGTTAACGTTGTTTATCTCACAGCCGCTGCCGCCTGGCGCTGCGCCCTGTGTTCCTGTAGCCGGAGCGATGTTTGTTAGCTTATCGTGCTGACAGGCGGCCAGTAAGCGCCTGTTTCGTCTTCGCGGAAAGCCGGGATGGGCGACGTTAAGTACGTTTCTATTTACATGTGAAGCGATTTAATGCTGCTGGTGTGAATACGTTTGCCAAGGTTTAACTTTGGAGATAACATCCAGGCCTGTTTACGGCGGTCATACCAAAATATGATCAATTAGCTAAATTAATTTCCATCCCGTTATATCTGACTGCACATTTTTACTTTGTTGTCCATTAAACGCAGGCTGCTATTAAAAAACATACAGTAGGTAATGCAAACCTGTACTGGAGGAACTGTAGCTCCACACCGCCATGAAATACAACACTCCCAAGGTGTGATTAAGAAAGCCTATAATGGGAGTATGTGACAGATGGCCACCCAATACCTCCAATCTAAACTCACCCTGTGTGTTTGAGCTTTGTGTTGACAGTTATACTTCATTTCTGAAAGTAATAGCTGAATAGTTTGAATGTAATATTGCGGTAGATGGTTATTACAAAAGCAGGTGGCACAGAGTGTCTAACTAAATATCTTTCTCATTAATTCAGGTGTTAGAATATAACATTATTACTATTGTTTAAGATGTATATGTTTGATGTGCAGATCAAACACATATTCTTGGGTTCTTTGTTGTTGTAATTGTTTCACTCACCAAACTGTAATCCAGCCTTTTTATACTGACATCTTGACGTAAATTACCATAATGAATGACTCTCGTGACTGGACTGCACGTTTTAATTCCACTTTACAGTAAACTACTTGATACCACTGTACGGTTTGCCACCTGTATTGTACTATTATATGTACCACCATCATGATTTCTGGTTCTGGTTCTGGGGATGACCGGTAAACCGCAGAGTGTTGTTTATCAGTACTTATGACAGTAATGGGAGTTAATTTCTTTTGATAATAGGATGAAAGTGTATCCTTTATTCTCTAGCCGGGCAGCTATACCATGGAGCTATAGCTTCAGTGTGAACTGTATAAAAATATTTTAAACTGAAAAGCTTTTATTTTCAGATCAGGGCGGGTACACTATATGATTGAGCCTGTGATGATAAATACAGCTGTTAGACTGGGTAAGGTGTGGCAATTGCTAAATATTTAGTATCTAGACCTTAATTTGTCTGTCTCAGGCTATCACAACACAATGGCCTCGCTCTTTGCAACAGCACCGGTGCACGCCGTGAGATAAAATAAACGCCCTGCAGTGCAGCACGCTAGCTTCACTGCTAGCTGCTAGAGAGGCCATAAAACGGGGCCAGTGATGTATTCTGACTTTATCTAACATATCGATTTGAACTAACCTTAAAGAAAACTTTAAACTACATTGACGATTTCATCAGGTATATCAAAGGGTTGTTTGTTTTAAAAGCAGGCCTTTGGACTTAAGCTAGCAGGCTGCTAATTTCATCTTCTTCTTATCTCTAGCTAATGTTAAACCGTTGGGATCAGATTGTTTGCAGCGATTTTAAATCTTTCCCCATCAATATAACCGAGAGTTGTGCATACAATTTACTTCATCCCGCTTTATCTGCTTATCCGTCGTTGACCGTAAGCGTTACTACAGGTGCACTGCTAACTTATACGCGATGACACTGAATGCACCTGTAACCAATGAGTAATTTAAGTTAACTACTTAACCTGAACTGTGACTTTATACTGGTGGTAAGATCTCTAAAGTCAGTGTCTTTCAACGAAAGTTCATGTTTCGCGTAAGATTGCAACCTAATCAAAAGGTAACTATTGTTTCCTGGGTGGATGTGACTGCTGAAGGAGTGGCGGTGATCTCATCGCATCAGTCATCCAACACGCAAGACTGTGTCCGTGTATTCAAACTCACAGCGGTATTTGTCTATTGTTACTGCTCTTTGGGTTTACCATTTCATGTTTAATTAAATGTAACACACAATTAGTTTAAATCATTTAAGGCTCTGGCCACATCCCGCATACATTCCTAAGGGGCCAGTCACTGGTATTAATTCATATTGCACAATTAATTAAGCTGAAAGGCCTTAGAGGTTTGTAGTGCACAAAATTAAAACGTGCATTCCTATTTTTACCATTTCAGTTATAAAGCCACAGACGTGTGAGTATTTGTTTGTTTATTGGTGCAATAGGTAATAATAATAATAATAATACGCCTTGTTGTGAAGGTTATTTTAGATCCTCTTATGAGCTGCACATCTTATAAAGTCTTTTTGTTGAATAGTTTGATGAAAGGAGAGACATTTTTGTTACATAAACATGTGCACTGAAAAGTATGTGCTCCCTCCCTGATTTTTTTTCCCCATGTTTCCATATTCATCACTCTTAAACGATTCAGATCATCAAAAGATTTTAGTGCTGGTGCTGCTGAAATCAGCTGCCGCCTCCTGTTGGAAACTGTAAAGATGAGCGACCTCTTGAAACTGTGTTTTTTTTTTCTTTTAATTATTTTGGTCTCCGTTATCTATCTTTCTATTAGCATTTAAATAAATTAAATTAATTTGTAAGTTTCTTATGCTGTCTTGTTTTTAGTTCTTTTTCTTTGCACATTTTATTTCTAAACCTCCTTGGACACAGATGACTAAAGTTTGACCGCTGTCCCACTAGATTTCATGTGGGATCTCTGATTTACCCAGAGAGTGTGGTGCTTGAAATGCGCTTCGCGTATTAAGTCTTTGTTCCTATGTTAATAGATCCACAAATCACCTACTGATGACTAAACCCTCAGTGCTTTTTCACACGGGGCCATGTAGGTTTGGACAACTTTCGCCCTTAATAAATAAAATCATAATTAAAAAATTCCATTTTGTATTTACTTTTTAGTTTTCTTTGTGTAATATTAGTATTTATTTGAAACACCAGGATGGGGGCAAGTACTTTTCATCGCAACTAAAATCAGAATAAAACGAGAGATACCCATGACTTGTATAGTGAAATGTTGAAATACTAGTATAATATGTGTAGGCCTGTGTTGTAACAGCGTTTCCTTAGAACAAGCAAAAGCCTAAATGCTCCTAGACATGCACAGCACTCTGCATGATATGACCTTGGAGCACTGCATGTACAATGAGTGATAGGCAAATGTTGACTGACCCACTTTGAAGAGAACACTTTGCCCTCAGCGTGGAGGAGTTGGAGGCCACTATGCTGTAATCGTAGATGAAGGATATAGGAAAGTCTGTCCCTTTGTCTTGTCTTGACTTTTGATCTTACAAAGCTCACTGCCTTGCACTGCGCTGAGCGTCTCTGTCTCTGTTAACATCAGTGATTCAGGAAGAGATGTGGTTGGAAAGTTGCTGTTACATATAGAGCTTAGTGACACAACAAGTATTTGCCATGTATTTGTTACACTAAGTTGATCCGAATTGTAATTTTTTAAGTGGCATGGTGGTTTTTGCCCAGTCTCTTTGCCCCAGTTGTAAAATCATGAGCACTGACCTTAATGGAGGCAAGTCAGGCCTACACTTCTTTAGATGCTATTCTGGTTTCTTTTATGACCTCAGTTCTTTAATGACCAAAACCATTTAAGTGTGTCAAAAATGAAAAAATGCAGGAAGTTCTTCTTTGCAGCACGGTAAAACTTAATTATATTTCAGAGAAGGAAGTTTGGTTATGTGTATTTAGTTTGCTTATTGCCCAAGGGAGCTGTGCTTCCTGACAATTATCTATGGATGGTTTTAATTTGATTTGAATAATGAATATACAGGGTGGTTGCAGTAAGTGAACACTAATACAATTTATAAAATGATTATTTCATTACTGAACAATCCACCTACCCAGAAACAAAGTGCTTTTCTGTTCCAACACTAGATCTAACAGCAGGACCAGCTCTGAGTCACTGTGTCACTACTGGTCAATTTGGTGCTAGATTGCACTGCTGGCTTCTTAAGTGATACTTAGTAGCTCGGTCGACCGTTTGTCAAAGTAACCCATGTACCAGATCCATCACTATACCATTTTTAGAGCTCAGTGAAACAACTCTGTTCCTTTTAATACGGTCTGTCTGTGTGCTTGAAGACTAAACACAGGTTATCAGAAACATGCAGTGAGATAGTATTTTATTCTAGAAAAAGAGCAAATGCGGTGCAATTTACTAGAAATTTCACAGTATGGTTTTCATTCTTCATAATAGCGATAAGCGGTTCATTTAATGGTTATGTGAAATTGTAATTTAGAACATGTGTTGTGATAGTAAGTCAAACTTCATAATTTACATTATGCTGCTGTCCATAAGGGCTGGGAGTCAGGTCAGTCAATGCTTTCGTGCATCCAGATGAATAGCAGGGCCAGTGGAGCGTCGCGTGATAGCGGCATGGCTTTCTGTTCTTGAAAATGAATGAATAAAGAGTCAATAAGACATATTTTATTACTATAAACGTAAACATAGGTCAATGTGTAGCGACCAACAACAAATTGGTGCCTGTCTTTTGGATTTTTGGATTGGAGTGGTGTCTGGCTGTGTTTATGTACAACTAATACTTGATGTCATGTTAATGTTGTTGTGTAAATGCACATGTATGCTACATGAATCGTGTCAACCTTCTGCCATTAAGCTTCTAATCAGGTGTTTCTTTACATATCAATTGTTGGCTCCTCCTGACATTTAGGTTCCACTGTTTCTGTGTGATGCCACAGTGTGCTTGTTTCGAACCTTTTTATAAATTTGTTTCTATTTCATTTTCATTTAGCGAATCCTGAGTTGTGAGTCAGAAGAAAAGAGTCTGGGCTGATGGTAAGCTCTCTGTCACACGCTATCTCACTATCTCTTTTGCTTTCTTTGTCACTGTCTCACTTAAATGATTCAAATCATCAGAAACTCACTGCATGTGGGTAAACTAAAGTGGTTTTATATTAACTGTGGAGTGATCCGAAGGAAGAGTCAATGTTGTTATAAAGTGAGATGCAAAGAGGAGTCCGCTGTGAATTGCTGATCTCTTTAATCAGTTGACAATTGGATGATAATCACTGTTCATTTAGAATTTCACATATATATTTTTCACACTGCGTAGTGTCTTTGTTAGCATCATCCAACTACTCTCGATTATGTTCATTAGTGATTTTTAAAGTGAATACTTTCTGAAATGTAAATTTTCCAACAGCCTTTGTTCAGCTGGGCTTGAACACTCAGAAATAAACAATGGAAGATAACTTCACAAACACCCACAGGCGGCAGCCTTTTACCTGAATATAAGTAACTTTGACATTTCAGAAACTGTTCTCAGAAGCTTGTTTATTGGTAGACCTTGTGTTTTCTTTACCAGGTTGGCACTGTCAGACATGCCACATTCCAAATCAACTTTTTTACTGCCTCAATTGACTGAGCTGAAAAAATGTGGTCATGTCTGTGTCAACCCAGTTTGCTCTATGCTTAGTTTCTTCTTCTTATTATTGAGTTTATCACTCACTGCTGCATGTTATAATCACTTTTATTTTTCTTTTGTGGTAGACAAGCATGACATTGAGCCAAGCCACAGATGCATGCCCACTCAAAAGGCCCAACTGAACGCCATCCCCCCAGCTTCCCGGCTTTCAACCAGCCTCTCTGAGGGGGGGGGGGGGTGTTGACGGGGCATAGCTAGTCCCCTTCACCCCCAAGTAGCAGCTCACAGTGAAACTGGAGGTCTCTGATGGATCAGGGTAGTAGTGAGCAGAGTCCAGAGGAACCGGACACAGGAGGCCGCGCGGAGTCAGAGACCGGCAGGAGGGCATCTGAGTCAGAGCATGGTTTGTCCAAAATCACCCATAATGCCTTTGAGAACATGGGAGCGTTAGGCCATGGCCTGAAGCAGTTTTTCCAGCCACAGCGCCGACGCTCCTCTGTTTCCCCACATGACTCCGCCTCATCCTGCACAGGCGCCCCTCCCTCCGAACCCACTGATGTAGGGTCAGAAGTAGGGGATGTTCCTGTCTCCTCAGCCCCCCCTTTGGATTCTGACAACCTTACTGCTTCCGCCCCTCCTGCAGCTTTGAGCCGTGTTCTGCAGCAGATCCGAGGTGCTCCACCAATGATGAAGCGAGGCACCAGCCTGCAGAGCCGCCGCAGCAAGGCAGGGGGCCCTGGGGATCCTCCCCAGAAAGGTAGCCCCCAAATCCACCGGCGTAGTACCCATGAGGCCCTGCTGCAGGCTGGACGCCCACGCTCCTCCTCCACCACAGATACACCCAGCAGTCCAGCCCTAGCTGACATGCTGCTGATCTCTGGTTACCACTCCACTGAGGAGCCTGACAAGGTGAGTGTGTCAGTCCTGTCAGGTGATCCTCCAGGGAGAAGTTGATCATACAAAGATAAACTCTTTACAGAGTGGAAAGAAATTGCAGTCCTGAGAAAGAAGATAACAATCAGTGATAGTGACTTAGTGGTCTATGGGGCAGATAACTGGTCATAAATGAGAAATATTAGAAAAGAACCCCTCTTCTTATAACAAACCAAAGTCAGTCCAAAGTCCACTGAAAATGTAAAACGATACCAGTGAAAAGATGTGTTTTCCTTTTGCACTCTGCACATTCATACGCCTTACTGAGCTTTTGACACTGTCTTCCTCTGAATTTTGGATTTTCTCTAAAATCTGCTTTGAAAACAAAGTATAGTATATATATTTATTAATATCATAAAAAAATCTTTATTTGTTTGTGCTTAGGAGGAAAACGCTGAGATAAAAATTTTAATACATGAGACACAGTTCACTCATGAGGAATAAATGCGTTTAATTTGTTTGCAGCCTGGTGACTTTTTAGCTGTAAAAATAAAAGAACGTGTCTAAGAAAACGTGAGTTGTGGAAACGTGTTAACAGGCTGTGAATGGCTAAGATGTTCCTGGATAAACTGGTAAATGGAGAGATCACCAGTCAGTGCTGGAAGGTCAGAGAACTTGAATGTTAGGTCACTTTGTGCTTTAAGCCTTTCTAAACTTAGCTTTTGCGGTCTGTGACTGGACCTCAGGTCGGAGAAGGCTTGCAGGACTAGACAAACTCAAACTTGTTTGATTTATTGACATTGAATGCTTATAGGAATCTAGAAAGAAGTAGCACTCTTGCCTGTGAGACTGCTGGCTAGATGCCGCAGATGGACAGTAGAATCTCAGGAAAAAGAAATTAGTAGAAAGTTTTCATTTTAAAATGGAGAATATGCCACAGCTGAAACATCAATGCTTTTAGGGTGAATGCATAATTTATACAATAGTTCCAAAGTATGCATTAATTACAACCAAATAGCTTTAAAATAATCACATGAAATCCATCTTTAAACTGCTTTTAGTCTTAAAAAACAACACAACAGCAGCAGATAATTTGATTTTTATTAGGATGAACGCTAAGAGCTTATTTAAATTATTCCTTAAGGGAATTTGTTTAGTCTTTTTACAGCTGTTCTCTGATTAAATAAGCTTTATTTTTATAATAAGCTTGTCACATATATATATATTTTTTTCTTTCACCAGTTGGATCGCTATGACGGATTGGGCCCTGCTGTGTCACCAAATGCCCTCCCCTACGGTGCCGATGGATATGACATAGTGGACAGTACCCCTGACCCCCAGCGAACTAAACAGGCCATCGCTCAGCTACAGCAGAAGATCCTGAAGCTCACAGAACAAATCAAGATAGAGCAAACTGCACGTGATGACAATGTGGCTGAATACCTGAAACTCGCTAATAACGCAGACAAGCAGCAGAGTGCACGCATCAAACAGGTGTTTGAGAAGAAGAACCAAAAGTCAGCGCAGACTATCCAGCAACTGCAGAGGAAACTTGAGCATTACCACCGCAAGCTTCGTGAGGTGGAGCACAATGGAATCCCTCGCCAACCCAAAGATGTTTTCCGAGACATGCACCAGGGGCTAAAAGATGTTGGAGCCAAGGTGCGTTGTTTGTCTTCACTTTACTTTGTTGCCAGAATCCACCTGGACCACATGATTAAAAGAGTTTTTTAAATTTCTGTTTTCCAAGAAAGTTTAAAAAAATCTAATCTGAAGTGGTAGATTTAGTTGTTGTCAGGGTAGGAAACGACTTTGTTAATATGCACTTCTCATGACAAAGACAGGTATAACCAGTACATAAACATGGGACTGCGTTATATTTAGGTGTGCCAGTGTGTTGGGTGTACTCACAGGTGTGGTTTACTGGCATCGTACAATACTTGGAACAATTAAAATGTCAGCTGTGACAAAATGTCTGTAATAATAGATAGCATCAATAGTAGTGTTGTCATAAAAAGCCAACGTTTTAGTTAGTCTCAGGTAAAAGCTTTAGCTAAATGCTTTGTTTGTTTGAGACTGTAATGAGACTGCCATTCTACCCACACAGTAGAAGTGAAAAACTGATTATATTTATGTTTGAGTGTATGTTTTCCATGTCAGCAACATATAAAATCATGACGTCAACAGCACATTTCATCTTAATAAAGCGGTTTTACCAGGACATCATCTTTCTATTGCACAAAGAAAATGACATCTGTTCAATCTGACAACGTATGCTTTAATTTCACATTGCAATGGCAACTTGATGCAGAGTGAGGACTGACATGTGCTCGCTTGTCACAGGTGACAGGTGGCCTGTCCAGCTTCTCCCAGGCCACTCACTCTGCAGCTGGAGCTGTGGTGTCCAAGCCAAGAGAAATTGCTTCTCTCATCCGCAACAAGTTTGGCAGCGCTGATAACATTGCATCCCTGAAGGATTCTTTGGATGAAACGCAGGGAGATGAGGGTATTGGCCCTGGTGGAATAAGGACCCAGGGGACAGGACAGCTGCAGTCCAGTCCAAAGTACGGCAGTGATGACGACTGTTCTAGTGCTACTTCTGGTTCTGCAGGAGCCAATAGCACCACCGGAGCACCAGGAGGCCCACCTAGCTCCAAAGGTAATACCCTAGATCAGGCCCAGGCCTCAGGCTTTGATGCTGTACTTCATGAGATCCAAGAGGTCCGGGACAACCAAGGTCGGCTTGAGGAGTCTTTTGCAAACTTAAAAGGCCACTACGAGCGAGACCACCCATTGATCATGGAGGCGCTGCAAGAAGAACGATACAGGTAGCCTGTCATTCGCATTTATAGTTTATTTGTATGCACAGAAATAAATGCATCCTGTTTGTGATGTGTTGTTTTCACTATTCTTTTCTTCAGGTGTGAACGTTTAGAAGAACAACTAAATGACTTGACAGAACTGCACCAGAATGAAATTTTAAACCTAAAACAGGAACTAGCCAGTATGGAGGAGAAGATTGCTTACCAGTCGTATGAGAGGGCGAGGGACATTCAGGTAAATGTTGAATGAAGGGAAATGAGAATTCAGTGTTTTTGCTTTATGACCAGAGCTTTTCTAACATCTCTGTCTCTGACCTGCAGGAGGCGCTGGAGGCCTGTCAGACACGTATCTCCAAAATGGAGCTGCAGCAGCAGCAACAGCAAGTGGTACAGCTGGAGGGTTTGGAGAATGCCACAGCAAGGACTCTACTTGGGAAACTAATCAATGTGCTGCTAGCTGTGATGGCAGTTCTCCTGGTGTTTGTGTCTACAGTGGCTAACTGTGTTGTCCCATTAATGAAAACACGCAGCCGCATGCTTTCTACGCTGCTCCTTGTAATCATCCTGGCCTTCCTGTGGAGGCACTGGGATGCTATTTCAGAGTATCTGCATTGCTTTCTGCTGCACCCCAGATGACCGGTTCGGAGTGACTCATTTAAATTATAAAGCGACAGAGGGTTTGGGGTTGATGAATAAAGGGAGGACATTAACCCATACAGAGACATGAATCTTAATAGTCTTCTTCAGCAACTTCCCCAAATACTCAGGAGGATTGCAGCAGAGGTTTGTCACTTTATCACTTTCTGAAGTGCGGGAGAAAAGGTTTCATGTTGACGCAGTGCAATTGTGGCACAAGCACATACTGTAAAGGGGAGAGGGGCATCATTGAAGGAGGGGCTGACAGAACTGCACACTTGATTTGTCTGCTGTGAGTGAATTTGTTTACATGTGGAGACCTTTGCATTGTTTCCCCACAAAATAATTGTAATTTGTGGTTTTATTACTTTTGAGCTGATCAAAGTGGTATTGTTTTGAAGTTACTGCTGTTTTTAATACAATTGATTGATGGTTTTTATTTGCTTTTAACTAAATAACTGCATTCTCTTATTGTAAGTTCTCTGTCTTCTAGTCTTGCCCCTTTACTTTTAGGATTTCAGCTTCCTTCCTCTCCCTGCTCACTACAGTGAAGAACGGTGTGCCTGGACACCAGTTTCATTGCTCTGGAATCAATCTTGACATTGGATCGAATAGTAGTGGGTTCTTGTCTCTTTTAGGTGTGTGAAGTCAAACACTGGTTCTGCCACAACCAGATATACTGTAACTATCCAGAACTTTAGTTTGGAGTTGTGACTCTCTGGGTCAACTGGATCCTAATATCCTGATGGTTTTTCCACTTGAGAAGAATAATCTATGAACTGAATAAACATACTTGAAGAGCGGTTAAAGTGCTCAAAGACTCAGTGCTTCCGTACTGTTTCTATTAGTGACAATGAAATAGTCATTTTTATTTTTTTTTATTTTTTAAAGACAAATAAACTTGCTCTTTTTAAAAGGTGAAATTTAAAGTCTAACTTGTATTTGTTTCCGTGATTGCAAAAAGTTATGGTCGTTGTGATGCGTTTTCCCGTATTTGTGGAATATACAGAGTAGTTTATTTACAGGCTTCAACTGCCACTTGTGTGAAGTGTTTATTTGTAAAGATTAGTAATCCCATTAATTTACAAGCCCTCTGAAATTGGGGTTAAGCAAACATTATCTTAAAAGTGCATGTTGTCATGAGAGAATTAATTGTGTTGCAATTTATATTTCTTCACGTCAGTTTTTTTGCTTTTGTTAAAAAGGTGAAGAAAATCCAACAACGTGACATGTTCAAACTCAAACACATCGAGACCCCAGTACGGTGTACATTTTAGGACATCCTCAGGTCTCAGGAAAATCTTCGTCAGGTATCAGACATCAGACAAAACGGCATCAGATATCAGACAAAACTTTGTCAAGTCTAAGACTAACGTTGTTTAGGAGTGAATGAGAAAAAAAAAAGAACGGCAAAAACGCATAGCAGTGTCCAGATCGTTTTGGTCGCAAGTCAAACTATAGAGCGATGTTTCATTTGTTAAACAGTGTCGGTGTTAGCGGTAGAATTTACGCCATTGTGTTCCACACTTCAACCCAAAGGTGGCGGTAATGCGCCCACAAGCTGTTTGCAAACCATCATAAAACCTTAGAAGACTAAGTTATTCTGAGATCTGAGAGAGTTTTTCCTGAGGCCGTTTTGTCTGATACCTGACGAAGATTTTCCTGAGACCTGAGGATGTCCTAAAATGTACACCGTACTCCAGTTTATAAATCTAAAAAGTCCAAATCCTAGTGTGAAGCTCATAAGGTTAAGATTTGCAATCTTTGAGACGGAATTGTGAATCTAATCATTTTGAAAACTAGTGTGGATCTTTGTAGTTTGTACTGTTAAAGCCAGATTTCGCAACATAAGAGGAAACATTTAGCTTTGCAGTGGCGACACCATGTGGTAAGGACGCATCACTGCAGCATCTCCTGGTTGGTGTCGTGCTGGAGAATGTAAATACTGAGGCAGAAGCCTCTCAGATAAAAAAGCTTGCTCACGTGCAACATATCTGGAAATGAAACACGAATAGACATTGATATTATGCAAGTTGGCAGTCTCTAAAAGCGGCCAACTTTTACCTTCATTATACACCAGGCGAGTATTTAACTGTGCGCACGGGCAGGAATAGGTTTAACCAAGTTGCAGTCAGAAAAAGAAAAAAAATCATATGCACACCAGCTTCCATACTGCTGCCACACTAAAAAACCAAACAGGATGTTGTCCAGCCACAAAAGCTGCTGGATTGTTCCGACATAGCTGGTAGATCATGCCATAAATGCAAAGTTTAAATCACAAATCAAGAGCTTAAGATTTTATTGCAAGAGAAAAGTGTAAAAACAGTTAATTTAAAATTTATTCTGCAGGCTTCTTCCCTCGTTTCCCAGTTGCTTTAGAAGCAGGAGCATCACCACCGTCTGCTTTAGCAGCTTTCCTCTTGGATGCCTTTTCTACCTTTGCCTCCTTGGGTTTCTTTGACTCCTTGGTTTTCTTCGCCGCCTTAGGTTTGGGTGCATCAGACACTGCCTCATCGTCCCCTTTAGGTTTGGGTGCATCAGACACTGCCTCATCGTCCCCTTTAGGTTTGGGTGAGTCAGCTTCACCATCCTCATTTTCTGCAGCCACTTTGGCTTTTGGTTTCTTTGCTTTAGCACCCTTTGTAGTAGCAGCCCCTTCAGCCTTCTTTGACTTCTTGGGAGGCTTTGACTCCTAAAATGTAGAAACCCAGAGTCAGACATGGTCATGTAATCAGAATTTTTAAATAACTTAGCCAATACAATTAATTTGTACAAAAATAACTGAGCCAGATTTCCTCTAGAAAATTGCCCACAGGCCGTTTTTCCCCCTGACCTGTCTAGTGTGGGATATTCTCTTCCTGGAGTCAATATGCAACATAAAGTTGCACAATAACCTAAATAAACCGATTATGACCCGTTATCACCTATTTTCCCTAAAAACAACACAATGGTCTCACCTCCTGTGCATGTGTCTGTTCCTTGGTGGAGTCCCTCTTTGTGGCACCTTTAAGTAGTTGTATTAAACAAACGTAGGACAAGCATGTACTTCAGATTTAAGCCATTTTATTCATACCTGCTGCTTTTTTGGGCTTTTTGGCGCCGTCTTTAACTGGTTTGGCAGCTTTTTGCGTATTGGGATCCACGTTCTCATTTTTTGGCTTTGACTCCTTTTGTTTTGGCGCAAGCTTAAAACGAGGAAGAAAAAGACACATTAATGACGTTTTCTGAGCCCGAAGCTGTACCGTGACATCTTTCCCTTACCCTAAATTTCCCCATTGCGCCTGCGGCGTCACTTGAGCTGGCAGGACGCACCAAGGTGCCGTCCTCAATGCCTTTCTTCAGTGTTTTACGGACTAGGTGCTTCAACCTCACCATATCCACTGTGGGGTAATTTTGTTTGATATAGCCCTGTATGGCTTGAGAGGAAACTCCTTTACGCGAGTCCAACTCTGTAAGCGCTTCTTTCACCATAATCGCTGTGGACGGATGAGCTATAAGCCTTCGCAGTATTATGACATCTAAACAGCAAACGATAGAATCGAGTTACATATGTGCAGAACACTTTGGTTTTCACTCAGCATCCACTAAACAAAGGGCACGCTGGTAGCATTTGACCTGCACCTGCTCTTATCCCAGCTGTCGCTTCCACCGGGGCCTCGCTGGAGGACGGCTCCTCAGAGTCCGCTGCTGGCTTCTTAGGAGGCATCGCTGAAATGCAATAGTTTGAAAGGAAACCGTGAGGTCTGAAAGTTTGCTCCAGATACTTCCTCGCTGGACTCTCCGTCTTTATGCTGCAGCTTCCGGTAAAATGAGATCAGGTGAATCACATCACAACAGGTGCAATCTATTAGGGTCTGTGAATTAAAGACACCAGAATCGTGGAGAAAACTTTAACCCAGCTTCGGCTACTTTTGGAATAGGAATGTTAACTAAGACCAATGTGTGTTTTAAAATATTTCAGCTATGTTTGAAAACATGCTATGAAAGCATCTTGCAGAAAGCTTTATCCTGTGGTGTATGCAAACAGATTGTAAAAAGGAAATGTCAGAAAAAAACCCCAACGCCCACATATTGACTTGTGTTTCACATCACAACACTCTCCTTTTCAGCTTGTCTCATAAAGGTTACCATAGCAGATCCACACGTCAAACGTTGTCCCTCTAGTGAGACAATCATAAGCGGCATAGAGGGAACAAAATAAAAGGAACACCAGAGGACAAAACAACTGCTTTGCACACACAGCAAAAAATATTGCTGTAATAATGTTTATTTAAAAAAAAACAATTACAAAAACACATAAAACATTATTACAGAGTGACAAATTCAACGTTTATAGTTGCATGTTTGGGGTCAAACACGCTTTTATTTCCGTTTCTTTGTCAAGATCTTCACTAGGGAAGGTCTGTCTTTGACTGGGACAAGCGTTTTCCACAGGGTGCTAAACTCATTCTGGAGGGCAAGTGCCTGAAGCATCTCCTGGCCATGGTGCCTGTGCAGAAATACATTTTTAACTGTTTAGATTATGGGAACAATGCCCAAAAGATTTTAAGATTATAATGAAAACTGAAAATATGTCTCTCATAGGATACCTAACCTGGCCTCTGGTGCTGCATCCACTGCCATCTTACAGACAGCGGTAACAAAGCGTTTTGCAAAGCTCTTTCCTGTTCTCAGGATCCGATCTTCTCCAACAATGTTTGTCAGCTGGTGGAGATGCCGTGCTACACTTCCTCTCACTGCAGCACAACTGTGGCTGAAGACGGACAGAGATGAGGTAATGCTTCTCTCAAAGTTTCTATGACATTTTCTACTATATTCTAATGAAACTCTATTCTCTTACTTCAACCCTGTGTTCAGCAGAACACTCTGAACTCTACTAGGACTGCAGTTCTCCACCAGTGCTTCCAGGGCACTATTAGCATGGTGGTAAATGAAGGCGCTGGTGGTTTGTGCCAGCTTCAGCAGGAGGGCACTGCCTGTTGTCTCTGCTTCAGGGTCCATGGTCCTCCCAAGGTGCTTGTGGAGAACTGCTATAGTCTCCATGGCAGAACAGGCCACAGTAGAGCGCAGGTTTCTCACCTAGATAATGAATAAGAATCTGAGTCAGAATTTATGTGGAACAGTATAGATACATGCTAAGATACAATATTGAGGAGAATGTCTACAGTACCTCTGTTGCAAGGACCAAACAGATTTCATGCAGCTTCATCTGCAGTAGGTCTGGCTGGTCCCTTGCCAGAGCTTCAACAGTTTTTAAACCGTCCATCTTTTTCTCCCTGTGATTAGAAAATAAATGTTATGTTATCTTCAGGACTACAGTTTGTACCGTTTAAAAATGTCTCCACTAGTCTGACCATGTCTTACCAGTCCTCCGAGTTGAGCTGTCTGAAGCAGAGGGACAGCTTGTCTGAAGTGTTGACCCAAGGCTGGGGTTTATCATTTGCAAGGTGTGGGAGGGTGGTCTGACACTGAGCTCCTCTTTTGTTGATTGGAACAGCAGCTGATGGTGGTGTTGGAACTACTGGAGGTTGAGATGATTGCAGGTGTACACGCGTCTGGAGCATGCATTCACCAACTATCTTCTTTTCTGTTCAGATAACAGAAACATATTCATTCTTACTCAAACTTCTACTTGTTGACTGTAATCCAACTATTCCTCAACAGTTTGCTGGTCATATTCACAGTTATTATCACTGATCAGTTTGAATTTACCTGCTCCTCTGATTCTCACTGGGAGACGTGATGATCTCCTGGTTGCTGGTGTATGAAAAGCATTAGGTGATTCAGTGGGGCACATTTGAGGTTGTGTGTCCACAGAAACTGTGGGAGCAACCAGTCTTGTGCTTCTGTTTTTAGCCTTCAACTTCTCCAAGTTACAGGCAATAATTGCCATCTGACCGCCGAGCTTCTGCTCAAAAAAGGGGTCGTCTTCGTACAGTGTCTGACTGCAGCTCTTCTCTTCCACCTTTAAAATGGGCCTGATCCTCCTTCTCACAGATGAATCAGGTCTCTGTCTTGGAGTGGCTGGGGGCTTAGGCATTGGGAGGGTGCCCAGCTGGACAGAAAGTCCCAGTCTCTCTAAAACAGCATTGGTGTGGGCCTGCTGTGACTCATACAGCTTCTCAGCTTGTTGAATCAGTGCGTCCCTCTTAGTCTTTTCAGCTATCTTGATGTCCCGGAGCCAGGACTGATAACTGGAGCCACTTTTCCCGCTGTGACTCTCTGGCGGCTGTGAAAAATGTGTATACATTTCCATTAGGCAATTTTTGTGTATTTAAAGCCAATATCTATTTTATACTGATACCATACGATGTAGTGCACATAACACTTTGTTTTAGACGTGAAAGTTGGATAAACGGCCAATCTCTAACTTGTAACATAAGTCCAGTAGTGTGTATTTGTGAATGATACTAAAACAGCAAGTTGATAAGAGTTGGCTACTCACGTCACTGTTGTCGTTGAAGTTCATCCTTCTCTTTTCTTTCAGGAAGGGATTCGAATTCTTGTAATCAGCAATTCTGTAGGTATCAGAAAGGTGCAACTAAATCACGGCTGTAGTAAATTGTAGATAGAAAACTCTGAGTACGTTCTCTGAAGAAGACCAGTGTTTGACTGATTGGATCTGGGTTTCAGAATTTACAGATGAACTTGATGCTGTTGTCACAATGAAGCGTGATGTCACAGTGGAACATTTTAACACAGACTTTCTAATACATGTGTTCAGACATGTGTATATATTATAGTAACAGAAACCAGTAATATTTAAAACACTGTTAATGGTCATAATATCTGGGGCTTGTGGGGAAAAAAAATATTGAGCGGTTTGTGGTGCTGGAAGTGATTCACAGACAGGACCACTCAAAAGTTTAAGGGTTTTGTCAGAAGACCTGACTAAAAACCCTGGCATGAAATTGAACTTTAAAATAGGTTTACATAAAAGTAAATGCAACTTTAAATAGTTATCCTGTATGAAAATGTGTTTTATTTTGCCAGAAAACCATTTGACACTGTTTGAGGTTGTTACCTTTTTCTTTATATTAATAATCATGTGACTTTTTTGACCCGTGTCAACAGAAACACAAACCTCTACAAATCATTATGACTTCTTACTTACTGACAGCGCTGCATGCTAATACGAACACTTTCCTATACTTCTGTGACTGAAATGAAACAAAATAAATACATAAATACAGTGAATCATATAGACACTAGTCAGGGACCAACAACTGAGACTGTAAATCATCTTAGTGAGAACCAGGTTAGGTTTATTAAAAAAAGAACTTGGTTGCAAGTGGTGATATGTGATGTGAGCCAAGTTGCATGTAAAGGTTTTTAGGTATTGCGTGTGTATTTGTGTAATTCACTTGTCATACTTGTTGTGGTTTTCATGAAAACACGCTGGACAAAATTACATGCATATACTGTATGATGGTATAAGCCAGCGCAGGCAAAAGGAGACGAGTTGTCTGGACATTGGTTTTACTCACTGTATCATGGACCGACACCTGCTGTTAGTCGTCCATGTGTGTAAGTTCAAGTTTTATCTGGTTTGTTCACTGTCAGTGTAGAGTACGAAACAGTAGTAGGCAACATTTTATCTCCAAGCATTTGAAAAATACACATTGTGAAAAGTAGACTGGATATAGATAAATATGTGCTCCTTTCTAACAAATTTTTATCCAACAGATTACTTTGTTGAGATTAAATCACAAGGTCAGTAGTAGCTATTTTAGATATTTTGACTAATAGATTTTATTTAAATTTTTACAATAAAATAAAATATTTTTTATATTCAGCTTCCCTTCCACCTAAACTGACAGTGAATCCATCGATGATCACAGAGACAGACTCAGTCACACTGAAGTGTCAGACTCCTTCATCTGTTTCTGTGTCTCAGTGTTTTTTTAACTTTATGAAAAGAAAATCTGCCAAATCCTTCTCTTGTCTAAAGACACTGACAGGAACTGAACTTCTGATGATCACAAACCAAAATTCACCTGCTATAGTTGAAGTGACATGTTTTTACCTTGTAGTATATCAGTCTCCAGAGAGTAGCATGTCCTCTTTAGTGATACAACGTGAGTAAATACTTTGGACTGATGTCAGCATGATATGTAAAGTCAGCACAAATAAGTTGACTTTAAATAGTTTTAATAATCAAAAGTTTTATAGTGAATACATGGAGCTACTTGACTCATTTGTGGTTAAATGATGATCAGACTTAGATCAATGCAGTTTTCAATGATCTAATCCAACATGCATTTACTCTTTTAGCTCCTCGGCCTAAACTGACAGTGTATCCAGCCGTGATCACAGAGACAGAGTCAGTCACAGTGAGCTGTATGGATCACTAGCAACATGCTTTTTTCTTTCTGAATGAAGCACAATGTTTTTGAGAGTAGAAATTGCAGCTCATATTACATACTGATTACACATTTGGTGCTGCAAATGTAATTGAAAATTACAAATGTAATTGAAAGTACACAATACAGATTCACAGAAAACATGAAGCCCGAACATTTCTCAAAATAACGCCAACTATGAAAAGGAGAAATATTTATTGAGACAAAACTCACAACCACAAACCGAAAACAACCATGATAATTGTAAGAAAATTGTGTTGCTAGGATTAATTATTTTGATGAAAACATTATTGTTAGGGTGAAAAACAATGTTTAATATCATAAATATAAACATAATTTCACTAAACAACTGAACTATCTGATTGACCCGAACATAACATGTTTATTTAGAGTTTTTAAAACTTGGTCATGCTTGTGTGTGTGAAAAAATAACAGTGAACTGCAGTGAACAAACTTACTCTATGAACTGTCTTCAGAGCTCTCATAGATTCTCATAGATTCAACCTTTTATTTGCTTCTGACGATTCTGTACAGTCTCCGTCTTCAGCTTCATCATGGCTGGACACTTTTTATTTGACATCCTCATGTGTAAGTCAAATCTTTTGGATTATGTCTGTTTTAATTGTGTATTACAAAATAGTTTAAGCTTATAATTGCTAATACATGTAGAGTTGTGAGTGTTGTTAACTTCACTTTAATTTACCTTACTTGCGGACACTTTTGTCCAAAGGAACTTACAAGAAGAAGACACAAGCAATTACCATTCAGTTTCTGTAAATTCTGAGACATTTTTTTTGATTGTGTGTGTGTGTGTGATAGACTCGTTTAAAATACTATTTAAACAAGTGAGTTTTCAAACTTTAAGCCACTGTAACCACCACAACAGGCACAGGGAAACAGATACCTCACAATGACACACACACACACACACACACACACACACACACACAATATAGTTTGCATCAAGAGTTTTGTCGTAGAGAATGTAGAAAGTTAAACTAGAAACATAAAACAAACCGATCACAGAGACACCACACAGTTTGTTTCAGCTTGGACTGCAGTTAGCTAAATATCTGTATCGTTATACATATTCGGCACAAAGCACTAATTTACTGTATGCCTCCGTAAAAACGATTAGATGTTAGGAGTCATCCAACTGTGAATGAGTCAGAGTATGTAAAGAATATCAGAAACGACTGACTGAACATTTTTCTCTCTGTTTTTCACATTTTTTCAGAAGGATGTTCTATCAAGAGGTAATATATCACCATTCTTTCATAATGAAGTTTAGATTATTTGCTTCAGTTACGTAGCTGCGGCTAGTCTTCATATGCAGCCTCTGAGCAGAACTACCATTATATTAGGCACGTTGCTTGAGGACAACAGGGCAGTTGATGAATCAGCCCAGAAAGCTCATTCACAATTCAACATTTTATTAACAAACCCTTTTTTAGCAGTAGTGATCAGAAATAACCTGTGAAAAAATATCTTCCTCTGGGTATTATGATTGTTGTCCTACAGTGTCATCTCCTTTCTTTATTCACTTTTTTTCTTTATTTCTTTAGGACAAAGGCCAACGTTACTGGTAATGTATAGCGGTTAGGTAACATCATTATTCTATTATCCCAGTGTAGCACAGTGACATCAATAATATGAACTATACTTTTTAATCACACTTTCCTTTCCTCACTTTCACTTCTCTCTATTTGTTTGTATACAGAACAATAATCCAAACATGGAGTTTTCGCTATTTGCAGGTTCTGAGAAACTAAACAGACAAGAGCTTCATTCTGTACTTATGGCGTGAAGAACACTGTTTAATATGTTTGCTATATCAGTTCATATATGCTATAGCTGATTATAGTTACAGTTGGTTTCTTTCTTTCTAGTGTGAGATATACCATGTGTACGCTACTATCTCTGAGGAGCCTGCTGCATCAGCCCTGACAACAAGGTCTACAGCAGGCTGTGGGCACATTGAAAATAGGAAGTGACATAAAAAGCAGCTGACAGCCCAATGACCTGTTATAAAACATGTTCAATTATTATTTTTTATAGTATAGTTTATGAAATCTCTGCATGTAATGTGTGTTTTCACCTGCATAGGAACTATATAAGTAAATAAAAAAGTAAATAAGTCAGAGTAATTATTTTGTATCTTGACATTAAATGATGGATTGCAACTTTGTTTGCCTGTGCTTGCAATAGTGGTTACTGTGCTACCTTTATAATCTCTGTTTGGTTTGGTTAAAAGTTCCTGAAGATTCTTCACATCTGATAGAGGACATAAATGATAAAGAATGGGTAATAAGACAAGTTACTAAACTGTAATACCAAGCAATGCTATTTGGAGGTACTAATAACTGTGAATAACTTAGACCCATTTTACATTTTGGCAGTTAAAGATGTACCGACTCTTGAAAACTCTTGAATTTAAACTTAGAAAGCAATAGAAGGTCTGAACTTTAGAAGCTCGGTGCAAGATCTGCTTTCTCATCAGCTGGCAAACCAGTATAGTATAGTCAGACTTATACAGAGGTAATGGGGTGCCTTGCCCAAGGACACCTCGACATGTAGCTTTATGGGGACTGAGAATCCAACCACTGACCTGTGGGTTGGAGGACAACTACTCTACCCACTGAGCTATTATGCTGCCCAAATGCATTATTTATTACTATTTTTTTCATTTTAATTCATAGTCTTTGTTCTATTTGGTACATGCCTATCTGCGCTCAGTGATAAAGGCGGCCTGGTAGCAGAGTGGTTAAGGCAGAGGGCAGAGGGCTGGGAAACCGGAGCCCCGGGTTCAATTCCCAGCTGAGTCACCCACCCCACCCCACCCCACCCCACCCCCCACATATTAGTTGTGTCCCTGAGCGAGGCACCCAGCGCTAGCTCCCCGAGCGCCGCCTGTGGCTGCTCACTGCTCCCCCCAAGGGGGATGGGTCAAATGCAGAGAACAAATTTCGTTGTAAAATGTATCAATGACAATAAAATTGATTCTTCTTCTTCTTAATATCTTATAAATTAATAAATAAATAGTATACTCACAATAGTCACTCTCACATCATAGTAGCATTTTAGAAAAATAACATGTATTTAATTCTATGTGCAAATATATAACAATGGATGACAGACTATAGTTATTAAAAACACATTCTAAGTTTCGCACCACAAACTTTGGTCATGTTGAGTACCCCTTGGAGACACGGTGGTAGATGTCATCTCTATTTATAAATAAATAGAGATCTGCGTATGTTGCAACCCTCCTTTTTTCGAGATTCGGTTTTGACACTCGCTGTGGTTTCCCTGAGGGCAACTTCCGCAAATTTACATTTTACTTCAGGTTAAAGTCAGAGTTGGCAGAAAGAGTAGTGTTGTATTTGAAGAAAGTCTGGACATTAACTTTATTCAGCTTCAACATGACTCAACACCTGCTGTTATTCCTCCTAATGTGTAAGTTATATTTAATCAGTTTAATATAGAACATTTTAGCATATTACATTGTGGAGAAACTTTCATATCAGGCTGACAAAAGTATGATAAGCTTAACAATTATTACATCAATTTAACTGTTTAACACATAGTTTGTTCCAACAGATTTGTGTTGTGAGACAAAAGCACAAGGTCAGTGTCTGACTTTATTCTAGTTGTGTTTTTTTGTAAATTGCAATTTGTTTGATTAGGTTGTTGTTAATTTTTAAACATATTTTATTTGCTTTCCTTTGAATTTCAGCTTCCCTTCCACCTAAACTGACAGTGAATCCAGCAGTGATCACAGAGACAGACTCAGTCACATTGAAGTGTCAGCCTCCATCATCTGTTTCTGTGTATCAGTGTCAGTTCAATACATTGAAAGGACACAGAACAATTGGAGACTCGTCTTGTCTTCAGACATTAGCAGGGACTGAGCTGATGAAGATGACGAACCAGAGATTACCTGCTGAGGTTCAAGTGAAATGTTTTTACACTGTGAAGCTCAGAGATTTAACTTCTACATCTCCAGACAGTGAAACATCCTCCATCACTATAAAGCGTGAGTTAATTTATTTATTATTCTATCAAGAAGAAATGTCTGATATACACTGAACATTGGAGTTATTCATTAAATGCACGTGACATTTTTCAGCTCCCCGTCGACCTAAACTGACAGTGAATCCATCGATGATCACAGAGACAGACTCAGTCACACTGAAGTGTCAGACTCCATCATCGGTTTCTGTGTCTCAGTGTTTTTTTAACTTTATGAAAAGAAAATCTGCCAAATCCTTCTCTTGTCTAAAGACACTGACAGGAACTGAACTTCTGATGATCACAAACCAAAATTCACCTGCTATAGTTGAAGTGACATGTTTTTACCTTGTAGTATATCAGTCTCCAGAGAGTAGCATGTCCTCTTTCGTGATACAACGTGAGTAAATACTTTGGACTGATGTCAGCATGATATGTAAAGTCAGCACAAATAAGTTGACTTTAACTAGTTTTAATAATCAAAAGTTTTATAGTGGAAACATGGAGCTACTTGACTTATGCAACATGCATTTACTCTTTTAGCTCCTCGGCCTAAACTGACAGTGTATCCAGCCGTGATCACAGAGACAGAGTCAGTCACAGTGAGCTGCCAGACTCCATCATCTGTTTCTGTGACTCGGTGTTATCTATATTTTGTGAAGGAACAAATGTCCCGAGTTATTGCTTGTCTGAAGAGACTGGCAGGAGCTGAACTGCTGAAGATGATACACCAGAGTTCACCTGCAGAGGTTGAAGTTACATGTTATTATATTGCTGAGCGAAGAGGAGGACAGTATCAGTCTCTCCACAGTAACACGTCCTCCATCATCATACAAGGTAAGTAACTATATTTTCTATTGTAACTTACAACCTATGCAGAAACAAACATCCTTGGCTTTCAACATGGGGATGAAGCTTTACTTTTAAGTGGTTTTGGGCTTCATCAGTTGTCTTTTCAAAGTGCTCCCAAAACATTTAGGCATTAGGCTTGTTTGCAGGTTTCAGGAACAACATGAATAAAAAGGGAGCTGTACAAAATTCAAAAAAGTGCATTAGATGATGTGAGTCAGTCTCACTTGTGTCTGAAGACTTCAAAAGTCTCACTTCTATTGTGAGTCTGACAATAATGTTGAATAACAAGTATTTTCATAGAGTTAATAGATTAAATAATAGATATAATTCTTCACACTAACATTTACATTAATCATAGATATTTATTAAAACACTCACCTCACACTTTACAATTTGAGCATCTGAATCCACCATTGATCTCAGAGACAGTCTCAGTCGGTGTAGCCTATTTTAGGTGTATGGCTATTTCAAAGATGCAACTGTTAATCACTTTATCTTACATATTTAAATCTTTGAATTTCAGCTCTTCTTCCACCTAAACTGACAGTGTATCCACCGGTGATCACAGAGACAGACGCAGTCACAGTGAAGAGTCAGTCTCCATCAACTCCATCAACTTCTACATTTCCACACAGGGAAACACCCTCCATCACCATAAAATGTGAGTGAATTTATTACGATAAACTCATTGTTATATAGTATCTTGTTAAAATGATATACAACAAGTCAAACGTAGCCCAACTGGTAGGGCAGTTGTCAGGGTTTGTCTCCCAGTTCCACTGATTACAGCTCACATGTTGAGGAGTTACCAAATAGCGGGAAGAAAAACTGATTTGAGTCGATGTTAATTGTTTTATGACATCAGAATCTCTAATCTCACAATGGTGTGTGAAATTACATAATGTAATGAATATATGCCGTGTGTCTTGTCATACTGTACATTTTACTCTAAAATCTTATTTAGTTTCCTTTGAAGATACTGGAAAAACGCCGTCCAGTATGACCCAGAGTATGCAAACATCTACTATGGCCACAGGTATAAGAACTACTGTTTGTGAAATTTAGAAAGTATATAATCCACAGGAGACTTCTAGTCAAGTCTAACCAAGTAACACTGATTTCTTTATTTCAGAACCTACATCTATACCACCAGAGAAACCAGAATCAGGTGACAGAATTTCCTAATGAGTCACGCAGACATCTTAAAATAGATATTTTTCGTTGTGTGATTTTTTAATTGAGTGGAAAACCTTTTCCATCCATCCATCCATCCATTATCTTCCGCTTGGTCCGGGGTAGGGTCGCAGGGGCCGTAGCCTAAGTAGGGAAACCCAGACCTCCCTATCCCCGGCCACCTCCTCCAGCTCACCTGGGGGGACCCCAAGGCATTCCCAAGCCAGCCGGGAGATGTAATCCCTCCAGCGTGTCCTGGGTCTGCCCCGGGGCCTTCTCCCAGTGGGGCATGCCTGTAACACCTCCCGAGGGAGGCGTCCAGGGGGCATCCTGACCAGATGCCCGAACCACCTCAACTGACTCCTCTCCAGTCTCTCCCGGATGACCGAACTTCTCACCCTATCTCTAAGGGAGAGTCCAGCCACCCATCGGCGGAAACTCATTTTGACCGCTTGTATCCGCGATCTCGTTCTTTCGGTCACTACCCAGAGCTCGTGACCTTAGGTGAGGGTAGGAACGTAGATTGACTGGTAAATCGAGAGCCTCGCCTTTTGATTCAGCTCTCTTTTTACCACAACAGACCGGTGTAGAGTCCGCATTACTGCAGATGCCGCACCGATCCGTCTGTCGACCTCTTGCTCCATTTGTCCCTCACTCGAGATACTTAAACTTCTCCACTTGAGTCAGCACTCTGTCCCCAACCCGGAGAGAAAAATCCCCCCTTTTCCGGCTGAGAACCATGGTCTCGGATTTAGAGGTGCTGACTCTCATCCCTGCTGCTTCACACTCGGCTGCGAAACACTCCAGTGGTTGCTGGATGATGCCAACAGAACAACATCGTCTGCAAAAAGCAGACGAGATTCTGAGGTCACCAAACAGCATCCCCTCCGCCCCTTGGCTGCGCCTAGAAATTCTGTCCATAAAAGTTATGAACAG
>JAUMHF010000021.1:11329573-11354329 GCA_032359275.1 Microctenopoma steveboyesi
TGCTGCTTCCATCTACTGATGTTACAGGTAAAGTATCAAAGTGCATGTAAAGAATATTTCAGTTCTGAGTTTGTGTTTGACCTCTATCATCAGTTAAATGGTACGTGCAGTAAAAGATGGTACAGGTAGGCTTTTGTGTCACGTTTCATTAAGGAACTGTCTAATAGAGAGTGAAGAGTCAACTGTAGATGACACAGACATACAAATTTATGTATAAGACAAAATGGCTAAAACCAGTAGAAATGTAGGCAGAAGTAAAGACAAGGACACAAACAGGGGCATCAAATCTCTTGGGCTGTTAAAGAAAGAATAAACATACACAAAATCTATTACTGAAGAGATTCTGTAGAAAATAAATACTGTGTTAATCAGGTAAGCTGAAAAAAGGGGTCAAAGACTAGAACCACACACTACTGTAGAACTACACATCAAACTCACAGGCGCTGATCCATCTTTTCTATTACAGGTGCTGTGGAATTAGAGTCACGTGTGACACAGACGTCTCCAACATTTATCTTGACCACAGGTAGGACATACTGTATAGTAAAATATAAATCCAGAACATGATCATGACTTACTTACCACATTTATCATTCTCAAACTTTTAGAAACACCATCAACTCTGACTGTGAGCAGGCCTCATTCTTTCACTACTGTTACTCTTGTAAAACTAACATCAGGTAAAACATCAAAATTAATTTTGTTAAATTTAAAATCCAGCTACATTAAAAGGTACTTTTGTTGCTTTGAAAGGTCAGACTGTTGATACCAATTTAATAACATCTGTGATACCAACATAATGTGACATATAATAGACAGTGGCTCTTTAAAAATAGTTATTATACATGCTGTAAAATGTGAAAACTATGAATATTATTTTATATTAACCAGAATATCATTATTTCTAAATACCTTTGTCAAATATAGTTATAACATAAATGTGTATCTGTTTCTTAAACAAAGTGATACTAGTATGACTCCTACGTATCCAGAGTCCAGAGGATCATTGATAGTAGTCAGTAACAGGTTTAGAGATTAGAGATTTAAGTGCTAGTTAGGCTCTAACTAAATAAGTCCTTCTTGTAACCTACACTGATTGTCTCTAACAGGTCACAATATATTGTATATTCTGATAATAAAGTAAGAAAATGTCATTGTATGTTCTTTTGCTTGTTGGTTACGAATGTGATAAGCAAAACTGAGACTTGTTTGTGACTTTTATTGTCTCTAAGCAGAAACGCTGATGCAGAAGTTAGTAATCGTGGTGACTGGTTGTGGAGTAACAGTTTTTGTCATCATGCTGATTTCATTAGTTCTCATGAACCGAAACACTGCTGGTAAGAATAATGACACTAATTTATTTATACAGCATTTCATTTTCTTTTTAGAGCACCGCTGCACTAATGCAAAACAGTGAGTGCCAGAACTACAGAACATTCAAACCAAAGCTATGAATTTCTTGAATTAATGTTATTATTTTTGTTTAGATTTTGTGTTAAACATGTCTATAAATATACAAACTAGGTGGCAGAGTTGTGCAGTGATTAGAACTGTTACCTCACAGCAAAAATTATGATGATGGAGTTTGAATCCATGGGTCAGCCAGGTGCCTTGCATATTCACACTGTGATTTTCCCCAGGCATTCCTCCCACCATTCAAAGACATGCATGTTAGGTTAATTAGTAACTCTAAAGTGGTCATAGTTATCAATGTGAGTGTGAATGTTCAACCCTGTCTCCTAAAAGTTACGTTTGTCTGTCTGTGTATGACAGACTTGTGACACCCCATGACAGCTTGAATAGGCTCCAGCACTCTGCGACTCATAAACAGTTGGGATAATAGATAGATGGATGAAAATATAAAAAAAACAAACTTCACATGAAATGATCATCTTTCTATATTTTATCTTTCTCACAGTGGCAGAGGAAGTAAAAGGTGTGAAAAGGGAGTCCCAAAATGAAATGTAAGATAGATACGAGGAACAATATTAACCTTATTTATCATGTAAACTAATTGATTCTACAATTCTTTCCCAGTCTGACACATGTCATTTATACTGCATCATCTCTGAGGAACCAGCTGCATTATTCTTGAGGAATTTGATTTACCACAGAACATTTTCACAGACGCGTCACAGACACAACATGTTTCTTATGTCTAACAACCCCTGTCCTAAATAAACCCAATGCTTCAAAGTCAAACTACACACACACGCACACACAATGTCACATGTATTTATTCATCAGCTTTTTTAAACATGTGGTTGAGAGCATGTGTTCACTCTGACAAATTATGGCTGCATTTATCAATATAACATTCCTAATCACACTGTTAAATCTTCATCATGCATCTTTAGCTTGTTTAAAATGATTTCTGCTTTAAAACAAGAAGAAACTGACAGAATAAAGCAACTTTAAAATGTATGTTGTCTCTCTGCTCATTTACATGATCCACAATATTTTCAGCATTAAAAAGAATAAGTTACAAAATAAACTATGGAAAGAAGGAAAACTAATGATGTTGTGCATTTTTAGCATTTTCCTGTCAGATACATACATCTCTCTACTTTCTTTTCATATCAGAAAAAAGTGCTTTTAACATTTTTCAGACTTTTACATTAATCATCATAATTTCTTTCATAACACAGAAACCAACATATTTTATATCTCATTGAAATCCTATAAGCAAAGGATACTTTTCTGTATTTCTACTTTACTATTCAAATATTTCTTTCTCTTAGTTAATTTCAGCAAATATTCAGGACCGTAAGTCAATATATCATTGATGTAATCTGTATCTGAGAAAAGTCCCCATGAACTCACACATTTCTCATTTCCTTTAGCTGCACCACATCATATATTTTTTCTGCATTAATGGATGTGTGTCTCAGTGCTACAGAGTTTTTCAGAGTACAGCAGTACCTCTTGCAGGGGTATGAGCAAATTCATTTCTGATTGGCCATGTTCTCTGTGTGTTTATAAGCATCATCTTGTCGACTCAGTCCTTACTGACGTCCAGTTCTGCTGATAACTGTCACCTGCTGATGGTCGCTACTACCAGAGGGAGCAGAGCTGCTGTTAGGGCACTGGAGAGCTGTGTGGCTGAACCACACTCCATTGCATTTTCCTGCAGAAGACATAATTATTTGTATTCTTCAAGTGGCCATATATATGTTAAATAATCCTTGAACAAATAAATAAATTATAAACATATGTTTGTCTTTTGTTCCATGCAGCTGAATATCTCAGTGTGAGTGAGAGTTTACTTACTCTAACGTACTGTTACTATCATACCTTCGACGCTTAACCCCAACCCAACCGCACTTAAACTTAAACACACACACAGGTAGTGCATACTGACAATGGCACGTTCTCATACCTCAGAGTGGAAAGGATGACACGATTCAGGCTTCTTTCTGTCCTTCTGAAACTTCAGTCTGTCACATTTCAGTGACTCGTTGTGTTCAAAGGTGTCAAGGGTAAATTTAAATCAACTGTTTCTAAGTATAAAGGTTCAACACTCATGCTAGCTCCTACCTCTTCACAAGTTATTCTCACAGTGCTGAAATGAAAATACTTTGAGTAAAGGTTTCCACGTCAAACCTGTTCCTATGTTTCCTTCATATCTTTTATAAAGGATATACATGATCTCTATGGGATCCATGGTTACTGGTGGTATACTGCTGCAGTCACACTTGTTTTCCACAACAACCATGAAGAGGTTGCTGCTGGGAATCTGCTGAATAACAAAAGATCTGCAATACAAACACAGATCAAAATTATAATGTTATAATGTGAAGAGTGGCCGATGACTAATTTGTTTGTGGGGTGCAGATTCTTAATAAAAGTGTTTTTAATTCAAACATTGGGTATTTGAGTTAGGATAGCTGTAAACTCCACCTGACGCAACCATCACAGTCAATGTTGCCAGTTGTTTCTTTGATGGTGCGTTCAGAGACAAAAGCCGGGTATTCTGTATCACACGGGACCATCGTGGTTTTTCCTCGAGGTCTCTGAGCTGTGTAAAGAAAGCAAGTGTATCTGAACCATAGATGCTTTATACAAAAAAACTGTTTCCAGCGCTTGCACACTCTCTCAGTCTTTTCTCACACACACATTTATATAATAATGAACCAAAGTTACCTTTTACTGAAAGATCAACATTCCACCAACTGTACAAGTTAAACTCCAGCAGAAAACTGCAGAGTAAAAACATGAAGGTCATAGTTTATTATTTATTTGTATTATGTCAAAGTCAATTACCATATTAAATGTAAATGTTTTCATTAATGATTCTTACATGACAAGTTCAGTCAGGAGCCATTTAACCACAGAAAAAGGCTTCAAGAGAAAATACATCTACTGTCAAAAGTCTGTGGCTATGCTGATGTTGTTAACACAAGGAATACATGTAGTTATACTAGATAGGATATGACAAAATAATTGCTCATAAAGCTGTGTTCTGTCCCACAGACTTACATCTGATAAAGTGTATGCACTGTCGCTGCTCCCTGTATACTCTTTACAAAGGGCCTGGTAGTCATACAGTGTAATCCTGCATCACAAACAGGAGAGAAGAAGAAGAGAGAAGATACATTTAACATGCTTTTAACCTCAGGATCACTGGATCGGTGCTTTCGGGAAGTGTTCAACTGTGTCTCACCTTTTGAAGGACCCCATTTGGAGAAGTTTGTTCATAACAGCACCCTCTACCTCTCCAAAGAAGAGCCCTGTCTGAGAGAGACGTTATGTCAAACCACATCGTCACACACTAAGACACACTGCAGATTGGGATGTAAAAAAAAGAACATTTTTAGTAACGGTTATAAACCCTGCAGCGACTGATTTGTTATTACCTGAGAGCAGCCAAAAGAAAATTTAAACAAAACAAATTGTCATCATCACGCTATAAAGTTGACATGGTTAATATTGCAAAGCAAACAGCTTTTTATTTACAGCTCCCGAGGAACAAAAGTATCATTATTTAATTATTCATAGTGTTTTAGCCCAATATTCCACTTTTTATTAGGTCACCTCCTGGTCTCTTCCAACTCCTGGTAGCCTGTTAACCACTAATGGTTCCTGCCTGGTGTGTCAAAGCTGAGAGCAGAGTACAGAGAGCAAATAGTACATCTGTGGGCTCAACAGTGAGCTGCAACTCTGTATAAATCCCAGTAAATGGGTGTAAAGGTTCTTAACAAAGAAATATATCTCTATATGCATATATACTATATGTAGTGTTTTTTAAGATGCAGTGTTTCTGCTCATGATCTTTCAAACATGATGATACAGAGAATTAAGGTAATTGATATCAGGGGTGTGGGTGTTTGGATTTTTTCAGCTTTTATTTACTGAAACATGTATTTGCAGACATGCACACCGTACCTGAGACGACTCCTCTGTGACAAGAATGAAGCCATTGTTATCAATGAGATAACAGTTAATGTCCTGTCAGGAGAGTGAATATGTTATTATGAAAGTAAAATCATAAAACATTGAAATCAGAGGTCAGACTTAGGTGAGTCAGTTCTCACCTCATTATCACAGCTAATGCTACATTTTCCATCCAGAGCTGTACACTGAGCACAAACATAAGCAGTTTAGTTTCATATCTAATCAGCAAGCTCAGTTTGTAATAAAATGACAGTTAGTTTTGGTGTGATTACCTGTCTGCAGGCAGTCCAGAACTTCCTCTGAAAGAACTCAAGCTTCATCTGGATCCCTACAGCTGAGAACAAGAACCAGAAAAAGCACAGAAGAAAAAAGACAGAATAAAGTGAGCATTATTATGACGTATTGACTAATATGGTCATAATAATAACTTATACAGAATATTCTACACAGCTGCTGGTCATGACAACGCATTGTGACGATGGAAGGATTATAAACAACGTAGATTCTTAGTGTGTGGTTATTATAACTTTAAAAATGCTCTGTAAGCAGGACAAAAGCAGTTTTTACAAGAAGAAATAGATGAGAGAAGAAGAAGTTGGTAAGATTACATGAAGGATCATTTGAGTTGGTTACCTGCAACAATTGGAGACTTTCTGTCATCCAGGAGCTGAATTGCTGTGCTGGCTAAAACCACACTCTTATTTTCCAAAGCTACAGAGGAAGAGAGAGAAAAAGCAATTGTTGAAGTTACACTTTCTGTTCACTAGATGGTGCCTTATCCTCAGCAGCCTCCATCGGCAGTGCACAAAGGAAATGCAGTCAGACCGAGATGACTCTGGGATTTCTCAAATGGGTGCTGTGTTTGATCACTTTAGGTTATGATGGAGGTTATGATGGCAAAGCCTGGCAAATTGGTGCAGTCATTATTAATAGAAGAAAGGTGGTAAATGTCTTGGAGAGTGGAGCTTAAATCTCAATACTCTGGACAGAATGTGAACCACAGTAAGAGTAGAAGAGCTGCGATGGTGATGAGCTCTGCCTCACATCCTGTCAGAAGATACTATAAAACCAAAGTTCATAACAAAAAGACGGACGTAGATATTAAACTGCTTAAAAGTAGTTAGATCAACTTTCAGAAGGTACAAACCCGATTGCCAGAACAGTTTGATTTTTATGTACAATGCAATAACAGCTTAAATGATTTACAATGTTCTGATCAGTTAAATAGTGTGTTGTAAATAAAAAAAATGTAGAGCTTGATTCCTGCAGCATGCTCACATTTGGAAAAGAAGCAAAATGAGAAAATGGAACAAAATCTATTCAAAATGTTCAAGTGACACTTCCAAATTAACAGGTTATCATGATTGTTATGATTGAGTCTTTATAAGCAAACCTCACTGCTTTGTGTCAAACTTTGTCTGCAAGTTTGAGAGAAATATTTTTTAATGCGAGGCTGCAAAGAATTTAGGTTTTTCTATAGTATGTGAGATTTTAAAAAGCTTCAGGTCTCCAGTCAAATCTTGCATAACGGCCAAATGGAGAAACCACTGTTGAATGTGTGTGACCTTCAAATCTTTATGCAGCACTTTCGTGTTACTGTGATAAGTAAAGCTACATGAGCTCTAGTATTTTGGAAGATTGTCGTCTCTACTGCATCCAGAAACACAAAACTTTACCGAACCTCTACTATGCAAGAAGTCTTTCATCAATTATGTGCATTAAATCTTTGCATTCTCATCTTCAGCCCAAACCTTTGGGCATTGAAGACATTGAATTCATGCTCTGTGGTCAGATGAGTTCCTGTTTCTGCTTCTTCCTGCGATGTTAGGTTCTACGTATCAAAGATGAATAAGACCATCCAGACTTTGATCAGGGAAAGGTCAAAGTCAGCATCTGTGATGGTGAGGGGCCCATCAGAGCTCACAGCATGGCTGATGTGAAAGAGTTTACTGGGATTTGAGAGAAACATATGCTGCCATCAAGGCAGTGCTTTTGTTAGGAAATAAGTAGAAATTTCATCAGAAAATGGCCTCACACACATGTAACAGTGTAGCTTTATACAGCTTTATGGTGGAAAGGAGAATCAAACATCAGCGCTCACAAATTGCATTCCTAGTTCCTAAACATTCAAAATGCACAATTAAAATAAATGGTGATGTAACACAGACGTAAACATGTCTCTGTCCTAAAATCTGTGTATGGCAGGCATCAACCTATAAATCCGCTCATATTAAACAATACAGGTCAGTAAAAATCTTTTCTTTGGGTTCAACTAAAATAACAAATTTTCAATTTATTTTTTTTATTTTATTTTAGAAAATCTTAGAAGATTTTAGAAATCTTCAACTTTTCTGGAAATAAGGTTTGTATTTTATGTAATCCTGCACCAAAAACTATTGAATTATAGTGAGATTAACTTAACTAATTTAGGGTAACATTGCAGATACATTCACACATTACATACAGTGATCACTGGCTTTGTGCTATATACCTGTACTGTAGGGAATGGAGTAGACAAATGTGCCAGGGACCTGCTCTGCCGCTCTCTTGTACCACAGAGGGAAGTGATCAGCATTAAACACACCCTCTTTGTCCTCCGCTGTCAGAAAGTCTCTGAGGAAGCACACAGAATGAAAGCGAAGTAAAGAGTGAAGGTCTTGATTCATCAAGCACCATTGCAGCTTTGCTTCATGCTGTAAGTAGTGATTAGAGGAACGTGGAGCATCGGCACTCACTGATTAGAGAGCTGATCAGCGGCTACAAACAGGTTGGTTCTTGACAGGCCAGTGCGTGTTCCCAGGAAAGTAATCTCCACTCCTTTGTCTGAGTTCCTGTTGGTGTAATGTGTGGCAGTGTCACAAAAACACTTTTATACTAATTTATACTAACTTTATAGTTAATTTCTGACTTGTGTCTAAACACAATTACACAAAGCCACACAGAATTTAGTTTTCCATCTTATTTTATGACATAGGACCTTTAAATTTTTTTTTACTGATGCAGGAGAGCAGCAAGTGAACCACGCCCAAATTATCTTTTTATTACATTTGCATTTATTTATGAGATGTGGCTACATTGTTGTTTCTTCTTCATCTCTTCATCTATTTTCAGCAGCTGCTCTCCAGACATCCTTTTCCCATGAGCATTTCTAGGCTCCTTCAGGAGGATCCTGATATGTCCCCATGCTAGATGAGATATGTACATCCCTCCACTGTGCTACCCTGGTACATCCAATCTCCTATCAGTTGGATGTAGCCAGAAAATCTCCAGAAGAGGGCATCCAGGATCTTTTCCAAACTGCAAACTTTTTAATACAAAATTCAGTACAGTTGTTTTGGATTCTTTATGTTTAACTGTAAATGTAATATAAAAGAGAGATGATTTTATTTTTCCAGATAAATGAAACATTATGCAGGGCATTCAAATTTTACTTTTTAATTGAATAATAATAATGATGATGATAATAATAATTACTATTATCAAACCATAGACCCTGGGCAGCAGGGTCTTGACTGCTCTAGCAACTGAGTTACTGCCGGCTCATTTGCATCTTACTAATAACTAGAACTGCAAATTTAAGAGAACTGAGCCCTTGTGGTGCTTACTCTGATTTGTTGAGGGCCAGTCCAGTCCAGTAAGCTTCCAGAGGAGCAGTGACCACAGCATCAAATAAAACTTCCTGGATCAGTTCTCTGTCACCTGCAGAATATATTATCATAGCATGATCAACAAAATCTCACTCTTTATCTACACAAATTACCCACATCGCTGATAACACTCACAACTGTTTACTCTCTCTAGACTCTACATGTGGTCTTACTTACATTTGAGGTGTGGTCTGCGGCCTGTCATGAAGAGCTTAATGGCTTGAATCTGCGTCAGGTGACGGTGCTCATGCTCCTCCTCTGTGTTACAGTAGGTCCTGTCATCCAAACAGAGACACGCTCTTACATCACAGGCCTCAACATCCCTGACAAACACAGAAGGGGAACCTATATAACGCTTGAATGCCCACTTCCATAACCCCACTGTTACCATTCGTCTGCCAAGGCGACATCTGGCTGTTCCAGATCACGGAGCCCTGAAAAACACAAGTCAGTAACGCTTCAGCAATGCCAGCCAGGGTAGGCTGCCACAATAAGCTGGTTGGAGCAACATGCATCTTAACAGAATTGGTGTAACGTACCGGCTTCAACTGACACATTTCCTCTGAAGAAGTACTTGCCGTGGCCTCTGGAAAGAGCCACCCCGACACTAGAGACAAAGCAGAAAAGAGAATCTGTCACTTAGCATCTGTCAATACAAAGAGACATTAACCAACTGACAGGCAACTTTTGTTCTACCTGAATGGAGTCCCCTTGATGTCAGTGTAGTAATAGTCATTGTGCATCTTTAGGACACGCCTCTAAAACAATGGAATAAAGAAGTCCAGGTGAGATTTACTGCCTTTTTTCCTCTGAGAAAACCTCATCTGATACGAAGATGCTAAACATCTTTATCTGTGGCCTCACCCCTCTATCCACTGTCTTCTTCACCTCCATAGAGAAAGTCCCCGTCCTCCTGTTCACCATAGCGTTGCGAAGCTGACAGATAAAGCACAAAAAAGAGGCACACAGAGCAGAGAAGTCACAGCTGGGTCGTAGGTCTAGCAGCCTGTCAGCAGCTGCGATTTCACAGTGACACTGACAACTCAGCAATAACACTGTTAGTTTCATATAACTTCAATTCCACACTGGTATTAGAGAAAGAAACTATATTCTAATACGTTGCATAAAGATCCAAACAAACATAGATTCAAATTTAATACTACGTTTAAAATAATGACTTGAACTTTACAATAGTTACAATATCTCTTTTTTTGACACATACAATATCGTCTTTGTCTTCCCATTCCACCTCAGAGAGATCCACACTGCTGTAGTTGGGCTTCCGTCTTTTCTGACCCTCCTGATACTGCACAGAGAAACACAACATTCACAGTTTAATTTGTCTCTTTGACCATAAAATGTTCAGTGTCTAGAATTCAACTGTGAAGTCTGTACATGACACATATATGAGCTCAATATTAAATAAACGTATTAAGAAATTATTTATGCAATGTGTTTTCTGTGTGTCCACGTTAAAATTAAATTTTGCTGTATGCTTTGATTTATCGAGACGTCTAATGGAGGTTTTGTTGAGCAATTATTTAACAAATCATCTGTGAAATTAACACTGTCAGCTGAATTACAAATAATTAATGTGCTTGATAGAAAATCCACGCTCAAACAAGTCTACGATGTGTTACACTGTACATGTCAAACGCTGCCACTGTATGTAGTCCAGCACACATAAAACAACAAGTCAATGACTGCAACCACAGCACACGTTCAGCTACAAAGAGACACTCACAATAAACCAACACAGACTAACACACGCACAATTGCACAGAGAGGAATAGCACTAACACTGGCACACACAGATCCACTAGCACATCTATAGCTCCTGAGGAACCAGCGGTCCCAGGGCAAGCGGCTGTGGTCTCTGCCAGTGAGTGTTAAGTTACCTCTGGGAAATCTCAGGGCAGCCGGCCCTGTGAGTGGCCTTTATCCCTGCATGCATACATCAAAGGAAAAGGTGGGGATTACAGACTATACGAGCCCATGTAGCCTCCTAATCAGATTAACACATTTGTCTCTGTGTGCGTTTGTCAAACAAAGCGTTCAGTTCACAGTTTTCACTATGTATCCAACTGCATGGACAAAACAAAAAGGAAAAACAGGGTAAAGTCAGGGAATGCTATGAGACTGCTCAGGTGTAATGTGGATGTTAGGAAATAGAGTTACCAAGGGTCTGAGGTCAGGATGAGTCAGGATGTATCCATTGTTTGTGATGGCGAACGCATACCCGTGGATCCCTAACTGGAGACACAAAAGAGAGTCCAAATGAGAGACATTTAGCAAAACGTATATGCAGCAAAAGTACCAGAACAGCCGATTGTACCATATGTTTGGGGATGAGCTTCATCAGCTCCTGCAGAGGGATGTCTGTTCCTACGACCCCCAACAGAATCCCCTGGTACTTCTGCATGAAAAGAGTCAAAACACATACAGTCTCAACTTGAGATGAAATCTGCACACATGCTCACTTAGTTTGTCATGTTGTCGCTAACATACCGTTTCATTCTTGGTGCTGAAAACGGGCATGGCTACTGTAGTCAACAAACTTGGGCCCTCTTTGACGTTCAGCTGAAAAAGAAAGAAGAATTAGACCTTTACTAACTGATGAATGCTACTATTTATCTAAAGGGCAAAAAGTTCAAATGTGAGTTGGACAGTATGAGGGATACACACAACATATTTCAAGAGGTGGATCATTGTTACTGATGTTAACACATATATAATTAGGGATTTTTAATTTCTTACTATGTTGCTAGATAGCTGAATGTACTTTGCAATACATTTTATTACTTGATATTACGATTTTATGTAAAATCCTGAAGCTGAAGTAACTACACCGCACTGTGTGTATGTGTATGTGTGTGTGTGTGTGTGTGTGTGTGTGTGTCCTCATATTAGCAAACGTAACATACTGGAACACAGAACTAATGTTTACTGAAAATGGGTCGTTGTACTTCTATGCAGGGATTCATTAGAAACACATCTGTTTCAAGCTACAGTGGTTTATATTTACAACATTAACAATGTCTACGCTGTATTTCTGGTCATTAGGTTGATGTTATAAAATCTTTTTCTTTTGAAAAGAACAATTCTTAGTGAGCCCAAACTTTTGAGTGAATCATGCAAATAATGTGAAAGAGTGAAAAGTAGAATATTTGTCTAAGAATTAGAAGCACTGCATGAGCACAAACGAATTACAACATTTATTTCTTCCCCAGAATGTTCAAACGTGAGGTCCTGTATAATTACATGTACATAGAAATCCTGTCGTCAACCACGTGCGGCTCGTGTTGGACTGAAAAGAGGAGATGAGGTCAGGATGAAGGCTGACATAATTAAGCACATGAGCACTGTTAAAGTAGGTCTGCTATTCCCTCACCTCGTGAATAAACACAGCGGAGAACTGTTTGTGTGTGTATGTGAAAGCATAAGAAGGAAACGAGCTGTGGGCTGCAGCGAGTACAGTGCTTTCTTGACAAAATGAAGAATGGAGGGTCCTTAAATTCATCACACCACACAACAGAAGAGAAAACTGGACTGCTTAGTACACACACACACATACACACTCTTTCTCTCTCTCTTTCTTGGTCTTCCCTCCAATGTCAGTTTTATTATGGGCTTTAGGAGATAAAATGCAATGATCCACAGAATGATGAATGGTGTGTCTAAGGCTGAGATACAAGAGCTCACACTCCAGAGGACAATCTCCCAGTCCTTCTGTGTGTGTGTGTGTTTTAGAGAGTGTGTTTTATTGTGTGCATGCTCATCAGCTCCATACTGGAAAGAAGTACAACTAATGCTTCTCCACTACCCTTGTCCCTCAGTGGGAGGATAAACAAAAGTTCTCCTCATCTAACACTTCCCAGGAAACATGTGAAGTATAATGCTGAAAACCTGGGACAATGTTTCAAGTCACTTCTACTTTGTAGTGCCCCAGATTAGCTGGATCTCAGCAGAATCAGTGTTTCCTACCCAGGATCATCCCTCTGACCATAGTTCAGAACTACTCTGTACAACCACCAGACAACAAAATAAATACAAATAAATTATACTGGTGTGACATTAAGTGAATATTTACCATGTGAGCCTGGGAAAGCTGAAATGAAAAAAAAGAGATTGAATCGTCCATTGAAGTAAAGTCTGCACATTCTGCATTGACTTTGTGAGGACAGATGTATACTGGGTGGAAGATCCAGGCAGATTAATGAAGCTCATAATGTGGATTTATTCCAGCAGCATGAAGAGTAATGACGAGAGAGCAGTCACGCATGTGTGCACACTGTACAGCACAGAGATGGACAATATAACACAGGCATTATTGCATTTCATTTCTATAGGTTCCCATTATTTTGTCCACACTTTGTAGGAGATATGTTATTGCACTTTAAATACTGTCAGGCATTTTTACAGAAAACAATATATGACCACAATATGATGAATATAACTATAAGCAGCTTGTACTCTTACAGGTATTCATTAAACCACTTTAAAACAAAGTAAACTGTAACATACTTACAGCACTGTCCACGTACGCCTCAGTCCACACTGTGTCATGCTCGTGATCAATAACCTTTGGGCGACTCATGACGTGAAGATACCTCATCACGTTCTCCTGAACATCTGCTAAAGTTGAGATCTGGCTGAAATATCCTGCAATAAATGACGAGGATTAATGAAATATGAGTGAACACTTTAATAACAATACTTGGACAATATAGATTAAAATGTTACAGCTAATGTACAAAGGTGGAAGAAGCAACTATACACATGGCTGCAGCTAGGATTTTGCACATACTGAGATGATAAAATCATCAGGTGCCCCAATGCATTTATTTAGAAAAAGATTTTTTTATGTATAGTCATTTTGGATTTAATTAGTCACTTTATTGTTCTGTAAGTATGAACATGGTCTCTTGAGTCTGTCTTCTTCATATTGCTATGAATAAAACAATGAAGTAAAGCTGAAGTAGAAAAAAGAAAGCAAATGTTCAACATATTAATACAAAAATACTGAAATCATTCTATAAAACTTATCCACTATGGCAGTGTCCACCTGCTTCCTATTATTCAAGGGGCAAATCCAGAAGAGCAGGTTGAACTGACATCTGACAATCACATATCTGAGCTGAGAAACTCGTTTTAATAAAGTATGTTCGTATGTTCAATAGACAACATGACAATACACATTTTCCTCTCCCTGAATTTACCACTGAGTGTGGACCACTGGGATTCCTCCAGGTTTCACAGAAACTCATTTTATAGAAGGCATATTTGCTACAAAATATCTATTGAAGTATCAAGCAGTGTAAAATGATCAAGTACAAATTTCACAAGACTCCCTGAGGTGTGGTACTTAAGTTAATGTAGTTATTTATATGTAAGAACCACTCCGGAGCAGGTTTCCAACGGTGCAACTTGAAGCGACACAGAAGTCATTTGACTTGGTGTCAGTTCCTGCTGCTGCTGACAATGTTTCATATTGGACATGTAAGGTTATTTCACAGAGGGGTAGGGGTGGAGGGATGTTTGGGGCTTGTCTCTCCACAATCCCTCTGTGATCTGTTTTCCTGGCTGTGACTTTCTCTTCCAGAGGGCACTCATCCGGAGCGCTGACACGTGGGAGCCATCAGCAGTGAGCAGCCGAGGGGGGGACACACTGACAGGAAGAGGGATTAGAGCAGATTGACCTCCGACCCCCCCCAAGTGCCACTTCATTGCCTCATGGCAGAAGGAGTCTGAGACAGCACACATGCATGCATAACAAACACATATGCATACCAGCACATCTTCAGCCTTATATCAGTGCACAGAAACAACACATTGGCCATATTTAACACCATGGCACTGAGCTGTGAAACGTCTCAAACCTTTGTTGGCACAAGCCATCCATTTGAGATTATCAGCAAAAGCAGACTCTCGTCCAATCAGGTAAGGGAAAATCCGCACCTGTGCAAGGGACACAAAGATTTTGACAGTTACAAAGATGGAAAGATTGAAAAAAAAAAACAAAGTGACGTGTCTCCCCAGCACTTAATCTTCCTGTCCTGATGCTGTCTACATTGAGAGCAAGAGCTAAGTGCATGGTTTTACATCCTGGTGAGGAAACATGGATCATTCAGCTGCTGTTCAACCTTTCTTTTCATGCTTTAGTTTTTTTAGCCTATCCCTGTCAGGAAGTAATTTCCTTTTTCCCAGTTTGCAATTTGCTGTTAATTCAATTAATTTTCTTTTTGGGGGGGGGGGCATGGGGGCATGTTCCACTGTCCTTTTAAAGAACGCTGTGTGACACTTTGCCAAATCTGCACGGCTCATTGGCTCCAGATGCTTTGCTAAGCACAAAGTATATAGGAAACACTGAATGGCTGCCATACACCCTGAGGGTGTATGGAGGTGGGGGATGGGGATCACCCTGCCAAATACTGCCCTGTTTCCTGCCAACACACATATGCTTGATAAGACTGAACAAAAGCCCCTGAGCTGTTGTTTTTATTGCTCTTTGAATAGCACAGCAGTCCATTTCATTCAAATTGCTTTTACGTCTTACAAAGGGAACCTAACAAAAGATTTTAATCCCAGTGTTGAGACATGGAAGAAGTGTGGAAAGTGCACACTAGCCAGGATTTGGTGACTAGAACCATTGAGACGGATATGCTTGTATACGCTCTGCCCTTGAAACTGGTTAATTTCCCATGTTTTTTTCCCAGTGGAGGCAAATATTGCTCTGTAATGCATCAACAAATTGTGAAACATCAAACAGGTGCAGACATTTCCATCACAGTGTTATGAGTGGTAATGAAGTAAAGAACCAATTCCTCAAAATGTCACAACAGGAGCCCCATCTAGCACATGCACTGTACATCTATCAATGGAAGCAGGAAAAGTGCAGTGAGAGCAGAAAATAAAAAAAAGACATGTTCACATTGAAAGTTGGGCATCATGTGGAACAGGTGAGAGACAGCGAAGCAAAATCAGAAAGTGAAACTCACCTTTCTTTCGGGCCAATTGAACCTCTCAAAAACATCATCGTACATTTTAGTTGCCCCGTCAGTCACCAGCATGATGGCCTGACTGCACAAACTGCCATGGCCAGTCTGGTTAAACTGCAACAACAGACACAACATAGACACGTTAAAAGCCCAAACCATCTATGTTCTTATATAACCATTAAGCAAACAGAGCCAACAACGTGTGTTTTCATTGTGTTTGACGATAATGCCTGCTACGGCAGCCATAAAGACCATAACAGTCAGTCAGTAACATACAGATAATGTCTTACTTTGTAAATAAACCCGAGAAGTGTGATACACTTTATTCTGATGGCAGAAGATGCATTGTAGTAATCAACTGCTTTATTGACCTGTAACAGACTGAAGAGTGTGAGTGTAAGTATCTTTCTCACAGTCATGAACAACATTTTGGTGGTACCATCCCAGGTAGATAGATTCATGCATGTTTCATCTCAAACAACTGTAACTGTAAAAATTTGTTGCTGTATGAATGCAGCCCTCAGTAACGCGGCACTGCAGAAAAAAGATTAAACACTTTATCCAGATATATACATAACAATCCATTTTATTTAAAACCAGAGCGCAGGAAGTGTTCTGCTCAAATTAAACCTTCAGCTAACAAATTTTCCAATATATTATAGAATTTTCATGAGTAGGAAACAGGAAATCAAGGCTAAAGTAACAGACCATTCACATGTTTTTTCACTGCGGACATTTTGGCTTATAGCACATAAAGGCGTGTTATATATGTTGTTAAGTGTTGCACATAAGTCGCAAAAGCATGAAAGAGGGGTTCAACGTGCACACTACTAGAACGCCAAATGTGAAGCAGATAAATGGACTTGAGTTTGCGTTAATTTGACTATTTGCTGTACTAGTCTGACATTAAATATCTTCTGTGGGAAGAACCTGTGAAGGTGTGAGTGAGGCATGTAACTTATGTCTCCACGTTCAGGTAGTGACTGGTTAGCCAGAGAAAGAAGAGTCACTAAAGTCATTACTGAAAGTCTCTAAGTCTCCATTCTTTAGAAAAACTTTCTGTGTGAACGTATATTACACATTAAATATTGAGGATAAAAACAAATACAATCAATAAAAGGCAGCTTTAAGCAAGTGATGTTAATGTAAATCCATCTAAAGCGCTAGGTACCTGAAAGCTAAATCACTTCTGAAATCATCCAACAAGGATCAATATCACATGTGTGTATTTGAGTGTGACACTGTAATTCTAGATGTAAAATCACTGCAGTTTTCTTCAAGTAAAGTGAATTTCTTTTTGATCTCGTCTACGATAGGTTGTATTCTGGTCTCATTCACTGGACAGTGGCGCGCTGTAGATTTCAGCAGGAGGCGACTGCCTAGCAGATTACCATATTCATTGCAGGGCTTTAATTAATCTGACAAATGCAGAGGTAAAAGCTTCACTCCCTCAGCTTCAGCGGCGCGACCAAAGCTTGCCTGAAAGCAGGGAGATAAAAGGAGTGCGGCGCGGCTCCTGGCCTTATCTGCTTTGTGTTCCAATCAGCCACGTTATTAATCATTGACAATAATTAGAGCCATTAATCACGCTTCAGAATAGAAGTGTCTGTGTTTGGAGGGCGGAACGAGGGTAGCGCTGGAGTGTTTCGACAGGCGACACACCTCCCAAATGCTCCAATATATGTGACTAGAGTGTGCCACTTTTTATGATTAGCTGAGAACGAGAACGAGTGTCGTACTCCATGCTCTCGCTTAGTGACAACAAATGTGGCTTGTAAAATGAGTGTTTTTGCAAATGTTCTGGTCAAATGCAGCGCTTGAGTCAAATGAGAAGAAAGTGTATTTGTGATAGCTGAGAACACGCGCAAATTAATTTTCTTCATGTCAAATGAAGCAATGAATAAATGAACGATGCTGTGGAGATGAATGAATACACAGCAACACTGTCACATTATGAGTAAAGTGTAGATAAGAACTGAGTGGATTTGATCTGTGATAGGTTATTCCAGTGGAACACAGACTGGGATGATTTATGTTTGAACAGAATCCTCATTAAAGTGACAATCACAGCTTAGTGTCCTGGAACTTACATCATTCAGGATTGTGAATGCTTCAGTCAGAGCTTCGCCCAGCAGCCCGATCCCTTTGGCAAACAGCTTGTCCAGATGTTCGCGGAAATGCTGACAGATAACGACAGAAGTGGAAACGGAAGGTTTTAAACATGAATCACACAAATTCAGACCTGACACGATCCACACACATTCCTTATTATGTCACTTCGAATTGGGACTCACGTCTTTATTGGCTCTATCTGCGCGGACCAGCGTGCCATTCAAACAAGGCTCCACATAGTGAATCTCTTGATTATACTGAGGAAATATAAATTAAATAAGCACTCTTTGTTTTAAGTGGACTGTGCTCCTCATATCCAAATCACCCAACAGACATGGATCACAACAGGGAGAAGCACAAACAAATAGTTTAAACAACTCAAACTTACTGCAATGATGTTGAAGAAGTCGTCATCTCCCAGTGTGTCTAATATGGACGAGACAGTCTGCCTGGCAATGGTCAGTCTCAGTCCTTTCATGCTTCCACTTACATCGACTAAGATAACTACGTCCTTCGGAGACGTCGCTGCCTGGATATACCTGAGATGTGACGTTAAATGACTCACATTTAAACAGGCTTTTACAGTAATGAAGAAATAATGGCTAAATACATAAGTTCCTCCCTAACTATATGATGCATATGATTATTTTCTGATAAGCGTGCAGTCTTACCACTTTCGATTTCTGCAGTCGAATCCGATGACACCATGTTCGTCCGGATGCCACTTCACTCCTGGGGAGTTGATCAGAAATCAGTGATTTGAGGTAAATAATTGGAAACATAAAAAAATAATAATAATGTATAATAATATGTTTCAGTAAGGTACAATCAGTGAGGGAAATCAAAGTCTCTCAGTGGAGCCTACATCATTGCACATTTTTTATAATTATCTATTTAGTAATTTTAAATTGTTACTGTGCAAACACAGCATAAAAATTGAAATACCGCAGCAATAGAAATCCAAAAGCAAAGAAGAAATTAACACTAAAAAAGAGTAAAGAGTCTTCCAAAATGAAAGATGCCGCTGCCCATCCATTCAACATTATAGTTTCTGATTTACAACTTTATCTATTGCATTTAATCTCTGTGGCTTTGCTCCAGTAATTCAGAGAGCTGAGAGCCTGTTTCACATCATTGTAAAGGTCTGGCAACCTGCGTGGATCCAGCAGCTGTAGATCCACACCAGGAAATGCTGATTAATTACAGTCTGTACGTATGCATCCTCTCTGATGGTCTGTAAAATTACTACTTTAGCCAAATTATCTTTTTAGTAATTGTAAATCATTTGTTCTGATCCTTTTTTTCTTCACTCATGGCCGATGTCTCCCATGGGACAACCCTTTCTTTCCCATACACCCCCTCCCACACACACACACACACAGAAACATGAAGACAGTCAGACTGACGTGTCCCTCACCAGGGTACTGCCTGAAGAAACCCTTGGCACTCCCAAAGTACTGCCAGGTGAGTGTGGGGTCTCTCTCAAAATTATCTACAAATACTTTATTCAGGGCCTCGGACCAGTAAACCCCATTCACTATGTCAGGATCTGAGGAAGTGGGAAGAGAGAGAGAGACAAGCAAATTAAATAGTGATAATGGTGACCGCCCTGGTCACAATTACCAAGCACATGGTTGACCTTTGTCCGTTAACAACCTCCCTGAAGGAGATACAATGCCCGTGACTAAATCAACTCCTCCTCTCCTCCTTCTGGACGAGCCTCCCTTTGTGCTGGGAACTGAGAGTTATGGAGAGTCCATTACAGCCAAACAAAAGTAGTCTGGGCGACACACAGAGAGAGGTGGCACACTCTGTTATACGACAAGAAGTGACTCAGGAGCCACTGAAACATCTTTCCCATCCTCTTTCTTCCCCGTGTCTTCCAAAGCTTTGCAGTTGCTTTCTATTGTGTCTGGACTGCAATCGATCCCCCAAAGCTACTCCACCTAGTCTGTGACACAGTAGTAACTACCATCTTTTGCCTTTATCCTTACATCTTTATTTCCCATTCATCAGCTCATAGAAGAAAAACTACACGCACACATTTCTGTCTTTTACCTTTGTTGTACATGTTGGTGGGAACCTGCACCACGCTGAGGCTCAGGTTGACTGACAGGTTATTGTAGTGGTCATTGGGCTCCAGGAGGAACTCTCCACCGAGCTCCACATGATTGCCTTCCTCATCCACCTCATTGATCAGCACAGCATTGAAGTATTCGTACTACAGAAAGCGTGAACATTGACTGTTAAAGACACTGCAGGCAGAGGAAATGTTAATGGACACCTGCAGAGATGGTAAGCGAGCAGGCATAACATTATCATAACATTACATTATTTTAGCTCAAATACAAAAGTATAAATACAATATTCATACATGAAATCTCTCTCTATATATAATATGAAATATATATTTATAATATATACTATACTTTACTATAATATTATATATATATATATATATATATATATTCTTTAAAAGGACATTGTATATTAAAGTTTTTGGTTGTTGTAGTCAAGGGGCAAAAGACTATTTATCAAATGTACAATCAGTCTAAACCTGTCTTCTCAGAAAAAAATTATATAAAATCAGATAAGGAATAATGGGGAAAAACAGTGTAAAATACATGTAATAGCATGGCTTCCCATTCAGTGATTCCGGGCTCAGTTTCTTGTTCAAGGACACCTGAGCCTACAGCCGCTAACATTTTATAAATATTAACAAGTATGAGTATGGCCAGTATTCTGTTAAAACTTCCCAATGTCACCAATGTGCATTCAAAACAGCAGGTGTAACTCTCACAGGTCACTGATGTCTAAAAGGCTGGAGATGTACAGGACTTTACAAATGCCAGTGAAAAGTCTGACCTCCCTGAAGTGAAACCCAACAGTTTGTCTGTCTCGTCCTTCACTGCCTGCTGCGGCAGAAGAAAGACTGCCTCATCCTGTTTGTGCGGCCTTTTTGTGGCCTCTGATCCTTAATGCACTAAGAGAGAGAAAGAAAGGGGAGGGGTGAGGGACTCTCTAGCATCACACTCAGGGGAGTTCGTGCAGGCATCACCATCAAGCAGCCCCTGACAGCTCATACCACGCCTGAGCAGCTCTCTGACGAGCTGCGGCGGGGCCGAGGAGAGAGAGAGAACTGCAGAGGGGGAGCAGCGGGTGAGAAAAACGTGCACCCTCAGCAGAACTGATGGTACAGTAGAGAGGCACGCTAACCACCCGGGTTATTACTGTAGAGCAGGCCATGGGACACTGCAGCTCTCCGAGACGCCCCACTGACTCTTACACCGCTGCAGTTAGCTGTAGGCCCCACTGCAGAGATCTACTCGCCTTTACAGACTGCTGGGCCTTAGGCTCCAGTGTCTTGAGATGGTCGCTCTCACTAAGCGTTGTCCTGTGCTCGGCTGCATTGTTAACAATCTCTGCATGTAACAGTGTCATGGAAAGAAATGTGCTCTGATGGTATACGTTCTATTATTTCAGGAGGCAGTGTCGTGCTAAGCAAAAAAACAGGGAAAGTGTATGCATTTGGTTCATTTCATATGTACGACACAGAGAAGCTGCCATCATAGTAGTAGACAAATCTAATGATAAAACAAGTGGATTTCATCATCCTTCTCTACTGCTCATTTTACTGCAGAGCAAACAAGGATCACTAAGTAATACGACAGTAATAACAGTAGTGATAATAACTTATTTACTAATGATGAAAATATTTTCAGGAGCAAAAGTCTCTCAAGATTAAAGTTCAAAAAATACACAGAGAACATTTAATTCTAGTTGTGTTGATGGGCTTTGTCTGACTAATATTTCTAAAACAAGCAAACTGTGTGCTTTATACAGAAGGAGAGATTTACTGCCCTTAATGTTTGTTTTAGAGGCATTTTTAAAATAAATGTCAAAAACAAAGGTTCAGTCAACAGACAGCAAACAAAAGAAACATTAACAGTAAATAGGTTCCTGAGCCAGAAGTCGAGATTTTGTTACTCCATCAGACCTGCACACGGGGTACACTCAGGTCAAAGCAAAGCCCCCGACTGTCCTGACACAAAGCTGCAGAGATAAGAGCAGCTGACTTATCTCGCTGTGGTCAGTGAAATGGTGCATGAAAAATGTGTATTGTCAGAGGAGGCGAGGTTGCTTAAATGATGCCACAAGGAGTAATATCATGACATTATACCAGGTGGGTATTGAATTTTCCTTATTATTTCTTATAGCCTTTAAGATGAAGTGTGATGTACCAATACCCGTCAATTGCTTAAATAAAACTGTTAAAACAGGTTTCATCTATCAACTGAGTGCAACACTTTACTGTAAGAATGTATATATTTTAGATTTTTTATATAATTAGAATAAAAAAACACATCAATGGATGTAATATGTCTTTCAAAATGCATTGTACACAGTTTTTCTTTTTATTTTCTGTTAATGTCAAAATATAAAAGAGAAAAACAACATTGTAGGACTAAACAAATATATCTGCAAATATTATAAGAAATAATGTTTGTGACAAAATATAAAGGGTGAATCTGAGAGTATTTTGTATTAGTATATTTGTAACTTTTTGAAGGTTTTAGAGCTTAAATATATAAGGAAACGTTACCTGGGACCAAAAACGTGTCATAAAAGTCAAAATAAATTCATGACAATTTCATGAGCTCAAGACGTTGTTAAATTAGTCTGTGTTTTCTAACCTATTTTAACCTATTTAAAGGGATATAGCCATGTGGAATATATTTAAATCTAAGCAAAGTATTTTAAAACATTATCACCATATATATTAAAAAATCTGTTTTTTTTCTGTATTAGTTAAATGTATTCTTATTCCATGACATCTAGTGTCTCGTTTTGTGCGCAGCAGAGAATCGATCAGAGAACAAGGTGAGTGAAAAGTGCTCACATGATGTAAATGCTTCTATTAACTGTAAAGTGCCGCCGTTATTTTAATGTTTTGTTGCTCCGGTGGGTTTCCAATCTACAGCCATGAACGTGAAACAAAAGAGTTTCATTTATCTTTGTCCACCGGACAGAGAGAGGGAGTGTGTGGGAGAGAGAGAGAGAGAGAGTATTAACAAACGAGAAGTACTGCATTCCCTCTGCAGCGACCGAGGACGCTCAGTGGTCCTGGAAACCCGCAATGAGAGACGCTAAAGAACGTCCTGGAGCCCATCCTGTGAAACTCGTTCAAATTAGAGGCGCAGGACACTTTCGGCTCCCACTCTCATCCCTTTAGCCCATTAGACTGAACTGAGTGCCGCAGTATGCTCTGAGAAATGTAGTTTAATACAACACACAGCGCAGCTTTTAATTCTGCGCTGTGGACGCGATAGATGCGAATCACTAACTGTACTAATACTCTGTATCCCTCTGCTATGTGCTGCAGTCACTGTAGGTGAAACCCACCCTGAGCCCTGACTCCTCCACCTAAAAACACCCAGCGTGAGTTATGGCTGCGTGGTCCTGCAGCATTGCACGTGTGCGGCGCCGCTTATCAAAGAAGCGCTGACAGCACCTCGGTGTGAAGGACGATGCCAACGCAATTAAAGACTTTTAGGGCCTATTACCCTTCTCTCACCTTGCGGCCGCTCCTCCCAGCTCAACTAAAAATGATTCATCCTGGTCTCACACAATGACGCGTCAAAATTTTATGTTCTCATTTCTTTGCTTTTCTTTGGCCCCGGACAAAGCTCACCTGCAGGTCTGGATTCTCCTCATGCTGATGGTGCGCTTCTTCTGCTGCTTCCACCAGTCGCTGACAGGAGGGAGAAGGCTGGTTATTACAGTTATTACAAGACTGCATATATATATTTACACTGGACCTTTTAATCCACGTTTCTCATAGACTTTCACAAACTTCCCCAAAAAACCTCCAGGAAGTCAGTTCCCAGGAGCTTCCACACTCTGCTGCGCTCTGTATTTTCAGAGTTGCTCTTTGTCACCGCTTTGCTTCACTTCTTGTTTCCACATCTCAAACTAATGTCAGTCCGCTGAAGAGAGTCGTGACCGTGGAGTGTGGCCAGGCTGGAAATGGATCCGCTTTGGTTTAAGCCAAACTCCATACTAACACGTGACTAAGAGAGTCTTTTCCTCTTTGCAACATTTAGATTTAAGCCTAGAGATCCCCATAACACGCAGGCCACTGCTGTGAGGTGCAGCTGTGAAATGACTGCTGGAGGCAGGTTGAAGCAGAATTTCTCGCCGTGCGCCAAAGCAGCGATAGTTCTTGTAATAACCCGATTCCAGGAAATATGCTTGGCTTTGTGTTTTTGGGTGAAATGCCACCTAAACGCAGTCGCTCTGGCCCTCGGAGCTTTCGGAGTCAAGCAGGTAATTAACATCTGTCACATGTGTCAAAAATAACTGCAATATAAACACAACCGAGGCTTTTCCGCCGACTGCTGAGGTGTCCTGAGTAAATTCAGTTGACCTCGCGACGAGTTCTCATGTCCTCAGCAGCTCGTATAATAGTAATAAAAACATTATCAAATATAAACACACACACACACACACACACACACACACACATATATATATATATATATATATATATATATATATATGGGCCCATCATAATGTTTCTCACTGAATAATTTGTAACTTTTATA
>JAUMHF010000021.1:11354429-11398721 GCA_032359275.1 Microctenopoma steveboyesi
ACACACACACACACACACACACACACACACACATATATATATATATATATATATATATATATATATATATATATATATATATAGATGGGCCCATCATAATGTTTCTCACTGCATCATGTGTAACTTTTCTAATTGAGATTCCCATTTATTACAAATGGGCATTACTCTGGTGCAGGCTTAAATATGCATCAGAAGTTCTTTTGACAACAGCAAAAGAAAACAGAAAACACTTCAACGCTCTTAATGTGTTGATGCAGTTCACAGAATCGAATCAGGCTCATTAAATTAAATGCCGTCCTGTAATTTAAAGGATGCACTGCTATGAGTTGTGGCACACATGGGATCCGGGTGGGGGAGATAAACGTTATCATTTCCCAGCAGTCTCTGCAAGGTGCAACATTAAAATGGTTACAAGCTCCTCTGCGCTGAGGTCGCAGACAGGCTGCTGCTGCAGGTCTGAGAAAAGCTGCAGACTGTAATTCACTACATACAAAACCACGTCCCCAACGAACCTTTTACGAACCCACTGAAGACAAATTTGATCCTTAAACAAAGAACAATTGTCTGTTTCCCAGTAGTGTCCATAATCTCCTCAGGGACCGAATTAAAATTAGACGTGGATAGAGGATTTGCCTAATGATAGACTTTACAGACATCATGCTCGTCATGTTTGATGGAACCTTTACCATTATGACTTATTGTATTTTACCTGGACCCTTATAGAGACACTGCTACAAGCTCTCATCCTAATGCAAAACATTAGGACAATTGTTATTTAAAATAAAGTGTTAAAATGCATGTATTAATAAGAACAGTCATTTCTACATATGATTAAAAACAATATTAAGTAAAGAATGATGGCTTTATAACTATATGCCTCATCCTGTTTGACAAATGATTTTTTTAAACTCTATTTATCAACTAAGAGCAACTAAAACACTTTTTGCTACGGGTACTGAGGGACTTTAGCGTTAATGTTGTTTTTTCACCCCAATGACTCCAAATAACAAAATAAAGTTGAATTAGTTCAGATGATGTTAGTCTGCTGTAGTCAAATGTCCCTTAACTTATCACGTTCCTGAGTTTCATAACCATGAGCTGCAGACTCAGAGGAGGCTGCTTCCTCTAAGTAGGTGTGTGAAACGCCTTCTGATTCTTCCATTCTGAACTCAAAGTAAAAAGAATAAATAATATACAACTTTGTCTCCTCTCTGACAACGTCTCCGGACCATTTAATCATTTAAATACGTCCATCAGTCTTATTATAGAATAAGATATGTAGGAAAAGAATGCATTACTTTCACAATCATTTGTACCTACCCTGGTGGCTTCTGCTTTTCTCCGGAACACTTCTTCCATCTTCACAGCCAGGTTTTTAACCAGCTTCATCCCATCGATTTCTTCCACTTTGACTGATTTGTCAAATTCTTTATATTTCTAAACATAACAACAAAACATTGACAGAAACTTAAAACTTGTGAAAAGGTTGGAGCAAAGCACGCAGGAGGCCTTTAGCTCCCGCACCAACACGCTGGAATACAGTTTAATCACAGGTACTGTACCTTAATTATATTTAACCCTAGTAAGACAAATGATTATTATATATTTCTGTTTGTGCTACTGTTTCACTGCACTCAATTGAGATAGTGGTGCGAGTAAAGCAACGCTTATAAGTCTTCACATGTTGCCTGACGAGCTGCACGCAGCCAGTCTCAGATGAACGCTGATAAAATCAGCTGTGCCACACTTTGATTGATAGTCTTTATCTGGTCTCAGTCATTGGCTGCTCATGCTGCTTCTTTCTCTCTGATTTGCTGGGGATGGCCACGTTGGGTGGCCGGAGGTGGGGCTGGATCTGGAGGCAATGCATGGTAAGAGGGTAATTGAAATGGAGTCAAAACACAGGAGAAAGATAATAACCTGTCAGGCTTGGCTGATTCTGGGTAATGAACTACACCTCACATAATGCTGATTCTGCTGGATGTGCAGGACCTCCAGTGACATAGAACAAAGCCCACCACAGCTTGGAAGAATATAACATTACATAATCCCACAGCTGCCTAGGACACACACACACACACACACACACACGCCAAACAAAAACAAAATCTTGATCTTTTTACACTGTCCAGTCAGTGACATTACTCACACATCCAATAACCGTATCTAAAAAATAAACATAAGCCACAATAGGCTTTTAGCATACTTTACATATTGTGTGGGCAGGACGCACACAAAAACACACGCGTGCACACACACCAGTACATGAGGCGACAAATAACCAACTGAAAGGAAGAGTGTGGGCTTGCAGTGGAGCAGAACAGTTCATTTCACGCTTGTCCTCCTCGCCTCAGCAGCCTGAGCCCCCACTCCCCCTACCTTCTTCCGACTCACACTCCGCCAGTCATGAAGTGGGGGTTAAGCCCCATCCATCAACAACTCTGATCATGATTATTGATTAAAGAAATGACCGGTGCAGGAGGGATGCCTGCCTGCAAAGAGCCCGGAGACTCTCCGTGTTTCCCCGTTTTGCGGGGATCGTATCGCAACCGGGTAAATCACAATAAAGCACCTAATGATCAGCCTTAATGACCAGCCCCTAACGACCCATCAGTTCTCTCATAGCCCACTGCTTTGTGCTGACTGGCTCAGCACAGCTCTCTCCAGACATGCGTCCATGAACAGGAACACGAGCAAAGAGCTTACACACACAAAAAAAATCTTCAAATCTGGAGGGCATTCTGCAAAATGGTTTTGCTCAAAGATGAAATGCATAGTTGGTAACAAATAGAACGAAATGATGCCTTGTGCTTCGGATTTCACCACACATTTGAACTTAAACCCTAAAGATTTAAGAATCACCTCAGGGCAAGGAGGTCCTAGGTTTGGACCCTGGAGCCGCTTTCTAAATGCAGTTTGAATGCTCTCTCCATATTTGCGTGGACCTCTGGGTGCTACGCTTTCCTCCCATGCTCCAAGACATGCAGCAGAGGATTTAGGATTAATCCTGCTCGTGCCTTTGCCTAAGGCACTGGTCTCAGAACTGGAGTTGGTCCCTGGACGTGGTGCTGTGATGGCCCACAGCTCCTAAACGAGTGAGATACAGAGGATTAATAAGTTTGATATAACCTTAACCTGCAGAAGGGAAGTAGAGGGGTAGTTTAAACCACTCTGTTCAGTATTAGTAGTGCACATGACTAAAACAGCTGCTACCTACATTAAATAATCAGAAAGTAGAAATAAAACAGAAAAGAGTGAGAAAATGATGATTAAAATCTGTGGTCACGTGGAGGCTGTAGTTTTTTTTTCACACCAAACTGAAACTAGACACTTTAGATAAAGTGGTATTTATATATATGTACTCATTGAGTATTTAAGTAGTGAGTCATTTAACTTAATGCTTAATTCTTTATAGTTTTTAGCTCTCTGGTTATTACAGAAAATTAGAACTAGAATCCTTTCTTATGGTTTGTGCAGCTTGTGTTTTCTGTTTTCTATTTATTTTCCTTCTTACTTTCATACACAGTTGTCTCTGCAGCAACCATCAATAGGCGTCAATTCCTTACTAAGCTTAAAAAACATAATGTGTGTAACACAAACAGGCTCACCTTTATGTATTTTTATATACATTTAAAACGTGAAGGAAAGACTTAAACCACATCACACACATGCTTTTTAAATTTACACTGTATCGTAATATTTTCTTGAGGCACACGAACTTCGCACACACTGTGGACTGTAACAAGGACTATATGTACTGGACTATACTGCACTGCAGTTATTCAGAGACAGAGCAGCTCTACCTCTCCCTACCATGTACCAACAGTTCACAATCCATCCAACAGAACCGTCTCTGTCCATCTTTGTTTTTCAACATGTGTTTAAACCTGTGTAGTGAGTCCACCTCTGCCATCACGTGGTCAGTAAGTTAAATCTGCTGCACTTGAACATAGCTCATTCTTTGAAGTCTTGACTTGTTTGTCGTATCACACACACACACACACACACACACACTTTGGACCTTAACCACCACACTCTTTCAATTTGTCCCATTGACGCATATCTTGAGGTTTAAACTCTAGACTCCAGAGAGCAAAGAGAGATGAGATGAGGGAGGAATCAAAGCCGTGGTTAATGAGCCATATCAAGAACAAACACACACACACACACAAACAGAGTTCTGTCAAGCACACCTGAGTCTCCTCTAAAATAATACATAATCATCAGCTGATACACCAAAATATCTCTGCAGCCACTGAGAGTGAGTACAGCACTACAGCATGTAATATGTGTCGCAACGTAACCATCAGACAAAGAAAAAGAGAATCTGTGTTCGCATAGGATTAGAAAATGAGATGAATACCTTTTGAAGTAGTTGGGATCCAGAATATTTTGCAGAGATTGATTTAATTTCTCCACCAAATGCTGAGGCCCAGAGCTTTACACTAAATATAAAAAGACACATTCATTTTAATCTATTATTAGGACCAGGTGAAAACAGAGACGGAAAAACAAAAGTAAAAATATTCATGTTATGGCTCAGACTTAAGTATGATATTACAAAAGTTGTTATATCATCTTCCTTATACCGAACACTCACTGTTCTCATCCCACCCGCTTTAAAATGCATCTGATCTCTTACAATCTTGTGTTACTAGCAGGTTCAAAAAGTTGACTCTGACCTTCGCTGTACTAACAGATGATTGATTGTAACTTTGATGTAATTGTGGAAGCCTCTGGTCTTAAACTGTAAAAGACTCTGACTAAGCAGTAGCAGTGTGACAGTGTAGTACTGTATCTAAGTCATATATAAATATATATAATTATATTACCAGACATCAAAACAGTAACACAGAAAATAAAAAATTACAATTTACATCATCTTACATTTTTGTTTTGAATAAGTAAACTTAAATTCTGCTAAACATAAGAAGACTTAAATTCACCAAGCCTCCCAGTTTCCTGTGGGTAAAACTTAACTTAAGAAACGTAAGAAAATGTGATTCTGAACAATTACACTTTGGTAAACCTATGATGCATTTTTTTGTGAATTATTAGATCTGTAAATGGTCACAGAGTCATGATTCCAACTCTGACAATTAAGACTTAACACAAAACTATGTAAAAATATTCCAACATGTTCTTCAATCATCAACTGTACACATTTTACATGTAGGTTTAAAAAACACACAGTCCTACGTGATATAACCATCAAAGTATGTCACTTACATATATGAGTTAGAGTGATAGTAGTGAGGGGATACAGGAAAAGTGGAGCCAGTGGTTAAATTAAACTCCACACACTGTCAATTGGAAGAAGATCGTTTCAGAGATCCTCAGAGAAAATCTCCAACTTTAACGTGTTTTAAACTTCACTGGATGATTTTTCGTCTTTATAGAAAGTCATATATAAATTTAGCATTTCTGGTGTATAGGTTTCCAAAAAGTAGGTTACCAACATTTCAATTACACCCATTAGATTCAAAGTTGAAGAGGAGCTTCTCACTCACACTGACAGCGGGATTCCTTGCTGGGACCCCGCCACTTCCACCACATTGAGGCCGACAAAAATCCAGAGCAGCGAGAACCTGATGCTGGAAATGTGCGAGAACGGGATCCTCCAGTTTCTCAACATCTTCAACTCTGCTGTTTAAATACATACACAGTAAAATCCCGTGCCAGCGCCGTGCTGGGCTTCTGAACCTACTACTGGCTACTACCAGCACGTACCCTACTGTATTTGATCGTAGAGAGAGAGAGAGAGAGAGAGAGAGAGAGAGAGCGTCACGCTCATGCAGCCATCCTTTATTTCCTCTTCTTTCCCCTTAAAAGGGAAAAACTCCTCAGTCGATTGTCATGCTGCAGAGATCACGGACCTTTATGGCTTGATGAGACGCAGTCTGCTTCTTTGCAAAGAGATCTCAAAGGTGTCGAGAGCGGAATGGGATTTACACATGTTAGGCGGCATGCATGTGCAGAAAGACATCCCTAAATTCTCCTCTGCCATATCTCCTCCACTCCTATCGCCTAAGAAAAGCAGTGGACTGTTCTGAAGTTGACGCGTAATGGTTTAGAGCTGTATTGTCTGCAGTCTCCTTTGTTTTCACATTATGCTTCTGTAGCGCACGGGACAATCATTCTGCAGAACATAAAGGTACAATTCACACGCCTGCTAATGTGTAAGGTGAGGTTTCTCACGTGGCTCAGTGGACTATAACGAAACTGCAGATATTTGATGGAGGCTTCTGCACTGGCAGCAGCACAGTAAAAACACACGGAAATCATTCGGGTTTGTGAAGAAGAGGAAGAAGAGGAGAAAGAAGGTTGCATGTCAGTGAATATATCTTGGAGCATCCATCCTCTGAAATTTGTGATCAAGTCTAATTGCTCCGTTTGGCGAATGACGTCATGTCAGTCGCCAGTAAGTTTCGCACGTGGACATCAAAGACTAAACTCCTCATATGAAGAGACAGAAAAGTTTTGCCTGGTGCGCCATCAGCTCGGGTTATAAAACAGCACTTGAAGATGCGGGCTCCCCGTCGCGTTGTGCTCCGAAGGCTGATTAGGAAGCGATAATGATGTCAAGGCAGCGGTCGGGTTGATGCACAGCCCCTCCCGCAGCACCATCAGCACCACAGCAACCGTGTTTCCACTTGAGGCTTTTATTAGTTTAGTAATTGCATCGTACATCAACGTTGTGAAGAGCCTGTACTGCCTGGGACGTGCCGATAAGGCTCCTGTATGTTGGATGACGGACAATACCATCCAGGCTCCGACCAACAGCGCCGGTTCCCAGGATGCTTTAATTAACTATCGACGGGAAATAGAAGCTGATCTCTGTCAAGGTGCAAAAGGAAATAACTTTAGCTTCATTACAGGCACAAGTGAGACTCAAGTCAGACTATCATTAGCATGATGTGTTTGAGGTTTAGGTGGAAATGTGACAGAGAGCAGAGGCTCAGATAAACACATCAGCAGACGTACAGACGTTTACTGAGGTTTTAACATAGCTAGTGGATCCCATGGGTTTACAAAGTAAGCAATATGTTGACATGGAAGACATAAAAAATACCTTTTGATTTGTCTTCAGTAATAATGAAAATGTTGAGGTTGTTTAACAAAATGTTCCCCCATTGAAAAATGAAAAATCTTTATCAATAACCTGACTCCAATGTCAAATGTTTATTTTTAATTACTTTACCCAAAGCGAGAAGATACCAGCAATTACCATTCAGTTTCTGTAAATTGTAAGTTGCTACAACCTAGAGCCCTAACAAGGCCCAACTCGACAAGAAAAAGAACATGCTTATTAAAAATAAAGCCTTACAGTAAGATGCCATTTGAAGAAACTTACACACACGAGAATTGTCCAGATGAAGTAACTTTAGATTTCTCTGTACACGGTATCAACTAAAGTGTTGGAACCTGGTTTCAAGCCTTTCAGGCCTAAAGATGCTCTCCATGGTGCTGAATTTGGTTTGCAGCAGCAGATTATATGTATTTTGTGCTCAAGTCCACCTAAGGTTAATTCACAAGCTTTTTCTAGAAGTGTAAACTACTAACACAAAGTCAGGAAATGTCATAGGTGTGGATGTGTTTATTTTAGAAATGGCTATGCAATAGTACATGTTAGGTTCCCGTCCCAATTTCTGTTAACTTTGTGTCTCTCTCCCCTAGTTGTGCTTCATCCTCCCTGTCTGTCTGTCTCTCTCCCCGTCTACATGCATCCTGGACCTCAGAGCTGTAGGACTCCAGTTTGCAGTCACTGGTCCTATCTGCCCAGCACCGCAGATAATCATAAGTGTAACTCAGCATCCATGAGTTAACATATTTAGTAGAGATTTAAAGCATATTTCAGGGATTCCGAGCCTCTACATGCACCACAAAGTGAATATATTCATTAGTGAGACCTGGATCTATATTTAGATACACATGCACCACCATTACCTGTGACGGGGTTCAGTGTGTAGATGTATTTGTATGTGATACGTGTTATGTCAGGATGATTCTCCATCTCCGTCATTCAATATCGCATTGGCGTTGCAGACAATTTATACCACTATATCGATCATCCCGTTTAATGAAATAAACACACACTGATAACTCTAGAAATGCAAAAAAACCTTTTATGTGTGCTCCAGCAAACAGCTGGAAACAACCAGGGAGTGAGAGTGAAGAGAGGGGCGTGGCTAAAGTGAGGGAGAGAGAAAAGGTAAAAGAAGGAGACACAAGAGGCAGGAGGAGGAGGACATGACACTGACAAGTCCTAATTCCTCTTGAGCGTTTGGCAGCATTTGACACTAACTCACCAAATCCTCTTGTCAGCACTCTCTGTTTGAACAACAGCATCAACATGAGATCTTCAGCACTTGTCTTCACAAGGTCTGCTGGATATCTGGTCATCATTGACGGCCAATTAAGTTTGCTGACTATATCTCCTTGACTTTTATCTCTCTGACGCGCAGGTTTGCCCTCCACAAAATCAGATTAGTAAGATCACACTTCTTTGAATATGCTGCCCAGCTTCATCTCCCTTCTCTCATGTTGAGACCATGCCATGTTGAAAGGAAATACCATCATGCACAATTAGTCTTGATAATGATCCAAAATTAGCGGCACATCTATTTTTTTCATCAAGCAAAAAGGACACATTACAGTTCATAACTCTGCTCACATCAGATTCAAAGCTCTGACATGTGCCTACAAAGTGATCTAATCTAGGTTTGCAATCTTTCTTTCCTCTCTGCCAACAAGCGACATTAAATGTCTTTTATATGTTTCAGATTTGTTGCTTCCTTTGTACTTTACTTAAAAGTTGCTTTGGATAAAAGCATCTGCCAAATGACTACATGTAATGTAAATGTGCTCCAGTCACATCCTCATGGGTAATCAATACAGTGTATCAAAAAAAAGGCGACTTAGTGGTTATAGTGATTAAACTTAAATTAAAGTGAACTCTGCTCGTATACCAGTGATGAACAGAAAGAAATGGAAAAAACAGTTACATACTATCAGCTTTATATGAAATTATACTCACCTAAAATGTAAACCAGCAGCATCTTTATATGTCTGTGAGGTTGGATTAGTCAGAGAGATGATTCTTCTTTGCGCATGCTTTTTGGGCTGGTCCCAGTCAGGAGCACCGTGTAGTCATGCTGTGTAAGTGCTGTTACAATCAGGCAAAAGGTCACGGATCAAGGATCATCATATGGAGGAATTAGGAGGATTTGCTCTTAGACTTCAGTCAGTTAATCTGAGCTGCTACACTCAACTAATGAGATATTACTATATGAACATCTACAAGCTCCAGGCCAAGAAGAAACTACCTGGCCGGTTTCTAAAGATTTTCACCCATGCAGCACTGTCTTTTTTACCAAATACTTCCTTCTACCTTGGACCTCAGAAGAAGCCCCCTCTGTCACACACTGGCTTCATCATTCTCTCCATCATCATGGCCATTTTTACTGATTCAGCCATCGTACTCAACGCTACAGTGATTATCGTGTCCCTCATGTACAAGCAGCTGAGGCAGCCGCTCAACTACGCTCTGGTGAACATGGCTGTGGCTGACCTGGGCTGTGCTATGACTGGAGGGGTGCTGTCTGTGGTCAACAATGCCCAGGGGTACTTCTCCCTGGGAAGAACAGGCTGCGTGATGGAGGGTTTTGCACTTTCCTTGTGTTGTGCGTTCTCATTCCTTCTCATGTACAATGAGACAAGACCATTTCATAGTTTTATATAACAAAAAAAAAGATCTGTCTCATTGTGTTTACACTGTATAAAATTCATTTTCATTTGATCAGTTGTCTGCAGGCATTACATCACTGTGTACAGTTGCTCTGATTGGAGAGGATGTTGGGGCAGGTATGATCTGGAGGGGGTTGGGACGTCCTGTGCACCAGACTGGCATAACCGAGACCCTCACAATGTCTCCTACATTGCGACTTATGTTGCAGTATGCTTTGCAGTTCCCTTTGCTATTATTCTGGTATCGGACACAAAACAACTGTGGACATTACACCAGGTGAACATTTATACATTTTGTCTCATGGTTGGTAAATCAATCAAATGGCCCAAAGGAGCCCTCACTGTTTTCATTGTGTGATAGGTGACCTATGTGAGAAAGCTGAAGTGGGCGGCCTTAGCAGAGTGGTTAAGGCAGAGGGCTGAAAGGCAGGAATCCCGGGTTCGATTCCCAGTCACCCAGGCCATCCCACATACCAGGTGTGTCCCTGAGCGAGACGCCCAGCGCCCAGCCCCGAGCGCCGCCTGTGGCTGCTCACTGCTCCCCCCAAGGGGGGATGGGTTAAATGCAGAAGAACACATTTCACTGCAGATTGTACACTGTATAATAATGTATGTGACAAATAAAATTTGGATTTGATTTGAAGCATTAAAAACGCACATTACTACTACTTTGGCTCTTCTGGGGCATCAGCGCCCTCTAGTGTTATTAAAAGACAGTCCAGTACCATGTTGTAGAACAGATGTTCAGCACAGAAAGTTAATGTATCAGGAAAGTCTGCTGTAATGATTAAATAAATAATATTTCTTTCTGATTATTTTAATCTATGATAAGAGTCCACAGAACATTTATAAAAATTATCTAGGTGCTGAACTATAATTTACTTTTCATTCTGTTTCATTTTCTAGTTTTGCTAATATGCTGTCCCCTTTCTGTTGTGTGGGAAAGAGCCCTGGGTGGAGGTCGAGGCATCAGAATCAGCAACCACTGTGGAAGTTGCAGTCCGTGTGTTTTCTGTGTGACTCACCACAATCATGCATGATAAAGATCACACCTCCTTTTGTCACCTGCTACTCCGACATCAGCATGATGTGTTGTGATGTGATTTCATCAAGACACCGTGGATACAGTAAATGTTTTAAAAAGTGCAGGAGACCAATAAATGAGAATGTTAGTATAGCATAAGTTTATTCAATGATGATCAATAGAAAATACTATGTCAGTATTAATCGAAATAAAGTCAAGGCCAAAATAAATAATAAAGTATTGATACAAAACCTAGAGGATTATAGTAAAGTATTTGCTACCAAGAGAAATGATGTTTACTGAATAAAAACATTAAGGAGCAAATATCAAGACTTTCAAGTAGAGAGCATTACCATGGGTCTTTTCATACTTTTGTACATATTTTACATTATCTTCTATTTTCTATACAGCTTTCAGGACATTAATAGTTGTAATAGTAATGATAATCATAAGAATATGAAGAAAACTTATAGAAATCAAACGTTCAAATCAATTTGTGTTTCTCTGTAAACTGGTACCTTACAACTTAATTTTTACCCTACCTGCGACAGAGAAACAGTGCACCTTGAAAATATTTTTCTTTCATTCCCAGCATTTAAAGGTGAGGTGTAAATGACAAATAGAGATTGCACTAAACCATACACACAGTCACAAAAAGTACAAAATTGTCTCACCTTAATACACAAATCTGTTTAGAAAAAGGAGAAACAAAAAGCACTATACAGTTACTTGTGCAAAGACAAACAGCTATGTGCTAATATTTAAATACCATTGGTTTAGTCTGAACCAAATCATTATTTTCTTTTTTTCAGGAATCCCTGACATGAGGTAAAAGTAAGTTCTCTTTATCTTTAGTTTAACACAACTTTTAAAAGTGTTTACAAAATAATGCATATCTTCAGTTCATCAGTACTGTAATTGCTACAAATAGTACAATGTGCCTGTTGTGTGCATTGGTCCTTTTATATGACAGTCATCAACAAAAGGACTAGAACACAATTTTACTCACAAACAAGTCAAAGAGCCCTTTCAGCGTGCACACAAAATGGAAAACCTACATTTTCATGACAGTATTCGGTTGAGTTGGAGTACAGTACGCACTCGCCTGCAAATCAAACACTCATGAACAGATCACAATAACCCTTAACAACCTCGGTGCTCATTCAAAATCCCAAAGGTAATGCGTGAAAAAGCCCATTTCAGTTTTTGTCCTGCATCCTCATTGTGATAGATCAACAAATGATACTGATAAAAAGAAATAGATATTTTGCGATCAGTGTTCCGCCCTCTGCACATTAAGTTGCCTCTTTTTATGCATCGCAGGTTACTTTTCCGCGCTTGTTTCCTTAACAAATATGATTCAGGGATAATTACAAAGTCGGGTTTAGTAATGCTTAATCTCTCAGACTCCACCGTGGGACACTGTGACAGACAGATAAGCTGAGACAATGATATGTTGTCGCTGTTGCCTAAAGAGGTAAAGTATATGCAGGAACCAGGCAGGCAGAGAGAGAAAGGGGAGGGGGGGGGGGTTAGTATTGCTTAGCCTCTCTGCAGCATCCTGACACCAGGACACTGTCTGTCCTCTCACCTACACATGCTGAAATGTTTATGACCTTCAGATGTGTGCATGTGTTGCCTGCCGTCACAGCCTCAGAGTGCCCATACACTACACAAAGGCTGAGATATGACTGCAAAGATTCATTATCACATTATGATGAACAAAGAGTACTGTATGTCATGAACAATCCCAGCACAAACTCATTTATCCCTGGCATCACCATCAATCAGTTTTCATCCTTTCAACAGCAAAAAGGCATTTCAGTAGGGGCTGACAAAACCTAGTTTTGACTCTTAAACCAACCAAAGAAGCAGCATTGATAATGCATTATGCATTTAAAATTCTTGTGCACGCCCTGCACAAAATATGCAAACAAATGTGTTCATCACATCTGTATAAAGTTTCAGCACTGGATCCTCGAGGCTCGTCTTCTGAAAGTGCTCCTTTAAAGGGGGCTTAACCTTATGCAACTGGTGTTGGTTTGATGAAGTAACACATGTATTCCTATGCTATGAAATCAAAGCCATTTGCATATCTTGTGCAGAAGAATTGTCACACAAGCAGGACCTCCTAAAAATGCTGTCAAAGGCAAAAACAAAGGTGCATACCAGCAAATAAAAGGCAAATGAATGTTAGAATATTTTACCTAATAAAATAATGCAGGTCTGCTTCTTATAGCATAACAGGAGTCACAGGGGTCCATATTGCTGATCTTTTAAATGATACATAATTACAAAATATAGAATCTCTTTAAAAAGTTTCTTTTGTTATATAATACAATTTACACCATATCAACTATGAAATATTAATCAGGCTATTCTACGTTTAAAATAACCTGCCTGCTAGTGCATTTATCACAAATGCTATTGTTGCTTCAAAAGTACATATCTCAAGTTGAATGATGCTATATGTTGGACAGGTAGTTCCTGCATAATCTGTTACTGGTGCCTCTTCACCTTCTGACTCAGCTGTAGCAATTGTTAAACAATCTAACAAAGGGGTCGAGTTCTTCTAATGACTAAGGAAGGAGATATGCCTTTCTATACTTGCATTGAAAACTTGCATGATATGCCAAACCTTAATAAAGTGACTGAGGTAATGACATCGTACATCTGATTGTCATCACCCTTAGTGACCTGCCTTGTGAAGTATCTCACACCTCTGCCGACGGGTCCATCTTTCACTGGCAGCAGTATCCTTGTCTCTGATTGGCTGCAGGCTGAACCTATATGTCACCTCCAAATCAACCCACCAGTCAGTGCCTCTGTGCACAGCGTGAATGGTATCTGGATCTGTGCTGTGACCTCTGGCAGGTGAAGAACAATTAAATGAATGGGACTAATGTGTCTGTCTTTTATATGCCTTTTATCTTCAGTGTAAAAGGCACTTCTTTTGGTCAGAGCCAACAGATGCATTTTGTTTTTATTTTCATTGATTGTAGTCTGGCAATGTTCTAATTTTCAGATTTCTCCAGCCACTGCTATAAAGTCGTGATGCAGATCATCTCGTCCGCCAGGTCCTCCTCGTAACGAGCTCTAGGTTCTGTCTCTGGCTCCTCATCACTGTAGCTGGCTGTGGTGTCCTGCAGTTCATAGTCTCTTGGAGTCAGTATGGGAAACACGTTGACCCCGTTGATGCCTGGGGCCATCCCCCCGTTCAGCAGGTGGCTGGCTGCACTCTCCATCTCATCTATCGTCATCTCGCATGCATCTGCTATCTCGTGTTTTGTGGCAGCGACAAACTTGGGGTCCTTTGCGTATCTCCCAAGTCCTTCTGATATCAAAACCTGCTCAGCAGAATATAAAGAAAAAATATGTTAATTAGTTTTCTTTGTCTTGCAACATTTTAGATTACAAATGCAAAAATGTGTTTCTCACATCACATTATCTAGTCAATGACTCTACCCTCCTTATGTCACCATTTAGATCCAAACTCACCGCCTCCACTAGACTGGTGGCACTGCCTCTCTTCTGGTGGTACTGGTTATGGTACTCAGGTGGCACCTGCAGGCGTATGGGTGAGTATGTCCTTTGGGAGAACTCAGGGTCATCGGTGTACCAGGAGCTCTTTCGCACAGACACTTGACTGCCAGCAGCACTCTCCCTGTGTGGATGGTCCACACGTATGAGAGGGGTGTAGTATGGTGACTGGTCTTTACTGGCTGGGGTGGCAGGGGGAGTGGCCCAGGAGCGGGTGGAGCGGGTTGGGGAGACGCGATGGGCTCTGCTGGAGTCCAGGCCTGCTACAGCCATTACCTGACAGGCCAGGAGAGAGAGAGAGAGAGTCACAAATGCACACCACCACTACTACCACTCCACTCCTAACCCTATGTAAACACTTCAGTTTCCTGTTTTATAGTAATGTTATCTGACCGATATCTGTGATATTCATTTATTAAAAAAGTAACAACATGAGTCAGGTCCAACAAGAACAGAACACAATGCAGTGTAAAAAAGAACATCTGTGATCACACAGCATATGTGCCTCCAGTATTTTACCTGGTGCTGCATAAGGTGCAGTGGTAGAGCAGTACGCTGATGTGGAAGCTCGTCCTGGCTACTTTGTCTGCGCAGACACTCAAAGTTGAAGGATGGTCTCCTGTGACCTGAGCGAGCCAGTAGTGGACAAGTGAGTGGCATCATGCGGCAAATTTAGCAACATGCAAAAGCTCAATGCCGCAAACACTCAACAAAATGAATGAGTGGGTAAATCATACTGTGAAAAGAGTTGCTGGTTGGCTGTGTTTGCAAAAATGGCTACAGTTTTTTTTAGTATACATGACTAATTTAATATCAGCATCTTGACACATACAGTGAAAACATGTAATTAAGCAGCAGATATGCAGACGTGGAGATACCTTGAGGTGTGGCAGGAAGCAACCGTCGCTTTGGTGATCGCCGAGAGTCATGGTAGAGAGGCTGCTCGTCATCATCATAGTAACTATCTGGATGATGGTAACCTTTGGGAGTCTCATACTCTGTGTCACTGTTCTGATATCTGTCAAAATATCAAATAAGAAACTGGGTGAGAAACAAAAAATCTAAACTCCTATAAGAAGAAGAAGAAGAAGAAGCCACTTTCTTGTCATTATTACATTTCTGCATGTTACATAAAATTTCTTCTCTGCATTGGACCCATCCCCCCTTTGGGGGAGCAGTGAGCAGCCACAGGCAGCGCTCGGGGAGCTGGCGCTGAGTGTCTCGCTCAGGGACACACTTGGTATGAGGGATAGGCTGGGTGACTCAGCTGGGAATAGATCCTGCTGTTCCTACATGTCAGCCCTCTGCCTTAACCACTGAGCTACCGGTAGCATGCAGTGATGTAGGAGTACAAAACACTGTTAAATCAAACCGAGGAATACAATCAGAAAGCGTAATACCTGTCCCCTGACAGCATGCTGTCATCTTCATAAAACTCCTCCCCACTGTAATACTCTCCAGACAAGCGGTCTTCATCGAACTCCTCCTCCCTGCGGATGGTGGGGTGGCGTCCATCCCCTGCGTGTGACCTGAAGAGAGGCCAGGGCACAACGATCACAGTGTGCACACGGGAGGACGAATAACTTACTGGAGTAGGGCCATGCACTGCCATGCAGACGCAAGCCCCCAGAGGGCAGCAATGCAACTGACCACTCTCATAAATATAAATTCCCGCCAAACAAAGACAACAGGCAGACATTTAAGGCGTTAACTAAACATGTCTTTGGACATCACTTTCTGCTTAGAATCTTGATGTGAACTGCGAGTAGGACGGTGCAAGGGTGAGGACAGGAACATTAAAAGGAACTAATGGTGACTCGTAGAGCTGTATCCTGTTTCTAAGAACCCCCTTGAGATCTTGGGTCGTTTTTTGAGGTAAGCATCACTTGTACACATGCATAAAGCAGAGTTAGTCTCAGCAATATGGTCGCCACTCACATTTGTGTTACTTCTTATTTCACTTTAACGCTTTGACACAAGTGTGTCATTAACATAACAACCAGACAAATTACACATAGCTCAGCATAAAGCTCACTGCACATTGAGCAAAGATGCAGCCATTCACCGATCAAGTCAACGTGAACATCAAGTTAACGTGAAACAAATCAACATAAAAAAATAAAGTCCTTCTTTTGTTGGTGATACATACGGCTGGAGCCAAACCTAGAAAAACAACATACCTAACATAGGTCTCATAGTAGCGCCTTCTGTCCCAGAAAGCAGAGGGATGGTCAAGAGAAAGCATTTTGGTTAGGAAGGAGAAAGGTAGAAGGAGAGAAAGAATGACATACATATATATATATATATATATACATATATATGTATATATCATACAGTATATGAAACATACAGCATTCTCATATATATGCAAAAGGAGGAGGGTGTGTGATGGCAGATGTCAGCTGGCAAGTATTGGTTGACAATTCCATTTTCTGTTTTTATGATGAGAAATACACTTAAATCGTTTCTCTTTTGTAAAGTGGCAGAAATTAAATTGTCTTGAAAATATATTGGGTATTAAGGAAAAACAACCCAATACTGGCATAGCTGACTAAACATGAACAGATAAGTACACTACTGGTGTGGGCTTGTAATCCATTAAGTTAACAATAAAGGTTTGGGAAATGGGAACATTTGATAAGAAGCTGGATTTGGCTTGTGGAAAGAAAATACGTATGCAGCAGATCATTTTACAGTAGAAGCAAACAAATACATAGAAACAAGAATTTTTTAAAACTTCAAACGTGAGCATTTTTTTGTATAAAAAGCTCAGTTTCAACCCACATTTCTTTCAATTTTTTTTAAAAGGCTTGAAATGAATACGCTTGTTGTCAGATATTGTCTTTGTGTCTATTGAGGGAATAATCTTATTTCCCTAATTCTGAGAACAAGTCACAAAAAATAAATGTATTTATTCATATTAAATCCCTTTGTGAACGTTGATGTTTGTTGTTTAAGTTATTCTAAGCCAATATAAGGTTATGATTGCATATTTAATCAGTGTGTTCCCTCACAGATCTCGATCTACAGTGATAGAATAATTTCTGCAGATGATCAGTGTGTGGGTACCTTTGTCCTTGGGGTGTCCGGGGCTTGTCGTAATCATAGTAGGAGCCACGTAGACCTGGGTAGCCATTGGGCGGTGCATGTTCGTAGTAGCGATGGTGTCCCCCGTTGGGTAGACTGGATGCGTTGGCATTGTTGAGATTGATGTTGGTGGATTTGGGAGACTTGCCGGAGGAGTTATGGTGGCGGTGGTGATGGTGGTGGTGGTGATGATGATGGTTGGGGTGAGACATTGCATTGGCTCGAGACAGACGTCCAACTGGCTGCTCCATATGGGCATAGTGTGGAGGAGGCTGCACCTGCAGAGGTCGCTGCGTGGCATTGGTCTGATGGCTGTTAGATCGCCGATGACCACCATTCATGAGATGATTACCAAAGAGTCCTCCGTTACGCTGTGGAGGAATACTCAAAGTAAAACCACCAGCGCTCCCAAGACTTACAGTGCAACAACTATACAATTGATTGAATTGTTAAGTCTGCGAGCTGATTGTCTTTTCAGAAATTATATAGGCAAAAATAAGATAAGAAGCTGGTTTTATGACACATGATATGAGTAAAATGAATGTAATATCTATCGTTTGTTGGAACTGAAATGGAGGAAAAACATAGGAAGCCAAAATGAACTAAATGATCAAAAATTGTTAATATTGTAGGAATATAAATTAAAGCAATTATCTCTACTATAGTTTCAAACAGGTTTCTCTCCATTCGTTTTTATAGAGAGCACATTTCTATTTTATCATGGAAAAGTATTGGTTTCTAACTTCATTATGCAGTATTTTAATTTTGCCACAAGCATTCCTCCTGCCAGGTAAAATTAAAATAGGTTACCCTATATATTTCCTCGTCTTCCTCTGGAATAAAGTCTACTAGTTCGTCATCCTGCAGGTCACATGATATCGCTCGGCGAATTTCAGGCCCAATATCATGCAGCGTGCGCAGGCCAGCCTGTAACCATGACAATAAGAGGGCTAAGCACTGCAGCTGGGACCGTCTTCTTAAAACTCACAGTATGAAAACTGACATCATACAGTCACAACCATCACACATACTGGGCATACACACACCTGTGCATTTACAGTATTGACAGACTGTGAGAGATGACAACGCACAGACAGACAAATGTGCTCTCTTGAATGCAACCTGCTGCTAATATTACTTACACGTGCGCTTTCTCTCATATGCTTCACTGAGTGCAGTAAATCTTTCTTCCATTTGTGTCTTTTGGTAAGTTTACATAGCTAAATATACCAATACTTAAGATTTTATTATAAATAAATTAAAGCAGGTAATGTTTACAGTTCAAGATATATGGTGACACACTGAAGCCATATATCGCACATTGTAAGGTAACGGAAGTGGCATGTGAACTGATGAGTGAACTGTGATGCACAGAAAACACGTGAAATGCAGGCTGAAAATAATGACACATGCTTAACATCAACATCTGATATGATATTTAAAGACAAAGACAAATAGGAATAAGTTCACACCAGAAACATTTAAATCACTTTAACAGTTTCATACGGTACACTGAGATCAAGAACGTCCTGCTGGATCACAAACCATAACATTAGCACATTTGATGTTAACTGAATGAAATGTACAAATACACATTTTGCAGACTTTACTTAAACTGCTGTGTTACGAAAACCATATTTCCACACAACAATGTCTCTCCTCTCTGTCATCCGTAACACAACACGCACTCTCAAAGAGGAACCCAAACTCCGGGAGACTCACCTGTAGAGCAATGGCTGTGTTGTTCTGGGAGGGGTGAGCACCCACCAGGCCTTCCTCTTTACGTTTCTTGAATTTCCTAAAGTAGTCCTGTATCAGGAAGGTGGCATAGAACTTCCCCACGGTTACCTCATCATCTGAGTGAACAGACCACATAAATGCTTCCTGTGTCAGCAGGTCACTACACACAGTACCCCGAGGAAGAGGAGAGACTCTTCTCCTCCCTCGTCCCTTCTCCATACAGCTCTGAGAAAAGTGAGGCATGCTTCAACACCAATCAAGCAGCTGGTTTTAATCCATATTATATACATCCATCTTGATGGTGTACATACTGTACCTCAATCTGTACCAAGTGAGGCCCTTCAATGAATTTCAGAAACAACAGAAAACACAACATGTGTGTTTGTTTCTATATCTGAAAAGCTCTAGATGTTAGATTGTTTGCTTTTGATTGCAGAAGCTGTTGATAGTGAAACTATTATCAGTTTTTGTATATTTGTCTCTGAACAGAATAAGTGGAATTGAGATGAAATCAACTTTGAGAACATATAACAAACAAATGTTCTGCCAATTATTATATGAACAATTAACACTAAACAGAAAATACAAATGTACTTGGTTTAAGAAAGTATTTCTGTTTTGTTCTTTATTATTAATTGTGTCAGCTATGTGCAAGAATGTTATATAAGTTACTACCTCAGCACATGCAAGCAAGCAGATCTACGCATCATATATGTCAGTTTATTTGAGTAAATGAACCTGTTTGTGCTCATGTATGCTTTTTGCTTTTATAATGTGTGCTACTGAGTGAATATTGTACATGGAACTGCAAACGAACATGTACTTGCATGTATTTGTCACCTTACTTTTGCCTATATATATATATATATATATATATGTATTTTTTGTGCGTGAGAATCATTCTGAAGCAGGGGTCTGAGTCACTTTGAACAAGCACGCTGGGGACAGAGATCAGAGAGAGAGGCAACACTAGTTCCATGCCACCACCCTAAAACAGAACTGCTTCAGAATATTCTGAAGTGCTTCAGAGTTTTGGATACATTAAATAAATGTGTGAAGAGAATTGGCTGTGGAATCTCAAGCAATGAGCAGATGACAGAGATTAAGACAACAGAAAGAGGAAGTGAAAGACAGAGCAGACAGAACGTGAGAGAGATATAAGTGAGAAAGACAGAACATGCACTTGCACAGTGTGTCTACAAGGCCATGCAAGCCCAAAGCCCAGCAGATAGTCGGTGGCCTCCGTCAGCATCCGGGGCAGGAGGGAGGAGTGTGGAACAAACACACATAGATAAGAAACACACTGCTGAGAGGGCAACCAGGACAACGTGAGCAGAGCAAAAACAGCACGACAGAGCTTTACTTGTGTGTGACAATCTGTCTAGATGCAAGTGTGAGAGAGTTTTATTTAAGGACATAGTTATGAAAGAGCTTCTTGTAATTTTATGTAAACAGCGTGTGGGCAGCATATGGTATGTGTATGTGTGATTCTGTGCTGGCTGCTTTAGCTTGGTTTGTGTGTCAAACGATAACAGAAGGACTAAGAAGTGCGTAAGATTTCCACTAACCACCAGCAGGAGGCACCACTTGATCCAGCAGTTTCATGCTGGTTCTTTTCCAGATCTTCTTGATGACAGCCCGCAGCTCTTCGTTGGCCTGCTCTAGATTACCTGTACCACAGGAAAAGAAAAGTCCCTGAGAAGCCAGCACTGCCGTTCAGAATCATCTGAGATCCACACAAGTCGATAGTTACAGGCAGCACAGAACAACATGACAGCGCAGTGATCGGCCTAATACCTTCTGTTTTGATCTTCAGGGCTGTTCGCACCAGTGCAAAAAGAGTGGCGTTAAACATGACTGTGCCATCGCTGTTCAGAGGCATGTTCATGGCTACCAGCCTCTGAAAGAAGCGAGGAGACAGAGACCTTTAATATGGTGGATCAGATAAATGATCAGTACGTCTGTGTGGCCTTTATAAATCTGTAATAGAATGAAAAAAAAAACCTTGCAAGCCACTCTGTGAGGGCACAGTTTGCCAAAGCCAAGAGGTGGCTGGATACGACGAAGCAGGGTTACAACATCTAGATGCTTAATTCTGCCCCTGTAGGAAAACAGTTGTTAGCTGCGGGAGTTAAACAACAAGACCGTGGTTGTGAATTATTATCAGATATTGCAGGTGATAAAACACATACTTGGCCTCTGGGTCGTACTCAGACCAAATTCTCTTGAACTCATCAAGGTGGTGAGGACCAAGAATGGACCAATCACGGGTCAGATAGTCAAAGTTGTCCATGATGACAGCCACAAACAAATTGATAATCTGGAGACAAAGAGGAACGTGTCTGATCCGCTTTTTAGGTTTAAACGCTGGATACACTTGTTATAGTGCTGTGAACACTGCATAATAGACTTTTAACTCTAAGTAATTAATTAAACTAAATACCAGTACTAAAGGCACATTGCTCTGGCATTTGAGTCTTGTGCTACTTTTATCAATATGTTTTCCTTGAATCTTTTTAAAGGGAGCCCCCCTAGTGTTGGGACAAATGTGTAGCATGCCAAAAACAAAAACAATTTCAGCTCTACAGCCACATATTACTACAAAACTGGATTTGCTAATAAAACACAGTGAAATCGAGTTTTGAGTCGTAGGATTTAGAGTCAGTAATGCAACTCAACGTAGTTAATGAAAATACAGTGAGACACACGTTTAAATAATTGAAATATTATGTACCAAGAAGGCGCAGAGCATGTAGAAGGTGATGAAGTAAACTATAGCAAATCCACTGCCACATGTCATTTCCTCCCCTGGGTTGTAGTCGGACTCTGGGTCACACAGCTTCCCTGGCATACAGGCCAACATGATCTCCTGCCATGCCTCTCCAGTGGCACACCTTGGGAACATTCAGGCACAAATAAATCTCTCAAAAATAGAAGCCCATTAAACTAATAACACTGCATCAGTACACGACCTCTGAGCTGAGATCCCTACACACCTGAAGAGAAGTAGCACAGCCTGAGGGAAGGTCTGGAAGTTGTTGTTTCTGTTGATCTGCGTGCCGTCCACCATGGCAATCTTTCCAAACACCTGAAGCAAAAATGTTGCCCACATGAATATGAATTTATAAACTTGGGGAGCACAGTAGAAAAATGTTTCCTGTCACATTTAGATGCCAACCTGCATGCCAATGACCGCGTAGATAAAGAACAGCATGGCTATCAGAAGAGCAACATATGGCAGAGCCTGTGGGCAAAAGAGAGCAAAGAAGTTAAGATTAACATAAGTTCTCTCAGTAACTGATTAAAAAAGTTGATGACGCCTCACTTGAAAGGATTTGATGAAAGTCCAAAGCAAGGTGCGGATGCCCTCCCCTCTGCTGAGGAGCTTGACCAGCCGCATGACTCGAAACAGACGAAAGAAGGTGATGGAGATTCGAGCGCTGTCCTCTGTGTTCTGTAGAGAACCAGTCCAGAGTTAGACCACAGCAGGAGAACAGACTACGTAGTGAACACAGAAAACCTGTCTGTGCTTTGTGGGATGATGAGGTCTAAACTACCTCTGTGCCAGATACATATGGGCTGAGAAAGCAGCACTGCAAACTGTCATCAAATATTAGTTCTGAATATGTTTTCTGGTGCTAACGTAATAAATGTTCAAGGTCCACTTACTGTATACAGAACATACAGCAGTAGATTTGTAAAGAGTATTAAAACAGGATAGACGTTGAGAGTCATTTGGGCTCAGTTCTGTCAAGCAGTGCAGCTGCAGCAGATATGTTTCTGTAAGTCTGCATCCAAAGCACTGTCAGGAGTACTGTCAATGTATGGACCTACAGGGAAGGAAGCAAGGAGGCAGGCATGCTGGAGAAAACCTTGCCATACTTGACAGGACACATCTGCACAAGCATGGCACCCTCAGTCCAGAGTCACTGCATGCGGAGTCACAGTGGGACCAACCCAAATGGGTCGGCCAGGAGGTTCACAGGTCAGAGCTGGGTGACCTGATCCCAGGGTTCATCCATTGGTCGCTACGCCACACAAAAATGGTGGCAGAGACCATCTAGCAGTGTCAAGAGTACAAACGTGAGGAGCAGCCCAAAACCGCTTCCACCTAACAGGACACACAGCGTCACGTTTGAGTGACACCCTCTCCTTACAAACACTCCACACAAAGGAAAATGAAAAGCAGTTTGTTTTGAGGACTTTGGCAAATAAACAAACCAAAAAAAGTGGGAAAAAATGAAAAGTATAGAGAATAGAAATCGTACAAAAAATCAAAGCAAAATAAGCAATAGATCAAAGGATGTGTAAAAGACAACAGAAAAAGCAAAGAAAGATCTAAATAAATCTAAAAATGGCATGTCCCTGACAGGGGGGAGGGTTGGAGCTTCTTACCCCCATCTCATCCACCTGAGGAGTCTCCGTTGGCTTCAAAATCAAAGACCTGTATTAATGACTTGTACAGAGCCTGCAGGTCTTACACAAATTTGCCCAAACACGTAAACAATACATTTGAAAAGTCTGTCATCACACAACGGCAGAACACATCAGTCAGGACACAGACAGAACAAATTCACTACTCAAAACTGTCTTATTGTTTACCCATGACAAAGACAGACATTTATCCACACCCTACTGCACAAGTATCACTGTCCATTTACACGTAATATAACAACAGAAATAGTCTTAATACTTTAAGAGACTGCCACACAACAGGCTTACAGCTTCACATTCCTATGAGGGAATTAATAGGTGCATGTCAGACTAACAGACAACATGAAATTACTTAAATACTACGTGACATGTAAGACTTGCACACAACTTTATCGCTCCCCCGGTGTAATGGTCATAACGGATGAGATTAAATGGATTTTATGGTTGATGTGCCTTTGACAGGCTTTGGAAAATGTTAACAAAGACCTAACTGACTGACAGGACATCTAAGCAGTGTCTTCTATTCTTACAGTGCCTCGACTTTTGCTGTAACTCATTATACAAGAGATAAAGTTCAAGCAAACACACATGAATGGGAGAAAATTCATGCATTGTGTGCATGATCATTAATGGGATCCATGAAAGTAGTGAGATTCATCTGTTACTTGCTCTACATCAGGTTGTAAATTATTATTTTAAGATTGTGAAATGAAAATACTGAGCAATACCAGACATAAACATATTAAAAAGATTTAATCTGCAGAGTTGCTTACACTTATCCACACTCATAGGCTTTAGATGCAAAATATGTCATAAGTAAATAAATGAAATCATAGGCTGTCAGGAGTCTCCGGCAAACATTTGTTTGCAGAGAAAGTCCACAGTGGTGAACCTGTATAATGAGAATGTGATTTCACGGCAAAAGAATGAGTTTAACTCAAAAGAAGAAGAGATACTCCACACAGATATGGCTTCATTCAAATCCCTCCGCACAATACAAGCGCCTATATGAGGTGCAGAATGAGCAGAAATTATAAAATGTATAATTAGCTTGAGGTTCTTTAGGTAATCCTGGTCACAGCATTGATGGAGCATGCGTTCAGCATTGCCAACGTTGTTGGGGAAGCACTGCACGCACTCGCAAGACATTTGGATGACAAGGAGCCATTGGTAAACTCATAGCAATGCAGCAACTCATGCATGTCAGTAGTGCCCTGCAACAAAACTGCCATAGCAGGTCACACTCACAGTCCGGTGCAGAAAGAGGTGAATGAACGACAGTCGGGAGAAAAGAGAAAGACAGACAGGGCCGAGAAGAATACAGAATCCAAGACTGTGACAGAAGATTGAACTGGGAGGAAGAAGAAGAGAGGTGTAAAGAGGGAGAGAGTCACTGTAGGAGTGTTCATGCACCTGACTGGAGTCTACACACCTGCGCTACACATGAGCTCCATTCTGAGCTTTAAGAGCTCACTAGGAAGACAGAACAAAACACAGAGACAATCACTCACAGAATCACAAACACAAGATCAACAAAGAACCTCAGACTCAGCTGCATTACACCACCACCTGTGTAAATATACAATAATCAGAATTAATTTTGCGTCTTCTGAGCTACTTTTTGGTCACTGAATCCTACCTGATTCCTGTTTGTTTAAGTGGAGGAGTAGAGACTGATTATGCTTTAGTTCTATGGCAGAAAGCTTTGATTTATATCCAGAACACTACATCTGTTTTCCTTAATATTGATGCATTTCATCAGCTGTAAAACTCCAGTGTCCCACACAACATTAAGGAAAGTTAAGATGTTCACAGAGAGATTGAGCTTCACACATTCTATAATAAAAATGTCCTTAATGTTGTGTAGGATGGATATTTTTAAGCTCTGAGCTCCAGGGCCATTCTGAGTGGAGGTAAGGCAGAGGTAAGGGAAAGGTCAAACTTCACAAGGCTCTACTAAAACAACTGACCAGAGGGGATTGGGTTGGTTGGCCAAGCGCCATCTGTGAGAAGTGTGACATGAAGAGGGTGTTAGGGACTGAAGTGAATGGTTGACGCTTCTCAACATTCATTTAGAGAGGTCCTTACGGTGAGGTGACAAATTAAACCATCACACAACTCATAAGTGGAATGGATAACAGCAAGCAAGTAGCAAAAAGCCACTAACTGCAAAATCCTGATCAGCTATTACATGCACCTGAAAGGAACAATATAATACCTGATCTTGTTAGTATGCTGTATGATACAAGCAGTAACAACACCATGCAACGCAAACAAGAAACAACTGGTGGATGGAAGGTGCCTCACAGGGAACACTATAAAATCCCCGGTGAACACGTTATGTCCCCGACATTCACAACACACAGACCCACACATATATATATATAATATATATCTATACATACTGTGTAACTCAAATTATGTCCTAAACACACACATGCATAACAATAAATGACCCAAACAAACATTTTAAAGAAAGTTAGCAGGTTGTCTATACACACATGCAGACACACATTTTGTAACACCAACTGAGGAAACATTAAAATATGAAGTATAACTCCAGAAACAACAGCACTGCAGCTCAGACATGAGAGCAATCAGGAGTGAGAAAGAATGGCAGGTCGAGTTGTGAGCCTGCACCTATAACAAGCAACGGCATCACTAGTAAGGAGAAATTTGGGTTCTCTGCATTTTTGGTGATTGGACTACGAATCTGAATATCTGTAACATATCTGTTCATGTTCAGCACATCACAACAACACAAAGATTTATTTCTGGGTGTTTTTGTGCAGAGTAAAATTATAAAGTGAGAATGTACAGTAAGTACAGGACTGTTAAAGTAGTAGTCTAGTAGTAGCACTTCTTTATTATGCCTCAACTACTTTTAATCAATATTATATTGATTTGTAAATTTTAAGTATAAGTTACTATACTGCAAAAGCACTAATATCTACTTTTTCCTAAGTTAATAAAATGTTATACGTCTAATTTAGTTTTTAATCCATCGCACTGCAAAGGGGACCCGAAGATAAAGTTGCAGAAAAAAAAACAGGTTACACACAAACAACATGTCCATTCATTGCCATACTTGCCTCTACAAGTTTCTATGGAAACAAAACGAACAAGAGAAAAAAATCAGACCACATCATAAAAAATTGTGATCTGAACCAAATACAGCCATCAGAAATGTGAGCGACTCGGGTTTAAACGCATTACTGCCATGTCCAACTGTTAGAACAATCAATACGTTCAGCAGAAATGGTTCCTGCAAAGTACTGCAACCAAATGGCAATAAAACATGTAGAAACAGGAAGTTATTTGAGTAATTGAGTGAAAATGTGGACAATTCATCAAGACAGAACATACATGAAAGTCAAACTGAAGCTTTATTGAAAAGGCCAATGGCACCTTTGAATCTCCTGACAATACTGATACTACTAATAATAATATTAATTTAAAGTGCACATTTAGGGAAGCATGCTAAAAATCATTGCCAACACAGAAGATATTAGATTAAAATAATCTGATTTTATGGTAATTCCTACAACTTAATACATCACAGAATAAACTACATCTAATACTGCTGATGTTTGTCATGTGGCTTTCGTGTAATGCTTCAGTTCAACTTGGGGAAAAGAAGAAAAAAGTAGTACTTACATTAACTTCAGTGATAGCAATATCAACGACGCTACCAACAACAATTAAGGCATCAAAAGTGTTCCACGCATCAGCGAAGTAGTGCTGTTAATGCATGTAAGGGCACGTAAGGGTAAAGATGGGAATGAAAGAGAGGAAACACACAGTATGATGGTAAGTAGAGGAGAAGAAGGGAAAGGTTTTATGAAATGACAGAGTCAGGGGAGGACAAAAAGACAGAGAAAGGGAATAACAGTATTAAGACAGATCAGAGAGAAACAAGAAACCTGAGTCCTGCCAATATAGTCTGGTTGCCCAAGCGGAGAGAGGTCAGATAGCAGTGCGGCCAGTTGTAGCTGAGTTTACTTACATCAATCTCACTGAGAACAATATCTACTATGCTGCCAATCACAACCAGCGCGTCGAACACATTCCAGGCATCCCCAAAATAGCCCTGAGTGAGGTGGAGCGAGCGGTGGGCGAAAGAGCGGCAAAAACAAAAAGTCTTTACTCTTATATTGAAATTTAAATCCACCTATGTTGGTCGTTTAAAACCAACAGGACCCCCAGCTGGCTACTTCAGCTGAGGGTCTCATGATTATAGTTATACACACTGTGTTTGAGCTGCACTGTACTCAGTACACACCAAATTGACATTAACACTACTATTACATGCAAAAACACCACAGCTAAGAACTTTAAGTCATAAAAGCTTGAGTATTTTGAAAAAATCAGCACTGCACCCCACACTCCCTTACTAGCATTCGGTCCTTCTTCGCAACACAAAGCTGTTGTTCAGTGGCACAGTCGAGGGGAAAATGTAAAAACATTCACTTCTTTAAAGCTGAATGAGACGATCAATACCACTTTCATAATTGTACAGTATGCAAATATGATCCATGTTTTATATCGGTGAGTGTCATCTATAGACAGATATGTGTGTGTGTGTGTACACTAGTGCAGCAGCTTTTATTTAGGTCTGTGTGTGATTGTGATCTTTTGTCTGAGTAGAGTAATAAGAACCTTTATGACTCACTCTGGGTTTGAAAGCGATGAGTTTGAGAACCATTTCCACAGTGAAGACAGCAGTGAAAACCATATTAAGGATGTCCATTACATAATTAAACGTCGCTGATTGGCCATAGTGCTGCAGAAAAAGGAAAAAGAATTGAATTATTATTTTTTTAATGCACTTAATTTTTACAAAGTATTACAAAGATGTTGGCCAGAAAGTGAAAAGGAGCACACCAATCCATTTTAAAGACTGCATGTGCATATTTTCCATTTGTAAAAATCAATATGTTCATTGGATTTGATAAAGTCACACATTTTAAGATTACAGTGTTAGCACAAAATGCTGATTATGGAAATTAGGCAGCTGGAACCTGCCACCTCCATCATGTAAATAGTACTAATAGCAACACACGATGTTTCGACTTCTTACCTGAACAGCCAAGCAGAGTGTGTTGAGCATGATGAGCACAAACATGATGTACTCAAACCCAGTGGAGTTCACCACATACCAGAACTTGTACTGGTACGGGTTCTTGGGGATGTACCTCCTGAGTGGACGTGCCTTAAGTGCGTACTCCACACATTGACGCTGTACGGAAATACACAGTGCAAAACTGGTTATAAGGAGGAATTCTTGATAATCTCATTTTTATTACAACGTAATGTTAATGATTAATTTGAGGGTTTAAATGCTTTCAGAATGGGACATTAGGAAATACGGCTACTAATATGAATATGAATATGTATAAATCAACATTTTAACATAATGCACAGTGTCAGACACTAAATTCTCTTTATTATATAAGCAGATCACGTTTCCTTTGTCACACACAAACACCATCACCACCTCGAGAACCCACTGATTCTGACCTGGTTCTTGTCGAGTTCACAGTTTTTGTACTCTTTCTCTCCTTGTTCCTGAAATGTGACAATCACAAAACCTACAAAGATGTTCATCATAAAGAAAGCAATGATGATGATGTAGATAATGAAGAAGATGGAGATCTCCACACGGTAGTTGTAAATGGGGCCAAGGTTTTCCCGGTTGGAGTCAATTGCCTTGTATAGTAACCTGAGAGGAGAGGAAAACATATGATGCAATTTCACAGGCGACGGGTTCTTCAAATACAGACACTATCTGTTATGTTTCTCGTTAATAAAACTTTTATTTTGACTTTTTTATGGTCTTCAAAATACAGATGTCTACATCTCATGTTATTCTTTCTGAGCTTTAACATAGAGAAAAAAGTCAGAAGCGTACGCGGGCCAGCCTTCAAAGGTGGACACAGTGAAAAGAGCCATCATCGCCATGAGGACGTTGTCAAAGTTGAAGTCACTGTTGTGCCACACTCGTTTGTGGATGGTCGGCTGGTTTACGTCCCCATCCTTATACACAATGTAGGTGCCCCTGTGAAAATAACATGTTGCAGAAGGGTTAAGTCCCAAACTATCATTGTAACCACAAGGTATTCACTGGAAGAAGATAAGTCAGACTAACTTGCACTCTTCTGGGCTGGACTTTGCTTCATCTGTGCAGCGATAGAACTTTCCCTGAAAAGAAAAACAAAATATTTTCTCTTGAACACTATGTATTTTTATTAATTAGTTACTAGTTTTATCTTTATTTTAAAACTATTAAATCAGTATTCCTGCATTCCCAGCATCATGTACAATGCAGTTTTTTTTCAACCTTAGTAGTGCTGACCTTGAAAAGCTGCACCCCAATACAAGCAAACATAAACTGGAGCAGAGTGGTGACAATCATGATGTTACCGATGGTTCTGATGGCCACAAACACACACTGCACCACATGCTGCAAGAACGATAAGCACAGGGTTGCATTAATATTGGACAAAAAAGTCTAAGGTTGTCAATTTGTTCCAGGATGATTTTTTAAAGAGGCTGCACCTTCAGGCCTTTGGCTCTGTTGATGGCCCTCAGGGGCCGAAGCACACGAAGAACCCTAAGAATCTTCACCACTGAGATGGCTGAGGACCTAAAATAAAAATAAATAAACGTGTAAAAGATGAGAACAGACAAAACATTTATAGCCTTCAAATACAATTCAAGAAATATTACTTGTGTTTTAACTGGTAGAACCAAGGAATATGTTAAGTTCACCCTCATAGCTACTATGTAAAAACACTGTGATGGTTTGCATGACTGAAAATCTGTGGTCAAATCTGATAAAAGTTAAATATGTGTATGAGGTCACTAGAATCAATACTGAATAATTTTAACCAAGTTACATTATGTTGTCTGGTGTGATCTAGACACTGAGACAGTAAGTGTGGACGAGTTGAAAGCACAGATGAATGAAGGACAGAGAGAGAGAAAAAGCACTTAGCAGACTACTTGCATTGAAGAAATATGTTTTGTAGAAGTAGTTAATTTTGAATGTATTATTAGACAATCTCAATGTTCTTCATGTATAGAACACAAACAATATAGTTAAAATGTGCTTTTCAGTTCTTAGTATTATTTCTCAGGAGTGAGGTTCCTGTATCTGCATAGTCCCTGGAGCTATTTGTCTGAGATTGTCTCCAAATGTGCTGCTGTTTGTACAGCAATCAAGTCACTATGTGTGTCTGTGTATGTACTCACTGGATGCCAAAGGACACAAGGGAAACTCCCACCACCAGCAAGTCCAGGAGGTTGAAGTAGTTCCTACAGAAAGCTCCTTTATGTAGAAAAGCTCCATACGTTGTCATCTGAGGAGAGGACAGAGGATGTTACAGGAGCCATGCAGTCTCTCATCCTACGTACATCAGATGCATATAAACACTCCACACTTCAGAGGTCACAGACACACATACCAGTTAAAATATGTTAAGTAGGAAAATCTTATTCTCTCAATGCCTTATAGTGAAACACACACTCGCACACGTCTCCACACTCTTGTAGATCACTCTGATTTAGGGTGGCGAGCTCAGAGCAGTGAAACAGGAGGCTAGGTCTACAATCGCCACCCTCACGGCCCTTAAGTACATGAATGTACTAGTAAGTCATTCATTTCACAATCTACTGTGGAATGAGGCAATAAAGCATGCATTTTGTTGCCATGACGTCAGGGGTATTTACTACCTGCAAGAGCTCTAGTTATAGTGATTGGAAAGCAGAAGTGTCCTTACTGTCACATTCATGTGGACCGTTGTCTTAAAGCACATTCCATTATGTTCTTTAATAGTTCAGAATTAAGGGAAGCAGCTCCCGATTAAAACTTCAGAGTTCAGCAGGCAAAGAAGAAAAACCAGCCAAAATTAACTCTTCTTCAAATAATAAAAGTAAAGGATTAATCATCCGAGTGCATGTAAATGTTTAGTACTGCAGAGAGATGGAGCGAGCAGAAAGCTAACTACGAGTAGTAGAAAATTTAGAGTCGAACATCAGTAGATCAGCGGCCGAATTGCTGCAGACACAACTCCACATTTCTATGCACTCAGTCAGGGAAAGCAGACTGAACCATGCTCGACAGGAACATGGTTGGTTTTGCCCCCTCTTTTATGGGTATCTGATGAGCAGTCAGTACAAGAGGCATGAAGTTAGCTTTGACTGGAGTTGACTTTATGTCTTTGAACAGCTCCCCAATGATGACCAAACTCAAACTCAACTTCAGCCAGTGCCATTGCATGTCTGAACAGCCCCCAACAGTCATTTTTTATTGCATCGCACAAAGGGTTGCATCATGTTTTATGTTTCTGCATCATTCAAATCATTTCAGCAATGACTACCCGGATGACATGACACCCATGTGAGCATAATGTAATGTCGATGTAATGTTTCCTTCCCCCAACATTAGTCCTTTGATTAGTGTAATTTGAACAAATTGGGTCTTTGTGTTATTGCGTGCAAAGTAACAACTCCAATATTTGCTTTTTAAAAGAGGTGCCATTAAGAAAAAAAGTAAATAAGAGAAAGGAAACAAGCAAGCCAGGTTGTACTGAGTGGCAGATGACACACAAGGAGAGAATGCAGCAAGACTCCCGTTGTCATTTAAGGGGTTACCTTCAATACGATCTCAAATGTAAACATACTAGTGAAGACATAATCTGCATAGCCTAGGACCTGGAAGGCAACAAGATGTTTGGAATATTATTGGGGTGTGGTTAGTCACAGCACGGACAGGGGTCACAGGGCATTTACCTTCAACACGATCTCAACAGTAAAGATAGCCGTGAAAGCATAGTCAAAGTAACCAAGTATCTGCAAAAAGCAACGTAGATGTTTAACAAAGACAGTTCATTGTGCAGCTTCATACACAATTAAACAAGATGAATAAAAAAAAAAACAAAACATGGGAAGTATTTTCTGGTTTGTTAGAGTAAACAAGACACAGTTAATTAGTACTTACAAAAAGTTAATTTGTCATTTTCATGCAGTGAATGTTTAATTAGAAATCACAAAATTAAGCAAAAGTGAAAATAATGCATTAAAATTAAAACACCAAAGAGAAATCACTGCCCGGGAGTTTATTTACACAACCATGGTGGTGTTTTGCCTGTTTTAGCTGTTAAAATATGAATGCCCTCCACTACCCACTATGACAATAAAAACATAATACAAAGATTTATACATGCAATAACTTATACAATTACAACTGAAATAACTGCAGAGCTGCTGTATTGGAATGTATTATTACAGATCTATGTAATACAGTGGCCAGTGACTGTATCTTGAATGAAATAATGTGTTTGTATAAACTCTCCTCTGTCGTGCATTTAGGGATGTGTACACACATCAGATGTGTGAGTGAGCTGTTAAAAACAATGCAATTCATAATGTTATTAAATAAAATGTTTCCAAGGCGTTAAAATACTAATACGGGGATCATGTGACTTCAGAGGTTTTTTAGATTTAAACGATTGCTGTTGAAAACCTGACACTTAAATTGCTATTGTAAGAATAGACCAACATTAAATATAGACAGACCGTATTTTCAACTATTTGTCCTTGTGTACTGGCAGGAACAGTCTCGGTCTTGACAATTATTCTGAATGAATGTTTTGGGAAAACATTCACGAGTTCAGACCCACAGCAATAAACACAAAATATCATTATTCTCACAATATCCTATAGAAATGGCTGTTCGTACATTTATTCCCTGTGTGCTCCTTTGTTGAGTAACTTTTTCATTTAATTTCTCGTCCGACTGCCTTCCACATCAAATCTTTTGGTCCTGAATTTGTCCATAAATGTTCATGCGCCTTTATGTTAAGAATTAAATGTATTGACTCACATTACTGGTCAGTAGTAATCCGTGTTATAATGGCTAAAACATGCAAAACAGCCAGTATGGTCTTTAAAACAACCATAAAAGTTATTAATTATTAAAATAATTGATCAATTATTAAAAATCGTATTTCACCCACTGTATCACTCATCGCTGCACTGTCTGTTAGAGGCCACAGTTAATGTAAGAGTTAATGTATACAAACGGTTAATGTATGTGGATAGTTCATAAACTTACAATATTGCGAGCCGAGAAGTTTCGGATTGGATCCTCAGCAGCAAGTGACACGGAGCTGAGCATGATGAACACCAGGATGAGGTTGGTGAATATGTGATGGTTGATGAGTTTGTGGCAAAACACACGAACCCTGGAGGACAAAGAAAATTCATCTCAGGGCACTTTAAGGTGTTTAAGGCCTTACACATTACACATGTTATAAATATAGCACAGCAGGAGGCCCCTATTTGGCATGAGGCACTACTCGTTTGTAAATGTGTAAAGTTTCTGTGATACAAGTGTTTCTTACGGGTTTGTAGTGCTGAAGATAAAGAAGGCACTTCCTTCTGGAATAGGAGTGATCTTCTCCTTCTTCACCAGCTCGGAGATGGCTGGTCGAGGCCCTGACGGTACTTCTGGATCCTCCTCCTCTACTGCAGTATCATCATTGTCCTCCTCCTCCTCCTTAGAGTCAAAGAGGAAAGTGGGAGATGTGTGTGACTCTGCAGAACTTCGCAAACAATGAAAAAATGTGAAAGGTTTCAGTGTTCTGAAGAATTCAAGAGTACCTTTTCATCTTTGTCATCGTCCTTTTTGTCACTGTAATGAAGGAAATTATTATATGAATGATCCTTGGTGCAAACGTCTTGGAGCATTTCAAACATTTAGAATATTGATGAAGATGATTTGAGATCGAGCGGTCACCCTTTCTTGTCTCCTTCATCTGTGTTGAGAGACTCTGCATCTGCCAAGTTGTCCACAGCAATAGCCAAGAAGACATTCAGGAGGATATCTGACCAAAGCTTTCTGTAAAGGGCAATGGTCTCAGAAAGAAACGCTGAGTAAACACATCACGTCAGCAGAGTGTCTGGAGCAGTGTATGGAATGTAAGTACAACTGAGGGAGGATACAGTTTCCACAGATAAAGAGTATGATGAAGTAAAAGCACACAATCATCCCAGAGGAAGAAGGTCCTCCGTACGCCATGATCCCGTCGTACATAACAGCGTTCCAGTCTTCACCCGTCAGGATCTATAATATAAAAGGGTTAGGGTTAGGGTTAGGTCACTGAAAATGCAATAACAAATACAGACATACCATGTCTACGTTTCTCTACTGGTTTCTTCACATCAGATACTGGATTTTTGAGGATGATATTCATATTGATAAACTTCACAGGAACCATTTTTATAACTTTATACTGCTGTACAGTACATTGATTTATCTGCAGTGAACGAATACTGGTCTATTCATCTGATACCTGTATAGACATATGTACAACAATATGAACAATTGTATCAACAGTCTCAACATATTTCCCATTCATACACTTAGATGATGTGTGTACTGTCTTAATTTGAGCTGCACATGCCTGGAACACAGTGAGGAGAGCTTGGGGGAAGTTGTCAAAGGTGCTCCTCTTGGTCTGGGTTTCATCAAAGTTGAACTTTCCACCAAACACTTGCATTCCCAGCAGGGAGAAGATGATGATGAACAGGAAAAGCAGCAGCAGCAGGGAAGCAATGGACTTCATGGAGTTGAGCAGAGATGCCACCAAGTTGCTCAGTGACTGCCAGTGGCTACGAAACACGTTGAGGGAAAGAGAGGAGTAGAATCAGGAGATTCATCGATGCTAAACACAGCATGACAACAATAATGAAAACAATGATACCGTGTGACTTTGAAGATTCTGAGCAGTCGGACGCAGCGGAACACTGAGATGCCGAGAGGAGACATGATTTCCAACTCGACCAAAATGGTTTCAGTGATGCCTCCACACACCACGAAGCAGTCAAAACGGTTGAACAGGGAAACAAAATAGGCCTGTAGCCCGAGACTGTACATCTTGACCAACATTTCACATGTGAACAGGGCTAGTAGCACCTTGTTGGCCACATCTGAAAGCCAGAGAGATCAACAAAAACAGAGAGAGACACATGATGAGCATTTGTTATTATTAGTTTGTTCTGTTTTCCAAAATGCTTTTGAAACCCTGTGATCATACCTCCACTGAGGCAGCACTATTAAACGACTACTGCACAAAACAAATAGTAGTTAAATATTAGACTTTTTAATTGAATTTAAGTTGAAGATTAGAGTTAAGCAGGATATTTATTACATCAACAAACAAATACATTAAATAACCAGGTACTGTGATCAAACTAAATTTCATTGTACTACTACAATGACAGGTAAATTTCATAAGTACTACAGTGTTGATCATACCCTGCACTTGCGTCAGCCACAGAGGCTGGTTATAATGCTCTGATGATATGGTGAGGGTGTTGAGGAACACCAGGATGATGACCAGCCAGTAGAAAGGCACCGATTTGACAGCCAACCGGCACTTTCTGCGGCAGAACCTGTTCCAGCGGCGCCAGCGCCGACTGCGGTGAGACAAAGCCATGTTAGAGCAAAGAATGACTCTGGTGTGACTGAGTTGATTCATTAATTTAGAAAAAACACAGAAGCAGATCACATAACTTATAATGTCCAAACAATACAACAAAAGCATCAGCTCTGTTTTTTCTCAGGAAATCGCTACGGTTTGTTTCCATTAATAAGAAGAATGCAGTGGTGTGAGGGGGAACGGCCACAAGGGAACTGCATCGATATACTTTTTGCAAGTCATACTGTACAGTAAATGAGCTGAAAAATACTGTGTAAGGTTGTTCTCTAAAAATACCTTATGGTACATGCTGACTTTATAAAAGCTGTTGATTTATTGTCTCCTGTAAAGTCTCATTAAAAATACAATAAAATGCAAGCTAAGCACAAATAAAATATGTATAATCAAATGTACATTCAGAAACACTATTGAAATAGTTCCAATATATGCACCAGGCAGTCTCACAAATACACTCACCTGAACTTTGACTTTGAGATTTTTTGACTGAGAGAAAGCAGAGAGGAAATGAAAGAAACAGTGACTGGATTATATAAAACAGATAACTACAACCACAGGGCAGGAAGATTTTCCAAATATATAAGTGAGTTATTCGGTTTACCATGTTTAATAAGGACAATCTGCAAAGTGATTTTATTCATGTAAATGAACAATCCTGCTTTTGAAAAGGTTTCTTGTGCAATGTGCTAGTTGTTCTCACCACAGAGGTCCACAGCATGGTGTCTTTTCATCCTCCCCATTTTGATTCTCTGTGTTCACGGATTCTGTTTCGCTGGCTGGAACACTCGCTGCAGCAGCAAATAAAGAACACATTTAGAAAAGAATAATCATATGCACTTTTCAGCGGCATACGATTCTCCATACAGACACAGCACAGGGCAGCACGGGTGGATTCACACATAATGTGAAAATGTAGATTGTTTGCATCACACCAAGCAATTCACACAAATATTTAATTCAAGAGCATCATAACTATTTGAGTTTTAAAACAAAATGATCTCTAGCTACGTTACAACTACAAAACTACCTCACAGAAAGAAAAGCCCCTCAGCACTGTGGCTCCACATCGCTGTCATCATTAGTATCATTTACCAAGTGCTGAACCGGAGCTGACATGGGACAGGCGAGTGGACAGCTGCTCTTTGAGGGCTGACTGATACAGACAATGAGAAGCGGAGCGACGCGGAGAGCGGGATGAGAACGACAGAGCTCTTAAAGCTGTCTATGAAATGGTGCACTGAAAGTAGTGCCAGCACTTTTGGAAAGACTCTGTGCAGACAGATGATGATTAACTGTGTGAAACGTCTCAGTGCTTTAATTCATACAGGGGAATGTGATGTGTGCTGCTGCAGAGCTTATGTAGACGTGTTGGCTTTGATTCCTGATCGGTTGGACAGCTCTCAGCTCTGAAAATAGTGCTGACTGCTGGAGTAGTGATCTGGGTTTAGCCCTGTTTCCTATATTCACACTGAGCCACTTCTTTTGAAATGGGATATGGGAAGGATACAGGGCGTGCCTGCTATCAAATTGCAGCTGTATTTCTATTCCACGAGACTCATTTGGAACCTTCTACAGACAGAAACGAGAGGAAAGGGAAGGTAAAAACTGGAAGGCTGTGATGCTCAACAAAAGGGTTGTAGATAATAGTAAAGTACACGGTAATAAAACGTTAGAAACATTAGACACGTACACACACACACACACACACACACACGCTGTACACAGGTTCACTCGGGATGCTCGAACTGAAAAACACCTAAAACCATCTATTCACCATTAAACTGAGCTGAACATACAGCGTCTGAGCAGAACACGGTAATAATTATTCACCGATAAAGTGAACCACGTTTTACTTCATTAGCCAAAGCTGGAAAGGACAAAATGTACTTCATGTTTTTAAATACTGTAACCTTCCGGACAGTTTAGACCAGGAGAGTTTTGTAAAATGGAACAAATTTGAGTGGTCACTCCTCTGTATGGTGTCAGCCTGAGCATCAAACACATTCTAATGTTCTGACACACACATATGCAATAAAGCGCGCACACACACACACACACACACACACACACACACACACACACACACACACACAAAGGGAAACCACAAGATTTACCATGAGTGTCGGACGACTGGCTGAACCACCCGAACCTTCCTTTCTTTTTCTCAATAAGATCAGCCAGAGTCACCCCTTCATGTGTAATGCATGCAAGCCCATGCATTCAGACACAACGGCACAGCAGAGGGACATGGGGGCGAGAATGGGCTGCTATCAAAATGGGTCAGAGCAGACAAGCACCACAGGACAACAACAGTATTCAAAATATCAATATCCAACAATGACAAGAGCAACAGGAGCCGCAGGGGTTGCAGACACTGAGGAGGGCAGAAGAACAACACAGAGAGCCGTTAGTTACATGACACACCTGTAAGTGACCAAGCCCTGTTCTAACATGTTACAGCACAAACCAAGTCATTTGCAGGTTAACATGTTAGCCAGGACTCACGTGTGATTGACAAGACACCAAAAGCCAGGATGGATGTCAGAAGAAGAGCACTATGGACCTTCATCCTCACAATCTTATCACTTTATGGTGAATATTTGCTGATGATTTTATTTAGACTACGTAACTAATTAGAGATGAGGTATCTAACTTCGTTCATGGGGTAAAAGACAGGTGGGAGAGAAAACAATAACGCAACAACAAATGGACAGAATGTAATAAAATGAAGTTCAGCTTGAATGAGAGAGCACCAGTCTGCGCACTCACTAACTTCACTTGACACTTCAAACACCTTTCATTTGTTTACCACTGTCGTGTCAGTGCAACTTAATGAATACTGAAAAACTGCAAATGTGTTCCTCATTCAACTGTATTAATTTAAGTTACAGCAAAGATTTTAGAAAAAACTACCTGTTGCTACTCAGTTAGTGTTAAACTTGAAGACATTGCATCTTCCTGTTTTTTTAAAATAAGGTCCGGAGAAGGGAACCAGAGAGTGACCTGTAACCGTAAACATACAAACAGTGGACTGAAACCAAGTCTGGTGGACTGATGAGTCCGAGGTTGAGGTGTTTGGATTCAAGCAAAGAACATACAGTACATAGCTTAGACACAGAGCTCGTGAAAATATGACACCTGCTTAGTACAATCATTGAAGCATGGATGTTGAAAGGTGATGATCTGGTGATGCTTTGGCAATAGGAGAATGATTCATCTCTGTGTGCAAGACGTCCTCCAGCAGCATGGAGAGTCGCACCATTCCCTCTGGGCAATGACTGACTGGGGTCAGATTAGCTGGAGTAGAAAGTAGCTGCTAGAATACGCTGTGTGATGGGTTGGCATGCTCAATCACCAGATCTGAACCCATCAAGCTGGTGTGAGAGAAGCTGGATCAGAGATTTTGGGAACTCTGCCCAATCAACGGCACAAATGTTTTAGGCAGTTCTTGCTGAAAAGGTTGTTTTTTTTTGCTAAAAGTGAAGTTTATTGCCAAATGTGATTTTGAAATATGCTTAAAAATATTTTTTTGTGTTTTGTGATCATTTGATTGTATTAAACCAATAAACATAACAGGAATATACATGTGTAGGTGTGCATAGTGGCCTGGTGGGTCAATGGGATACGCATCAGCCTGGGATGCAGAGGGTGCCAGACTCCTAGCTTATCCCCCATACCAGGTGTGTCCTTGAGCAAGCCACTCAGCGCCAGGTCCTTGTAAGTCATTTTGGATAAAAAGCGTCTGCCTAACAGAGAGGAGTAGATTTTTTCTGCCAGTGTATGGCTTTCTTATAGTTGCAGCAATCCCACGTCTGTCAGGTTATAATAATATAGCTTGAAAAATAAATAATTTTCTTGATGTGGCAGGAACGGTTTTCTGTGTAAAAGGGTTCTTGTGTCGGCAGCGCAGCATCACTCTCAAACGCATGAAGGGAGTGAATTAGGGTGCTTACGGTTGCGCTTGCTCTCCTCATCAGCTTCATCCTCGTTTTCTGGGTCGATGTCTTCAGCCTGAGTGATCCAGTCCAGGTAACCTTTGAGATCCTCCTCTAGTTGCTGCTTTTCCCGCAGCTTCTGGAAGTCTCCCCGAGCTTTGGCCTTTTCTCTCTCCTTAGAGAACTCTCTGCAGAATTGCAGAAGGACACATAGACAAAACACGCAAACACATACAAGTAGACAAGAGTGTATAAATACCCAAAAATACACACACAAAAAGAAACTAACACCTAATAAACACTGCAACAAAAATATGTTTACTATACAGAATTTATATTTACTGACTGAAGTCTGACAAAAATGTAGGAGTATCTGAGTTTCTGATCCCTAACCACTGGAGGGAGATGTGGGCCTTTCAATTACAACCCAGTGCTATATTTAAAGCCAAACAGTACAGTAGCATATCCTTCAGGCGAGCATCTTAATCATACAGAAAAAGCAATTTAGGTAGACAGATGGCTTTAGGAGACATGCAACATTTGCACAGCGTTTAAATCCATAGATTATATGAAACAACGACGAACGCAATATGTGATGGTTCAGAAGACAGGAGGCAAATACTACATACTATACTATATATACCTGGTTTGATTTGTGTGTGTTTGAGTGGTGATGATGAGAAGCTCTAATAAAGACACTAGATGTTACAGTAGGACGGCAGCAAAACTGCATTTAGGAAGTTGATGCAGAAGTTGACCGAAGTGTGTGTCGATGATGTAGTTAACCCTGTTGGGTTTTTAAAAAACAGGCTGTGCTGCCTGGACAACCAACCAGAGTTAATTGTACTGTAATACCCCACCCCCACTCCACATAGCTGGGAAAGCAAACTTGGGTTTGTGAGAGCTTAGGAGCGCAGAGGGAGTGAAGGGCGAGGAATAAGATTAATTTCTGTCTCAGGAGGTTGGTTGGGTTGGGGATGCAGTGTGTGTGTGGGGGGGGGGTGCTCACTTTGCAGTTGCTATGGAAAGAATGTGATATTTCTGATGTCAACAGAGGTCAGGGGAAAATGTCTAAGAAAGTATTTGTGTCAAAACAGCTGGTAGTCTCAAAGTGTACGTAGAAAGTCATCAGTGCACTTCACATCTCAAGAATCTGCAGAGTAGAGCACACTCCTAGATAAGCTAACACTATCTCAACAAGCAACAACCCACAGCACTGCAGACTAAATCCACTGCACTCATTGGCTCTTACCCACTTAGCACACCTAACACGAGGTTTAACACGAAAAAGGAGCCCAGTATGATCAGGCTAACAAAATAAATCCAAGGGGTTTCCCATCCAATGGCGTCGTTAACCTACAGGAGTCAAAAGTAACCGGTTAACAGGCAGAAACTCACACTAAAACAGAGAACCTCTGGCCTGCAACCAAGCAGAAGGTCTCTGTCTGTAGTGAAAAGAAGGTGCTTACCCGCTCAACACACCCAAAACCAGGTTAAGAACGAAAAAGGAGCCGAAGATCACAAGACTGACAAAGTACACCCATGGAAGCTCAAAGCCCATAGCGTCATTCATCTGGAGGAACAAGCATCACCGCAGAGAAGGGCAAGAAAGAAGGAGTGAAGAGAAAGAAAAGATTGAGATAAGCTGTTAAAGCTAGGAACTGTCAGAAAAGAAGAACAGAAAACAAGTTAAGTGGTAGTTTTTCTTCTTCAGAAGAAGAAAAATGGAGGAGTGCCAGGATGACATCATATCGTTAGATAAGTTGTTGAATGCATTCAATCATTTAGTCAATCAATTATATCAGAGTGATGAGAAATGCCTCTGGAAATGATCAGCAGCTTCATCATCAGAATGTCAGTTGCATTACAGTTGTGTGTCTGATGTAAACAGACATTTAAGGCTGAGGCCGTGACAGTCACAGGTTACTGAACTGTGAGGCACTCACCCAGTACAGAACGTCTGTCCAGCCCTCCATGGTGATGCACTGAAACACCGTCAGCATAGCAAACAGGAAGTTATCAAAGTTGGTGATGCCATTGTTGGGACCTTGCCAGCCTTCCCTGCACTCTGTGAGATTGGGGCATTGCCGCCCATGTCCTGAGATCGCACATGGAGCGAGTTCATCTTCAAGTAGCCCATCTACAGAAAAATAGGAAAAATATAAAATTGTTATATGATTGTAACAGATTATAAATAATGTTTTATGTTTTACTTTGAAATAAAATCCCTGCCTGGTAGAGTGTTTTAAATGCACAATGCATACACTAAAAAACTGATTTCATTTTATATAAACCTTACCTGTGCCAGCATAATAGCAGGTTGCGTGCATTTTGCCGATGAAGAGCTCCAGGCCGATAATAGCATAGATGATAATGACAAACAAGACTAGAAGGGCAATGTGAAGCAGAGGAACCATGGCTTTAATAATGGAGTTTAACACCACCTGTAAACCTAAACAAAATAGAAAATAGAAACATTAGATGAAGACGAATTTTGCACCATTGTTTGCATGAGTGCACAGTAAGAGAAACTTCCCATGGGATCCTTTGGTTAACTCAATTTTCTGGCACAGTAATTCTGGATTATTTAGGTTTATTGCTTGGAAATCAGAACTGCCAGAGTTAGAGTCTAATCTCAGTTCCTATTAAACCACATGTAGTTCAAAAATATGTCAGAAATGTTTACTCTGAGTTTGTTGCACCCAGAACTCATGACTGTAGGGAGCTCATGGAGATGCTGAATAGAGGTTTTGTCCTGAGGGACGGCACATAGACCATCTGGACTTGTCATGTGTAATCCTAGTCTAACATGAAGAAGCACTAAAACAGTTACACAGCATGGTAAATCTAATGTTTTGGGTTACGCTGGGTTCACATGGATTGCAAACACTCACTACTTACTGGGTACTCCTGAGACCAGCCGCAGGGGTCGCAGCACACGGAAGGCTCGAAGGGCTTTAACGTCGAATCCACCTGGTTTACCTCCATGTCCGTGCATTGACGGATGCTCTTCATCTGCCTCCTCTCCTCCCTTCTCCTCTTTGGTCAGAAATTCCAAGACAACACTGAAGAGTCTGTCAGAAGCGGAGAGAAAACCCCAACAATTTCAGTAACTGACCCATAATTTCCAAGCAACTATGTACGGATCTTAATTGTATTCCCTTTAGCAATGGGTTTGAAGGTCTGTCATCTGGTTACGCTTTCAGGTTAAACATTTAAAACTCTGTGTCTTTGTTTTGAAGTAAAAAACTTTTGCTGTGAAACTGTGTGGTAACAAGTGTGATCAGTTTTCACTACAGCCACCCACAAACCATACTGATATCACCAGGATAGAGTTGGATTAATATGACTATTACATATACCGTTGCACTATTTAATGTTAATAAAAAATACATATTCATGTTAGCTGAGTAAAACCTAAACATAAAACCGATACTCTTTAGCTCAGTGCCCAGTTTAAGTGTTCAAGCGGCATGTCTGTACGGCAGATAAATGCACCACAGTAACAGCAGTGGGACACGGTGCCGTCACAAAGTGAAAACAGCATTGAAATCCTCTCATAATCATCATGAAAGAGGACTCTTCGTTACAATCAGTTAGATCTTCCTCACCTAGCCAAGAGGGGAAATCATCTCAACATGCGTCACATCAGAGCACAGTAACTAAAAGCGGTGAATGAAGCTGCCAATAGGGGCTGGAAGGAGCTCTGAGGACCTACAGGCACAGTCTGCTCAGACTTATGTTACACTGAGTCACAGCTGTAAGACTGACCTCCTGCCACTGGTTTCATTACTCATCCACTCACGTTAAAAAGTCCTCATTCACATATGGACATTTTTACTTTCACCCAGGTGACACATCTGACTCCTTAAACACCTAACGCTGTTAATTATCTGCACCCTGGGAACGTTTAGAATACACATGTTTATTTCTCTTATGTGCATTGGATAAACATGAAAAACAAGAAAAAGGCCACATTTAACACCATTTCACACAGAATGAAAGGTTGCACACCCTTTACAAACGACAACTCAAACCAGTCACTTCCTATAACCATCAACAGGTTTTTACACCTGTCAACTGAGGTTTTCCACGTCTCTCACCTGTTTGGTGCCATCATACTGTATGTTTAAAATGACATGCTGCTGTCTTTTAGAAATGTGAGTGATCTATTAATGTTCTCTGTCTGCTTTAATTCAAACCTGCAAATCAAATCAAATCAAATCTCTTTTATTGTCACATCACATAACTGGTACACAGGTACGGTACATGTGAGTGAAAT
>JAUMHF010000021.1:11398821-11448948 GCA_032359275.1 Microctenopoma steveboyesi
AAATGTGACTGCAAGTATACATATATACATATATACATACACACACACCTGTATACATATATACACATCCAAGCGTAATATACACATCCAAGCGTAATATACACATCCAAGCGTAATATACACATCCAAAATAGTGTCTGCAACATTAAAGTTTATGTCAAATTCTGTATTACCAAAATTACATCTTTTTGTAGCTCTATTTTGGTCTTCACCAACCCCATCACCAGTATTTGCATCAACAGCTAGTCTCCCAACTTTGCAGTAAAGTTGCAAGGTGTTCATCAGAAACACAGCTAAATCTCTGAGTAGATCAAAATCTACAGCTAAATCTATGTAACTTCTGTCAAACCATAACAACAACAACCTATAAATACAAGACACACAAACATGTAAGATACACAAATTGTATCAGAGTCATTTTGAGATATATTTTGACATCAAGATCTGGCTGAGTTTTTTTTTCAGTGATTTAGCAGCAACAGTCACTCTTCTCAGCAAGAGCAGTCGTCTCTGCAAGTGACTGCATGGCAGATCAACCCTGCTGCTGCATGCAGACAGAGCTCTGACCCAGCTACCCACTGGACTGTGTGTATAGGAGAGAGATAAAGACGACTGTGGGGAAGGAAGATAGAGGAGAGAAAAGTAAAGGTGTGATAAGGATGAAGATAACAAGAGGAGAATGAACAAGAGATAGGAACAGGGGCAGTGTGAGGTGAGGAAGTGTAAAGCATGAAATACAACCATTTGATTGAATGTCAAAATGGAAGCGGGAAGAAAAAGCAGCAGAGACAAAGCAAAGCAGGATGGGAGAGTGTGAGCAAAAGACAGTCATACAGCGGAGAGGAAAAGATGGAGGGAGTGTTAGAGAAGAGATGAAGTATGGAGATGGTGACTCACTCCAGTGGTGGTAAAGCTCTGATGTATTCTCTCTGTCTTTTCTGGGTCAGATACTGTGGGTGTATGAGGGTCTTCATTAGCACTTGGCTGCTTGCAGCAGAGGCTTAAGCAACTTTAACACCGACTGCCTCACTATGAAACTGAGTAAACTGCAGCTGTCAAACTGAGACCAAAGTTCAAATCCTAGCGTCCAACTAAAATAGCAAAGCCTCACGAATTGGTCTACAAGCAGGCCCATCTGATATGATCTGTTATGTTTACTTAAAATAAAGTCATGGAAAAAAGTGGACTTGAGGACTTACCCAATGACGACAATGACGAAATCCAGCATGTTCCAACCGTTTCTCACATAGGCATTCTGGTGCATCACCAAACCATACGCGATAATCTTTAGGAAGGTCTCAATAGTGAAAATGATGAGGAAGGCATACTCAACTTTTTCCTAAAAACACACAAAACAGATGTTTTATAGGCCTTATACACAACGGATTATTATATAAAAGTGTAAATATGTATTAAAATCATGCGTTGGGGAGACACAGACACAGAAAATGATGGATATACAGAAGGAAACACGGACACGAAGACAAACATAACTGAGTTACTTTCTGTAGGAATGCCAGGAACAATGAATTGTACTTGTACCCACACATAGTATGAACTGGTACACACTGTTCTGGTACTTCACTGTAAATTTGGAAGTATTATGCTTTACGCTGTGAGCAGTAATCTAAGTTCTTACTTTGCCCCATTTGTTCAAACAACAACAAAACACACAGCGAGTTATTATAAATACATTGGAATATACAATATACAACAACAAACCTTGAACAACAAGCAAACACCAAACAAAAAAGTGCTGTCTCTATGTAATTTAACTGTCACATGATCTGTGACAACATCTGACCTTGTGGTGACCACATTCTGACCTGATTTGGCAGATTTACAAACACTTGTCTAACCACATATTCACAGGGAAGTGTGAAGACCACGGTAATGTGAGAAATGTAACCTGGTGTACAAGAATATTTGGAAAAGCAGCTAAATGTCTTACGTCTGACTGGATTCATCAAGGATTAGACAAAGAGCGGGGTGTCATTATCTCAAAATGCATAATGTCCATTTAATTATTTGAAATCCTATGTATACAGCACAAATTTACAGCAGAATCACGTCAAGGTACTTAACACCATCCTGTGTTGAACAACTGAAGACACCAAAGCGGACGGATGACTGAACATTGACCTTGAGAGTGAATAACACATCGGTTGTAAAACAATTGTAAAAAGCTGTAATTTCTTATAAAATTAGAATATTTATAAAGAATATCTTGAGAATAAATGTAGACATTGCATAAGTATTGCCTAGTAATAACCTGATTTTGCCTTTGTGAAAGGATAAAATAAAGATGAAACACAAAAAGAAAAAACTGCAGAAAAATGAGAAAATGAAAAGGCTAAAGAAATTCAAGGCTTGAATCAATCTCAGTGACGTGGAAGTAAAAAAAGAAAATGGAAGTTTTTAGAGGGTATGTGCACATTAGAGTTAGTGATATAACTCAACGCTGCACTTCCCCTCAGTTGTTTCAAAGACAGTACACGGGAACAGAATGCCGTCAGGTTAAGGTCAGCTAGAAGTGAAGCCCACAACAGAAGCACACACAGCTAGATAGAGGTGATATGAGCATGTTAGTGAAGTGAGATGTGTGAGAAGCTTGAGCTGGCCAGAGTGACTCAGCTCTTTAGTCTCACGACCTCGGTGGAGATATGAAACAAGAGAAGGCCCTCCTTACTCTTAATACGTGAACTTCTTTGTACTATCTGCGTGTCAATACAGCTGTTAGACAAAGTCATTTATCTTTTCAGATTCACTGGATTATTCATATACACGCACACTTTATAATATGCATAATATACACAAAAGCCTCTTCCAGCTGATCGAGTTCCTAATCCCGAGCTCTGTGTCCTTTGCAGACAACATCAATGCAAAAACACTGTGGACTCCAGGGCTTGTCTCTCGAACAGTTTACTGCAGAAGCAGCGGCATGCTTGTGAAAAGCACTTAGCCCAGAATAAGAGACATGAGCATCTTTGTTAGTGTAAAAGGTTGAATTAAGCTTACGGCTGCTGCCTTTATGACAGAGCATGCTCAGGCCGCAGGGAGCAGAAAGAACAGAGCGATTCATACAAGGGTAGACGGAGAGTGACAAAGAGACAAGTGAATGACTTTTAGAGGCATTTACAGACAAAAAGGACAGACAATAAACAGCCAGTGAAGCAATCTGCTGATGTCAACGAGGCTTTGACTTTAGTGGTTAACATTGCCAATAGAAAAACAGAATGTCCTCTGTCAAAGATCCATCGTACAAGTTACCTAGACACGTTTTCTGACGTGTAGTCTACAGCAGCAACTTGTAATAAAATTATCATGCGATTAGTCAGAGCTGGGTTTTTTTCAACCTGCTGCAAATCTGTGCAAATTGCCACTACCTGGTTCATGAAAGCCGTTAAATATAATAGCAAATTATTTTCTCTCGGTTAACCGCCAATTTATTCATTCATCATCACATTGAACTGTGAGCAAAAATAGAAAGAGAAGAGAGAGAGAGAGAGAGAATGACAGAGAAAAAGACAGTGAGGAATGAGACCTTTGGGGATGACCATAAATAACTGTGACTCACCCTATTTTATTTGTGCGGTAAAGACTTATTGTAGTACGTTGCCATTCCAGTATATGCATATGACACAGGCACACGCATGCAGCATATAATACAGCTCACGATGAGGAGGATACCACATGGCATAATACAGATTACTCTCTGCCACAGGATCAGTGGCTCGACTCCACTCATCTGACACACTCACAGAATTCAGTTCACCACTGTGACAAAGGATGCTAACCTGCTGAACCATGCATTCTTACACCTAACTCGACATGTGACTGAGCCAGGCCGACAGCGCTAAAGTAAAGCTATTAAGAATTCACAGGGTCTGTGCATACTCATGTCACTCCTGCATCTTGCTCAAGACAAACTCCATAGAAAGGAAATCACTCATTTAATTGAGTATTTATTAATAACAGTGAAAAACAGGTCAAATAAACAGGTTCTTGGGCAATTTTAGGACTGATGAATGTACACTATCAATTATTATCTGAATAAGGACAGTTTTCTACTACACCTTCATGAGGAGGCACCAGGAATGTCAAAACACAACAAAAATATATTATAGGAATTTAACATTCAATAACAATTAAATAGTTAATTAGCATTAGCTTAGCATCGCTTCCTTAACCACCAAACTGTTAGTTAAAAATAATTGTATCTCTTTATCTCTTATGCATAAATAAGAAAACATCTTTAAAAAGTGCCATGCTACATAAATTCTTTAACAAATAAGTTGTGCAAATTGATTTAAGTAATTATGATTTCCACATGACCACCTGAGTGTTACTGCATGTGTGTGTGTCCAACATGAGTGTGTGGCAGCAAGCCCATAGTCACATGAGTCAGGGTGACATCATGAATGTTTGATATCTATGTGCAACCAGAGTGCTTACAGGCAGAACAAACACAACAAGCTATAAGCAGTAACACAACACCAATGTCAAAGCAAGCCATATGCAAGCTGTGTGCAGCACAGCAAACACAACAACTAATATGTGGCTGTAAACTAACCCAAAGCGCAGCAGTTATCAGCCATAGGACAGTTTGAGAGCAGAGAACTCCTGAGTGTCACAGAAATGTTAAAATGTCCTTTTGTATGTGATTCTGCACACAATGAGCAGACAGAGATTCTGTAAGACTTCCCACATCACTCTCCTGCTACATCTCCCTCCCCCATGCTCTCTCCATCTCTTGCTAACTCTCTTTCCTTCCCCTGTCTATATAGATCAGTCAGTGCCACCCAGCCAAGCCAGGGGGGTGAGGGCAGCCAGCATTTAGTGCTTCTTCACCGCCTACTCCTGCAGGTTTGCACATTAAATAGATGTGCTTGAGTGTGCAGGATCTTTCCAATAGTCATTTTTTAGTTAAGGTTATTTATAATGACATGTCATTTCTCAGCAGGAAGAGAAAGTGCAGCATGAGGAAATGCTTCATTTTAATTGTTCATTTCCAAAGTGTTCAAATGCAGATACATGTGACTTTGAATGTAGTTTATGCGTATACACAAGTTTCTATGTGCATATGTGAAGTGGTGCACACTGTACAGGTGGGCAGGAGTATGAGGACGTGAAAGCTTCGATGCCATGCCACACTGTATATTTGTTGTATAAGGTCGTAAGTGACAGGTAACTTTGCCCTGAAGTTACAGAATCTACAAACAGCTGAACACTAACATAGACACTCGTGAAGTAGTGCTGCAGCTGACAGATTCTAAGAAATATGTGCAGTTAATGTTTAGTGGAGGAAAAGTGTCAGTGTGAGATTTGAGATCAACAGAACACCCAAAGGTTGTAGAGAAGTTTTCAGTTTAGGGTAATTAAGTTCTTAGTTCATCAAAAGGGGAACGGAGTTAAATATTCTCTTGATGTTGTTGTTGTGAACATGTACTTGTTACACAGTGTAGCTACAGAACCAAATTTTAGCCAGTTAAATCTGCTATCTCAACAATGCAATGGAAAAGGTTTTACTCAAGCCAATCCACTCAAATATGCACACAAGCAAAAAATAGAAACTATTATTATTATTTGTATTTTCTTAAGTGTATCAGTGAATATTAATGTTCTATTAACACAGTGCATGTCTAAATAACTATGTGAATCAACACTGTATTCCGTTTTTTGCTGCACTGATCATTCCCTGACTGCTGTTTGGAAGTTTAGTCTTTCAATCTACTGTTCTAGCATTGTCTCCACTCTGTGGGTGGAGCTTTTCCTACGCCTGAGAGAAGCAATTTATCACGAAAGGTCAACATTTACTCAGTATCACCCAGTACTTTTAGGACAATAAAGTTAAAAGTTAGCAATTCGTTCCCTGTGTAAACTGGAATAAACTGGGTATGCAAAAAAAAAAGATTTTAAATTGAATAACAACTTGCAACTGTGCGTTTGTGGACCATTAACATTTTAATGCAAGTATACAGCACAACATCTTTCCCTTTAAGAAGTCTTGATTTACACACGCTGCTCGCTCAGTCTCCACTATAGTGCTTCATCATGGCTGCACTTTAACACAGTATCCGCGCAAAGCTCACACATCTGACTCGCTCGTTACTCTCTCTCTATCTCTGTCGTTGTCTCTTCCTTGTCAAACAAACACACTCTCACACTTGCACACGCATGCAGAAATACACATTCAAGATAACGAGCGGGGACAGTGCTAGTGTGAGCCACAAATGAGCAGTTACGTTAAGTGACTAAACACATACTTCTAACATCATCTCTATGGGACTCCACAGTCCAGACGTTGCTGCTTTTGCCAGCCATTACAAACACACAGCCAACTGCTTCACCGTGTACAGTTTTACAGTCTTCGACAACACAAACGAGCAGCCACAACACAGACTAATGAACCTTTGCAGCAGTTCTCATTTATAAATATATGTCAAACACTGCCCATGCGTAGAATTGAACTATGAGTATGATTACTACATCAAAACAGAGACCGTAGCAATCAGTGACAAGAACAAATTACACTGTTTCACCGGACACAATGTCAGGTTGCGTGTTAAACTGCAGATGCAGAAAGGACACGGTAAATTAAGGGTGAATGCCTGAAGGACTGTGGAACATTGTTGGCTTTAAAATTGAATAAAGAAATTAGTAATGTTTTTTCCTTAGCTGATACTGAGCCTGAAGACCAATATATGTATAAGAAAATGATTTAATGATGCCACAGGCAGTGCAATGCAAATCAGACAACATGGTATATGTATTTTACAAATGTAATGTTTACTATTTTAATTACTTTGGTCTAAAGAGTGATTGTACATGCCGCAATATTTTTGAATGCACAATCTATTTCTGCAAGTATGCAAAGTTCTGAGGCTCCACTACTTGATCACTGGATAGAGACAAATTCATCAAATTTATATATGAGGGAGAAATTAAACCCCCCAAAATCTATAAGGGCAAATTTACAAACACCTGTTCTTATATTCTTGGCAGACATTTTTGGTGCTACGGTATTGGGAATCCCTGTCCAGGTACATGTGAACATGTGGCCAGGAATTAGGGGCCAAAAACCAAAACAATCAAAACAAACGACTGCCACTGTTCGTAGTTGACTGCCCTATCAGCTGATCCACACTTGTTATCTTCACCAGTAATCACCTCCCGCTTCTGTTGCAAAGTCATTTATGTTTTAAAAATGTGGACATCCTCACTTGTAACAACATGTGAATGTGCCACTAACTCAAACTGTAAATAACCTCTCTATTGGTTTGTGTGCAGACATTTCAGCCTTTAAATGTTTGTGTCCTTTGTCCCCAGTAAAATAAATAGCTCTGCGGCTCCAGAGTTATGCAATATTAGCGATACCGGCAAACACTACATGATACCACGCAATTCACTGCATGTTGCCTTACGAAGGATGAGATGTATGAATCATATTCACCATGAAAAGGTCATTGTTTTGCTCAGCTACCTTCAGCAGGAGCTGCCTAAGGTGTTGAGTCTCAGATAGAGAAGTCAGAAATGACCTTAAAGCAAAGGCAGGAGGATTGCAGACTATTTGTCTGTCCCCTAGACAAGGTGGATGCAGAGGAGATGCGGTCACGTGCAGAATAGATTGTATGTGCACTTTGATTACAGTGAAATATAAAGGAGAGGGCTAAGCATGGCAGGGATGAAAAATGACTGAGTGGCAGTGAGTCCTGTAGGGTTTGTTGTCTCTCGTGCACCCATGTATGTGTGTGCTTGCTACATCCCGTTACTCACTTGTGCCTCTTGGTGGTAGCAGGACCCCAATCTTTTGCCCTGTGTTCTGCCTGAGGAGGAAATTGCTTTCTATTTATAATGAGCTCCTGCATTTAACCAAGCCTTACTAACAAGACAGGCAGACTCATACTACTAAGGTCTCTATGACTTTGCAGTAACGCACTCTTCTAACTCACAGCATCTCTGCAGCAGTTGGACACTGTCTACCACAGAGTGGCCCAAGCACATGGACAGAATCACTATTTTGTCACCTGGGAATGTGCTAATTGACAGAACACTAAATGTCTGCACATTCACAGGCCTAGAAGTCAGCTTCTGTTTCAGTGTCTCTATGTTTTAGAAAGTATACTACAATTATTGTGTCATTGAGTACAAGCCTCCACAATTTTGCATGTTTGTGGTATAATTGGATCCTTGCTTTACACCTCTAGGCACCACAACTCAGGTTTCACATCAGTCCACAGTCCACCTGTGAAGCAGCGTGGACTGGCAATATTCACCACAGTCCTACCTGCTACTGGCTCAGCATTTTTCTCTCTAGCACTCCTGCAGTGAGTACAGCATGAGCTCTGTAGAACTACTAAGACAAAGCTGGCATTTGTAGACCAGGCACACCTGGACTACAAAGGATTCTGTTGTTTAACCTCTGCTGAAAAAGGAAAAATTGCATTATTCACATATGTGATTTGATGTTGACACTGCAGAATTAAACCAAAGTCCTGAGCAAGCAATGCAAATCTGGCACTGGAGTAGAATCTGTATGACAAAAGACATATAAGGAATGGTGCAGTTAAGCACTAAGATGATGCGTCAAAAGTTTTGACCAAACCATCAGGATTTCTGAAGTAATGCCAATATGTGCAGGTGTACCTAATGAAGCAGACAGTGATTGTCTATATTTACTGAGGGGCATCTGTCACTGAGAGCTGTTTAGCTCAGTAATCACCTGAACACAATAGAGCTGCCATTCTGCGCAGGGATCTTTCTTCTAGCACTAAAAGTCCACCCACCCTGCTCTGCCAAGCCCTCCACTACACTCTAACCATTTACACAATATTTATTATCAAATTAGAGTAGTTAAGGTAAATAATATTGCTGCAAAACTTACTAATAATAACAAAAATCATTTAAATCCTCTGATTGGTTAGAAGGGTGTTTTCAAATCTGAGTTTTGGGCCAAAATTCAATCAATCTACCTCAGCAGAGGTTCTTAAAAAATGGACAGACGGCAGAAGCAAGACTTGCTCTAAAACATTTATCTGCAATGCTGCCACTGCTTTCATGTGAGTCTGACTCCCATGTTTATTGGGCATACTTCCATATAAGTTGAGACTTTTGCTAAGTGGTTTGTTAATTTGCTTGAACCTTTATTTTTCTGACAAAGGTACAAAGGAAACCTTGGATATATCTTTGGGAACTGATAAATATTTGCCCATTCCTGCTGGAATAGGAGACAGATCAGGACTACAGGCAGTCAAGCACATGCACTACTAAGCTACACTGTTAAAGCATATGCAAAGTGAAGCCTGGCATTGTCTATCTGCTGACTACTTACGAAACAACATTGTCAAAATGACAGCACATGCCTATTAAAAATCTCTATAAATATCTCCATGACAATGACATATGGAAGTCGCCCATACCGTATGCTCTGATGCCTTCAACCCACCATCACAGATGCTGACTCCTGCAACTTCTGCTGATGACACTATGGATGGTCTTTTTCTTTCTTGCTATAGAGAAACTCACTTTTATTTATTTTAGACAAAAATAGGCTGAAACGAGCACAGAACGCATTTCGTTCTGTCCATCTGACTGAGCTCGGGACCAAAGAAGTTGGCAGTGTTTCTACTCATTTCATCATAGTGGTTTAGGAGGCATTTCTAGACGCATTTTGTGTCGTACATAGTAACATCTTTACATACAGGTAGAAAAATAAATATTAAGTACTCAAAGTGTTTGAGTTGCATAATTTCCTTACCTTATACCTAACCCCTCCCTGATGATAGTTATAACACTAAAGCTTATTTGCTAAACTTCATTTCTTTAGCTGCAAACATATAAAAAATTAAGCAAAATGTATGAATTGTTAACTTTAACTGAGCACTACTGTAAATAGCATCACCTTTGGTTTCACAGAAGACGCCTACCCTTGAATTCAAAGGGAAATACATTCATTGTGAAACATCCTGAAGTTAAACAATGATGATTTGTCTCAGCAGTTGTTTTAACACAGACAATGAAAAAAGAGAAAATTCTGTTTATCCTAAAATAGATTTGTTGTGTCTGACCCATACCTGATTTGCTTAATAAAATCAATATGAGTGCATTTATGAATCTAGTGTTAGAGTATGAACTATTAGATGGTAACTACACCAGTTTAGCATGAACACATTCAATCAGTCTTTAAACCCTATTACTCTTGTATTCATATTCACTTTGGGGGAGCAGAATGCAAATGCGTCAGCCATGCATTCTTAAGAGGCTAACCAGCCTTACAACATTTGACCACATTACTTAAGAAACACCCGGCAACACATCACACATGAAATCATACCAGATACTGTAATGTCCCAGTTCCCTAATGCACCACCGCTGTTTAAATGAACACCTTGAGGTCACTGCCCATGCGGTCAAACTGTAAAGGAGAGCCCCTTACTTTGCTATTACACCAGATGCAATTTTAACCAAAGCTGTAGCTTATCTTCCACAGCGGGTTCAGCAGGGTAAGAGACGGAGAAACATTCCCACCAGTCTTTTACAGCTGGCTGTTAACCTCTTTGCTCTCAGACAAAGCTTTCAAGAACATTCTGCAGATACACTGTATAAGCTTCGCACGAATCACTGAACACTAAATTCTGTTTATGTAAGGGCCACGTAGTGAGCGTCTATCTTGCTTTTGAGGAGTGCACTCATCCCCAGCTGTGGAACAATGCTTACAACACTACAACACCCATAATTCATCACACAGACATAAGCGCACAAGGTGCATGGAGTGGTGCAGTGACGAGAAAGTTCTAAAAATAGAAAGCTAGATAAAACATCCTGGAATACTATGATATGATAAAGCACTATAGCGGCGTTGCCTAACTCTTTCTTTCTTTTACTAGGCGCAGCAGATTGTTTAAATCTGAATGATAAAGCAATAAACTGAAGACACAGACTGTCTGCTGTTTTCCTACCATTATACACCACATGCCATTATTCAGTGCATTTTTCTACTTGTTATGCTTTTAACCTTAAACACAGTCTGGATGTTAAATTGTTTCCTGTGGGTTTGGAGACGTCACGTAAGGTTGCACATGAAGAATTTCAACAATGGGAATATCTGTGCATTTCTGCAGGTGTCCACGGCCCTAACTTTATTAATTATTCAGTGGCAATTATTTTGTGACGTATTCTAGAAGCTGTGCTTGTGTGCTGCATCAGGAATGTCTAAATATTTTAAAAATGCAATAACCACTGCATAACTACAAAAACTAAATTATAACCTAGAGAAGTAGTTAAAGGACAGTGGCTAAGATGTTTCAATCTAGAAACTGAATGAGGGTTTGATGCGCTTCAACACTGCGCTTCAAAACAGGACAGAGGCTAATTCCGCAAATAGTCTGTTGCACATAAACCCCACCCCCCTCGCACCCGACCCCACAACACTGGAAGTCTTACGATTACTATCTCTGAGCGGTTTTCTCCAAATCACAGACATATTACAAATATTTTATTTATGATCTTTACAACCTCAGATTAAACAGGTCAAACCAGTCCATCTCTGCAACAACTGAATGTCAGTAAATGTACTCATACGACAAATGGATGGATAATAAAAAAGCAATAAACATATCCAGCAGAAAGGCTACTCACCAGGTCGTGGTTTGTGGAGTTGGAATCGTCTTCGGGGAAGGGGACGTAGACAGCTAAGGCCATACAGTTTGCAAAAATGGCAATTAATATAAAGATATCAAATGGCCTGAGAAAAGATGTTAAGGAAAACATAGGAGTGATGGTTACAGATTTCTCCAGTTATGGCTTTACATCTCTGCTCTATAGGTCAATTTGCAACTTGCACACTGTTCACTTCAAGGCATTTTAATTGCATTTCACAGGCTTCAGTTTCAAAAGCGGAACAAAGCTTTACATGAATGTTATGGCGTTGACTGAGTTTACTGCTATACCTAATTTACATCACAACTACATACATGAGTCATTCCCAACTCAGGCTCGGACTCCCTACTTGCTTTTATAGGTGTTTAAAACCCGTTTGAGTAAAAGGGTTTCATCTCGTAGCCCTTTGGTTATATAATCCATATTCATATCTAACCTGAGAAGAGTGGTAACAAGTGGTCAATTTAAGCAGTCACATTTCTAAACACGTAACATGATTGTTACTCTACATATAAACTGAGAACTGACACAGATGACATCCACACATCGACTAATGAAGTAAAGAACACTCTCTTGTAAATTACACTAAAACCAGTTACTCGCCTACTGAAGCACCGATCTATCTCATATACTCTACATGACAGTAACTAAAGAAACTAAAGCAGATTTTTAAATTCAGTTCATTCTCCACACATATCCGACACCTGGTCCAATTGAAGCAAACACACAGTATTGTTGCACTGATGCGTGCAGTCCGTGCAGAACAATTTGAGACACCTGATATGGCTACAGCTGCATGTTCCAAAGCGTACTGGTATTAAATCCCGGGAGACTTTTTTAACAAACACACAAAAGTGAATCTTTGCGATTAATGCTTGGCAATCTTCAGCTGATGACTTGTGTGATAACATCTGCTTCAGCAACATACCCACCAGACTGTTTCACAGCTGTGCTGTGCCTGTGTTGAATCACTTTTTCCACATAGTACACCTGCAGTGTTTCAGAATTCAGAACATGGTGACTTTCACTTCGATGGTGGAAACATTTTTTTTCCTTTCAAACCAATTATATAAAGATAGAAAAAGTATTGTAGAAAGATCTACAGCTATAAGTCAAAGAAGTAAGTGTGTAATTTAAATAGTCTTTTTGTTTTTCTTCTAAACCCAATCACCATGTTCACACAGATATATAATTTAATTTCAGAAGCACAGAAGTACAGTGACATAGAAAGTGTTTTTGCTTGATAAATGACTTATAAATGATTAAAACATTGGAAATACAGTATATTCACCTTTATACTTTTATGTTAATTGAATAATCCGTTTCTATCCATTAGACTTTTCTAACAAGCAGTTACAATAATATCTTGTGCAGCCACCCCCACAAAAAGCCACTGTAAAGGATACTTCCACTCCACCACACTGATGCAGGCCCTGCGTATGGGGTTGTTGAGGTTGAGGCAGAACAGAGCCCTCGGTGGCCTGCTGTTGGCGTTGCTGCCCTGCTTTTTGCTTTTGGCATATTGCTGCCGCTTCTTCTGTGCCAACGCACCTACTGGGATGGTAGTGGTCGCTGGGGCAGGTGGGGCAGAAGGAGCGGGTGGTGCTGCAGGAGCTGGGGCTGGGGCTGGGGCTGGGGCTGGAGCAGGGGCAGGGGTTGAGGTGGGAGTGGCTTCTGGGGCCGTGGGGGCTGGGTCTGGGGCGGGCCCGTTGGCGCTCATGGTGCGGGCGTGGTTCTGTGAGGAGCATCCAGCAGCATGTATCTGCCAGGGTAGACAGGGAGACTAGAGAAGGGCAGAGTGGTCTGACCAATGAGGTGGCACGTCACCAGGGGGAGCGACTCCGATGCTGCTGGCATAATTTGCCTCTGGGTAGAAGAATAAATGAGAAATAGCTGAGAAAAAGGGCGCCAGTACATTCTGCACTGTTTGCAACAATAAAAGGATCATTAAAATTACGTTTGAGTGTGAAAAGAGCACAAAACACATCTGTTCAAGAAAATATAAATATATAACTGGCCTTGACCCATCATACGGGACACTGCTGAAAAACCTGCTTAAAGTTTACTCAGCTATATTTCTACTGAGATTTAAGTCAAAGTCCAGCAAAGCTGCTTTAGTTATTATGCACTCAGAGGTGTCAATAGCCTCCCAGAGCATTCTCTCTCTATTCTATCTGATAACTTTTTAGTTTAGCTTAGAAGTGTTTGACATTGTGACACACACACACACACACACGCACACACACACACACACACACACACACACACACACACACACACACACACACACACACACACACACACACTCACACACACACACACACACACACACACACACACACACACACACACACACACACACACACACACGATGTCAATTATGTCAGGAAAAAGTAGACACCTCTTTGGACATTTTATGCTGGTCTCATGATAGAAATAGTTTCAAATTACGTTATTTCACCAAATATCCTTCTATGAAGCTCAAACATAGAAAATCACTGTGCAAGTCATGGTGGGAACCATTAAAATCTACAAGAACATTTACGTTGCGCTGTCTTCATTTAGTGAGCATATTCTATAAGGAGATAATAGCAGCAGACATGCAACTCCAGCAATAACACACACACACACACACACACATCATGTAAATCTAGCGCTGCCACTCTCCAGCATCACTTGGTCACATCAGCCTCTGAGCCCTTGAACCGCCAGCAGGCCCCGCACAGCGAGAAGCACTAAAGGTCACACTGCAGTGATGTTACAGCAGGGCTGAATGCTCATAGTGCAGAAAAACATGAAATATGTCCCTGTAATGTGCCACGTAGGGCAGCACGTCTTGCACTGAACGCAGACTGCCAGCCCTGCATCCTCTTTGTGTAGGCTGCTGCCTCCGTGTAGCCGAGGCTAGTCCCCTCTCAACATGTGAACAATGCGCCTTTTTTGGGGGGGGATATTAATTTGGCTGCTGCATCGACGCCGTCGACCGGGACACGGCGATGAACGTCCACACTCACATTTCCACGCGCGATTCGTGACGAACTGACCATCACCGGGCGTCCTCGTATTTCTCCTTGGACAGATTCGGTGAAATCCTCCTAAAAGCGACGGGCACCGACAGCCCGACTCCGGGCGCTCGCAGCGCGCAGAAACAGCTGGCAGCGCTATCACACGGCGATGCTCTCACTCTCTGAGCTAATACCGTGGACGGTCCACATGACCACAGCACGGCTCCGTCTGCGGAAAAGGCTCGAGCAGCCTGCTCACATCGGATCCATGCACTGTTTATGACAAGGCTGCGAGCCTCCTCTGCGTCGAGAGGAAAACGACCATTAATAAGTGCTATGCTGTGACGAACACCCTCACCGTTGCCTCCGTGCAGCCATGCTAAGAGGCTAACTTCTTCTGATACCTTATCTGAAGACTTTGTCCTGTCCGCTCAGTAACACGAGTCCAGTGCTTCGGGTGGCGAAGAACGCAGGTCCGGCGTCACACGGCGGCTCACACTTCATCCGGGAGCAGGAGGGACGCATGAAGCCTGTGCATTCATTAGGCGCTCCCGTGATGATCGCGGAGAGCTGGAGACAGGAGAGTGCGCATCCTCGCCCGCTGCCTGCGCCAGTGAACAGTGAAGCGAGTGCAGCTCAGAGCGCAAACTCTCCTCCTGCTCTCCTGCTCCTGCTCAGAGCCAACAGTGACCCTGCAGTGCAACCTGCTCGAGCCTCGGCGATAAGAGGCGACCCCTTCAAACACAGTGTCACATGGAGCCCCAATTAATCACGTGAAGGCCACTAGAACAACTGAGCAGACCCTTAAATGAGCCCATGCTCAGTCTGCAGCTGTGCTACTAAACATGGAAACATGTCTTATTTAATAGAGACCCACCGTGAAGCGTTTTCTATTAAGACACGCTTTGTTAAGGCCTTATGAATAGTTGTAGACACAGTTTTAGGTTAGCAGGTTGTCATAACTTCCTTCTAGTTGGCTTCTGCACTTTTTATTTGGTATTAAACTTGAAATGAATGATTGCACTCTGTCACTTAGAAGTCAGGTGTTTCTTGCCTTTTAATGGAAGTCTTAATAAGTTGACTATAACTGCCTATTTAAGGTGAATCTAAATGCTAATCTTAGGCATTAAAGACTAAACAAAATGTAGTAGCACAGCAACACTACTCCTACTGTTCAGCCTCTTAAAAGTGGTTAAACCTTTACAAAATGTGCAACCATACATAGACAATTGTCCTGGTCAAAATACCATACCGCACCAAAACCATGCCACTGGTATCTACCAAAGTAAGGATGCCGTAGGTCACAACAGCATGTACAATTGAACAGACAGGAAAGAAAATAAATGAAACAGTTCAAAATGAATGAATTCTCTCAAAATCCAAGCCTTTACAGAGACACAGAGTCTAACACACGTACTGTACTACTGCGTTTCTAATGGTTTCAAAATCGCTAAATAAGAAACCAGAATCATACTTGAGGGAAAACAGTAGCAGTCCTTTCTGTCTATGAGGTGAATGCAGTGGAAATAATGAGAGTTTATATGTCATTCAATCCAGGCAGCCTTTACACAGAATCATTTCTGCTCTGATATTATGTCATTCCTGCCAAAGTCAGTAAAATGTGTCCTTTCCACTGGCAATATGTCGCCCTCCTTCAGATTGTTCCCTTTTGAACATACATTTCCCATTTGCCTCCAGTGCATGTGTTCTAGACAAGAAAGTAAGTCAACACCACCCCGCCTGATCTAATTGTCACACACACACACTTCTCTCACATTACAGCTATAAGCAAGCAGATTCTGGAATACCCTAGATGCATGCAAATGTGTATGTTAATGTGAGTAGTAAAGTAAAAAGCCTATTTGACAAACACAACATTAATACATGAACGGAGAGAACATAATGTTAGCTTTGTTGTTCCATTTCACTTTAAAAGTTTGACTTAAGAAGTAGAATATACAAGATATATAATATAAGAATATATGAACCACAGCAGGACAAAATCAGAATCTGAAATAATAGCTTCACTTGGTTGAATTTGTTTTCAATTATAGAAGTAGCAGTGACCAGAGTTCAACACAGAACTACTGAGCCATTGTTGTCAGTGAAAATCCTACCTGCCAGAGTAGCCAATGCCTCAGCTTTACCATCATGGCCCAGCTGACAACAAAGAGCAGAAAACAGCCATCTTCATCACCGAGTGAACTCTAGCGTCATGTGGTGAGTGGAGTAAGGGTAAGGGGGCAGGAACGAGGTTCACCATATCAACTTACCTGTCTGCGCAGGATAATGGCGTCTTCTGAAATCATCCTGAATTATTCATCTATGAATGAGGTGGTGGTGGATGGCGTAGGATGGCATAGCGGTGTGTTTGACGTGTGTACATGTCTTTATGCATTAGTGTGGACACCTTTTTTAATTTGACTCACTCACTGTGATATTTTTGCTCGTCCTCACAAACATAAAACGTTCTTTGAGAGTTAATGCTTTGAGGTTATATTGGACTTAGTGTCTGGGTTGATGTTAGACATTTGGTTGTGATGGTTCAGGTGCAGTGCTAGGTAATGCGTTAGGCATGCGAATGCCCTCACAGCTATTGGCGGTTCTAGGGGCAGAGCCACAGGGGCATTGGCCCCAGCTGAAATCTGATTGGCCGCCTAAGGTGCCCCTGTCCTGTCACTCAGTCCTTTTGTCCTAGTGCGATTAGATGGATGTAGGTGCGTCAATAAAGCTCACAAAAAAAGAACAAGATTAAAAGCAAAAAAATAAATAAAAGGCAGAATTTTCACATGCTTTCTGCGTTTGTGAGTATTGTTTCTATGTACAGTGAAAATGCACATAAAATTGGTATGGTGATTTTACCAGGATTTGTCTTTGGACAAATACTTGGCTGCTCTATGAATATTGTGCCCCCTCGATGGCCCCTTACTCAGAAAAATCTCAGATGCGCCACTGCTCACAGCTGTTAAACGATAAACTTGTTCGTCCATGCATCAACTGGTACTTGTGTTGCTGCATGTGTTTTTGCACTCTATTGTTTTGGTTAAACATGAATTAGTACTAGTAACTCCATGGCACATCAACAAATAAGGGGCAGATGTTAGCAAAATACTATACAAAGCACTCACTTTGTGTGTGATTTGCATTGCAAAGTTGCATCATGTTAAACTCCCAGAACTATAGATAATGTTTTGTTTTTCTAATATTGATGAGATTTGTACAGGTATTAGTCGGGTGTTTGATCGTTTTGTGCTAATTGATTATCTTGACATAGTTACATGTGAATTCAGAACCAGCAAGCAATTCACTTATCTTAGCATAAACAATGGAGGTAGTTGGAAACAGCTGGACTAAATCTGTCCAAAGTTAAAATAAATCTGGCAACCAGCCCTGCTAAAGCTGACTAACACATTAGCCTCTACTGTAGCGTGTTTGTTTAATCCATGTGTCACCATGAGGTGCAGAGACATCAAGATGAAAGATAATATCCTACTGGCCCAGCCGCAGAACGCTACATAAATCTGGGACATTTACCTGTGTCTAGTGGCTTAAACGTAGCATTAACAGATTGTTTCACACAAAAACATATTAGTAGTTTGTTGATTTTGCTTTGCTTTTTCCTACAGAGATTTCCCTACAACGCCATGGATAAAATGGTAGAAGTAGCAATGACATGTTTCTGCGTTCATTCACCTGCAACATGTGATCTACATGTAGCTGCCCTGTTTGCATTTTTTGTGGTATTTTGTTCAAACTCTGCATTTCACTTATCCAAACATATGAAAACCCAGCCTGTGATCCCTAGGAGGAAAATATAATGCAGCTCATCTTTACAGAAAATGGAGTAAAAACACAGAGAGTGCACTGGCCCCCAGGGACCATGGATTGGTTCAGTACAGCATTCTGCCCCCACGTCTGATTTGATGTGCTTCTCTTTCCTCTGCACCGTCTCACTCCTCCAACTAAAATTAACTTTATTAAAATATGGTGAATCACATTTTGCTCAGCCACTGGAATTTGTGCTTTAAACTATTCATTATGAATGTTTGTCCAAAAGAGGTAACATTATACAAAAATACTATTTTACCTCTGTAATTTGTTTGCACAACACAAATAATTCTGCACAGGTCTTGTTTGGTAAAGGTTCTGTGTTTGACTAGTCAAACTCAATAACTGCATCTTAACTCAATAAAACTGCATCATTTTGTAACTTTTCACAGCTGTTATGCTTTTCTAATCTATTATTGTAAATGCACTTGGCTTTTAATTTATACACTTTACCTTTCAGTCTCACTCCCTCCTTCTCCCTGCCTCTCTTTCTGCAGTTCCTTTCAAGTCTGATTGCAACAAATCTAGAACTGCTTCACTCTTGTGATAATAAACTGTAAACCTGCTATTTCTCTTAAACAGCATTAGTGTAGTCTGCATCAGGTGCTGCTGTATTTTTGGAGACAATTAGAATGACTTTAAATAGGCCTTTTTGAAATTTGCTACTTGACTCTCTGCTTGAACATACATAGAAAACCTGGTTATTAATGCAGGATATTCATGAGTCCTTGCATGTTGACGAGAGCTCTGTGTACACATATGCGTGTGTAAGAGAGAAGCAGAGAGAGTGTGTTGGTGGAGCTGCTTGAAGGAGAGCAGTAGTGATGGAGCCTGAAAGCCCTGCAGCGCAGCTGTTCACCCAGTGCATCGTCAACTTCACTGCTGAGCCCACAACACACGCTCGGCCTTAACCCCTACTTGCACATTCTCCTTTATCATTTGAATCTTTCTTTCTCTTTCTTGTCTCTCCTTTTTGTCTTCGTCCATCTTCACTGCTTATCTTCAGTCTTTCTATGATAATTCCTTTTGATCCACTTTGCATTAATTGTTTCTCGTCCATTGGTTGCTCTATAATATCAGGGCCTTGGCTCTACATCTCTCTCTCCTTTTCACTTCTTTTTTTCACCACACAACCCAAACCCCCAGTCCCAGAATGATCACCCAATCCTGCTGTGAACAGCTGTGTGACTGAATGGTCTGCTGATAATTCAATCATAAATCCTATGCTTTTGTTTCATGCACTATAAGGAGGTGGGACCTTGGGGTGATAGACAGCTCTCAGATAGAAGGGCAAGCACTATGTCATCATGGTGACTGCAGAGTGATTTAAGGAAATGGAGTGGCAAGAACAGAATGAAAGAGGCTCAGGCCTGAAGGATTGACTGGCATTAAAGCAATGTACTAGGATTTTTGATATGTGTGAGAGACATTTTCCTGAGAGAATGTGTGTGCGCACATGTAGATGTCAGCATGCCTGAGTGCATATGATATGTATATGTGTAGGCCTGTATGTTAAGTGTGTGTATCTGCATTTGTGCCGCTGTTAAATGCATATTATCCTTTGAAAACAAACACGTTTTTGTTTAGCTGAGCTCTGCATTGTCCTAGAAGAATCGCACACATGCTCTGTGTTATATTAAGGCATTGTTTCAAAAGTGGTTGCTTTGCTCCTCTTTTTCTGCCAGAGAGATTAAAAATAGAAACATTCATGCTCTCTGAATGTACTTTCCCTCCAGGAAGTGTGCAGTTGCGAGTGCCTGACATTGGCTGTACATCATCACATGACATCTTCTTCCCAGGCTTCCATTGGCTGGCACCTGTGGGGTTCTGTGAAGAAAAGCTTTTCTGACAGGACCCAGGAGCATAGAGGAGTTGCTGCAAACTGGGAGAAGGACAATGTCGGTGGAACCAGGAGATCAGTCAGGAGCGTGAGAGATGGCATCACTAAGGTTGTGAGTTTGGAGGTGATAGATGACCTCCCAAATACTGCAAAGGGCAGAAATCCACAGAGATGATCATACGTCAAAAGAAGTGCAGACCAACCAAAGAGTGATAATTTACCACTCAGAGAGTCATGAACACATCAGTTCAAGCGACCTCTGTAAAGTGATGGTGATACATTTACCATTTGATCACAAAACTTCAACATGATTCAACATGAATTCATTTCATGAGTAATTAATTAAAACAAAATCTGACTCTGCTAAATATTTTCTTATGGCACTAATATTTTTTGTGCTTCAAGTATTACACTGAATGAAACTATGTCATAAACTATGGATTCATGGGGAGACAGTGTCCCCTGGTGTAAAATGTTTGTAACTCATAAAGAAATTTTTCTGTCAAGAAAAAAAACTATTATAAGACAAATTCTAATATATTGGACATATGTACAGATTTGACGTATTGTCAGGATTACAAATGTTATCTAATGTTCCATTAACTCTTACTCCTCCTTAGCAAGTGAAGCTGCACAATATCAATGCTAGCCTTTCTCTCTACTGTACCACAAATACAAGACTGCTGCTCATCAGAGGAGACACACTCTCCTCTGATATCGTAATAGCGCACCCAGAATGTATGTTGTAACAATATCATATTGGTCAAAACACATATATGTACAGTGTTATAATGAGATTCTATTTGTACCAGTGGGGCACATGCAACAGCAGGTGACAAATGTGCTAACTTAGATTATCCTCTAGATGGCAGAGCTACACTCTCCCCGATCATAATCCCCAGATGTTTGCGTGCTCATTCACTTAAGAAGCAAGGCCTGCACATCAAACATCAAAATCGTACCAAATGTATGAGTTTTATTGCTGTATGAATTTATTCCACAGTGTGCATACATTGTGAGTGAAAACATTAGTCGTAGATTTTTCCTTTGTAAATTCATATAGGAACTGTATTCTTTGTTGGTATTGTCAATATCTGCACTGCCCTAGAAGAACCACAAAAGATATAATATTTAACTGATGATATGATATTTAATTTCACATAGTGTAATAATTAATATGTGCCATGTGATAAATAGAAGCATTTAGTCGAGTGTAACACGATACTTGGATACTTGTGTATGTGAGTACCCAGTCCACACTGCTATTTTATTTATTGTAATAAAGTGAAAGTACCACTGCCCCGCCCCCCCCCCGCCACATACACACACACACACACACACACACACTGGTAATTTAAATATGCGCTCCGTAGTGTGGCTCAGGCGTGTCTGCGTATCAAATCTGTGAGGTGAGTGCAAAAGGCATCTGAGGAAAGGACATTTTGTCCTCATTTTGTGGAGCCGTCTATAGCTCACTGAGCATTATGCTGTTAGACAGAGAGAAAACTCAGTGAGAAGAGGCGATGCAAACTGATTTGTAATTTTTACCTTTTCAGAAGTGAATCCCCATCTTGAAGGACTCCAGATTTATGTGTTCTCATCAAATGCTCTTCTGAACAGTCCGGCGGGTCCTTGTTTCGTTGAATTATCAACGTTCTTTATTTATTTTTCATTTACTTTTCTTTCTTGTCACTTTTTTCCACTTTCACAAAAAATGTTGGTCATTTCATCTGTTTTTAGGCATTAGGATTTGTTTGTGATCTGAATTATTAGTGAGACTGCAAAGCCAAAGCAAATCAGGGTGAGACGTCCCCCTACACCAGTTATCCAGACACACATACACACACACGCACACATATATACACACCCAGTCACGCATATCTAGGGCTGTGACACACCTCCACCATCCCAGTCACACATTAACCAATGAAATGAGTGCCATTTGATTTTGGCAGTACCACCCAGTTCACGTCACTAGATTCCCCCTCCTTTGTGTGTGTGTTTGTGCAGTGAGTCCTTTTGCATCTATGTGTCTTCACATAAATCCAGATTATCCTCCACTCTCTCTCTCTTTCTCTCTGCCTCTGACACTCACAAACACACACATACAAGTGCTACTCTTCAGCAATTCTTTCTTACACACACACACACATCCAAAACACACAAACTTATAGTTGATCCACTTTTCTGGTGCTGTGGAACGTGACATTTTGCCTTCATGGAGGATTACCACAAACCTGACCAGCAGACAGTGCAGGTGCTGAGAAACATCGCCAACCGCCTCCGAATCAACTCCATCAAGGCAACAACTTCAGCAGGCAGTGGGTGAGTCTCCTCTACTGACTCTCCCAAAAGCTTTGAGATTGAATCCTGTGTAAATATAAAATTCTAAAAAGAAAAAAAGAAAATGTAACGTTCCTATCCAGCATGCATACAACAGCCTGAACTACATATTTGTACAGACAAACTCCGACATACTGTGGATGAAGCCAAAAAAACATGTCCTCCCTTTGTTCTCCTCTTTACTTATCTATATCTGACAAATTGAATTTTGGATTCCAAGCTACTGAAAACACAAATAATGTTTTTTTGCCTTACAGAGGGTTTGTGCTATATAAAATACACAATATGTGGCAGAATTCATATATATTATAATATAAATACTAGTATATATAGTCAGCATCCTGTAAAATGTGAGATATTTCACTCACATAATTTTTCAACATGAATAATTTCTTTAAATTTTTATATCCTGGCAAATGAATGAATGAAATTTAGTTTATTCCACAATCTTAAATTTACTTTGCATTGCATTGAGCATTGCATGGTTGGTACAAAAATATAGTAAGAATGCTTTTCGAAAGGAAAAGGATTGTAAATAGTTTACAGACAAGCTAAAGTTTTAGAAATCATATCAAGGTTTGTCAAGTTCTACTGCAGATTACTGAATTTTGGATGGATATGTTCAGTACAAATGTGATATTGTAGCGTCCATGTAGTGATAGAAGTATACTCCAGTTCTGTGTCGTCAGACATGCAGTGGAAAAGACAAACGCTATGAAAAACATTTCAGTAAATTAAGCTTTAGTTAATAATTATTTTTTACCATGTGTGATAATGGTACACTGCAACTACTGTGCGCGCCTATGCACTGGGTAAATGTTTCTTCTTTACATTCCAAAGCACTGGATGGAGTAAAGATCACGAGCAACTGGACATGTGGAATAATTACTTTTAGTTTTCTACCTAAGCTGTTTAGCCCATTTTGCCAGCGTGTGACGACACGCCACAGACTTCTGGGATTGGCTCCAATAATACTAATTGTTCTGTGTAGTATCTGTGGAGATTATTTCACGTCAGGGTTGAGAATGATCTACATCTGATACCAACAATCTTATTGCTTTTTGATGCTACAGAGGTGAAAAAAAGCATTTGCATGAGAGGCGAATAGCCTCCAGCTCCTATATTGACTAGCACCTTCTGACTACTATGGTCCTATTTGACCTACACACAGGATATATAAATGCGTTATTAATTATGAATGGAATGAAACCTGGGGTTAATAATACATCCCTTTGTGTATATGTTTGTAGAAATTTATGACATGCGGGTAACAGCACTATCATCTGTTATACAGATACCCCACATCATGTTGCAGTGTGGCAGAAATCATGTCTGTGCTTTTCTTCCACACCATGAAGTACCGCCCTGAAGACCCTAGGAATTTCAACAATGATCGTTTCATTCTGTCCAAGGTGAGAGCCCGTCAGTCCTACTGGCCTGAAGAGGAGGCTCTCTTTTCATTTTTGTGTGTGTCTAAATACAGAATCTGGCCTTTTCTTTGTATTAGTGTGTTTTTTTTATTTTAGCAGGTATATTTGTGATTGAGATTTCTTTTTCCATCATGCAGGGTCATGCAGCTCCAGCCCTGTACTCCATGTGGGTTGAAACAGGTTTCCTGAAGGAGAGCGAGTTGCTTACTTTGTGCCAGGTTGACTCTGCCCTGGAAGTCCACCTAAGCCCTGTAAGCAGTCACATGCTGTATCACACGTCAGGAGTCGTCTCACGTAGATCGAGCAGTGTACTCATTGTTTTTACCAACATTTTGCTGTCTATTTGTTATGTGCAATTCAGAAGCAGCAAATTATTGATGTAGCTACTGGATCCTTGGGGCAGGGTCTTGGTGTGGCCTGTGGAATGGCTTATACTGCGAAATACTTTGACAAGTCCAGGTAATCCTTAATACATGAGACAGGCACAAATAATTGAACACTTTTGGTTGTTACAGTAATATGATTTTTTTCTTGCTCAAATTATTTTTTGTATGCAGGTAAAATACATTTGCTGATCTAAATAAACTATTATTTACCATTATTTGAAATACAATAGCAATGCATTTGGGTTGGCTTTGTTAAAAATTAGATGTGCATGATACTTCTTTATGTCTAGTGATTAGGATTTTTGGGATTCTGTGGGTGTGTGCTGTGGCTACATGCGCCGCTCTCCCGATTCTTCTGCTCTAATAATCACTGGCCCAGCAGTCATATCTCAGTTATTTTTACAACTCGAGCAGATTTCCTTTCAGTATCACATTCAGACTTTGAAAATTTTAAACATTTGTTTTTTTATTATTCTAATTTATTATTACAAACTGATTCCATTTTATTTTATTACTGTTCTGCTTTGCAAAAGAGCCACAGAAAATATAGGGCATTTTACCTCAATCCAGGATTGGTGGCAATAATTTGTTAATGCACTATTTTCTATTTTAGAAAATGTTAATTTGTTGTCTGTTGTGGGGTTCTTTTAGAAGAGTATTTTGTAGGAATGTGTGAAATTCAGCAACCACACCCTCAGAAGCCTTTTATCATGCCATAGCTTGTTAGTAACCCAACTGTCAAATAATGGTCTGACTGGAAATTTGTCAGAGAGTTTTTTTGTCAGATTCCTTACAATAAAAACTGCACCACAAACATAGACAGAGACACACAATAACCGATCTCTTGTTCTCCTGTGCAGTTACCGTGTGTACTGCCTGCTGGGGGATGGCGAGATGTCGGAAGGAGCTGTCTGGGAGGCCATGTCATTTGCTTCCTACTACCAGCTCGACAACCTTGTGGCCATTATGGACATCAACCGCTTGGGCCAAAGTGAACCTGCACCCCTGCAGCATCATGTAGAGAAATATCAGAAACGCTGTGAAGCTTTTGGGTAATAGAACAAAACAATTCTACATTGCAGAGTACTAGAAACTGGTTAGTTTGTGTATCTGCGTACAATATGTGCTGATTTGATAGTACAGCATATGTGCAGCACAATAGTAATATATAGAACATTTTGCAAAAACAGAAATGCAAGATTTGTGCTAATGTTGTTTGATCATTTAAAGCACACAAGGTTTTAATGTGTGCATATGTGTGTAGTTGGCACGCAATTATTGTGGATGGACACAGTGTGGAGGAGATTTGCAAGGCTCTAAGTCAGCCACGCCATCAACCAACTGCCATCATTGCAAAAACCATCAAGGGAAAAGGCATTCCAGGTAAATGTCACTTCCCACTTATCGTCTGCAAATATTTTGCAGTCACTAGTGCAAATTGAATCCAGGTGGTTTAGTGCATTAACTCCACCCTGAGTCGATAACTATTTGGTCAATCAACATTTTATGTGGTTTAAGCTGCAGAAGATAAGCTAGGCTGGCATGCCAAACCTCTGCCAAAAGACATGGCAGACATGGTTGTGAAGGATCTGCAGAGCCGCATCATCAACAGCAGCAAGCACCTGTACCCACCTGCTCCCATAGAGGACTCCCCACCTGTGAGCCTCAGGAACATCCGGATGCCAAGTGCACCAAGCTACAAGGCTGGAGAAAAGGTTTGTCACCTGCACAAAATTACAAGCACAGATATCACCAATATCCTCATCTTCTGTTTTAAAGAATGTTCACAAAGCACAACAGCAAGTAAGTGAATGGCGCAGAAACGTGGTTTCTCTTTCTTTATGCTGTAGATTGCAACACGAAAAGCATATGGAATGGCTTTAGCTAAGCTGGGTCGCTACAATGAACGTGTTGTGGTCCTTGATGGAGACACCAACAACCTCACCTACTCAGAGATCTTCAAGAATGAGTATCCTAACCGTTTTGTGGAGTGTTATGTTGCTCAGCAGAACATGGTATGATCCCTCATAATTCTCCAAAGTAAAGGCTGTTTCACAACATTCTGTTTATGGTATTTTAGGTCTGATATCCTATCTTATAAACACAAACAAAAGCTCTATCTCTCTCTTTGATGTGATTCTGCTGAGTGAGTTGTGCTTTCGAATTTGTGATTAGTGGCGCATCTCACAAGTGAGAATCTGAGCATCTGATATTTAATTATATCTGACTTTTCTGATACATTTAACAAAAGGGCAAATTGCCACCAGTTATTAATACCAGTTTGGCAGCATATTTTCTTTGCCTAATTGTGCTGTTGCAGCAACTCTAATGTATGCCAGACATGATGAAAAGTAGTGATGACAAGCGTAAACACAAGTAAAATATTAATCAGTACAGATGGTGAGTCCTTCTGAATGAGTGCATGAGAAAGGTTAAAAGCTGAATAGAGTGGCCAAAGGTAATTAAATGAAGACTTAAATCTCCAAATAAATACAAAACACTTAATAAATGTTATTTTATTCTATAAATGTATCGTCAATATGTTGGTGCAACATTTAAAGAAGTCATGTTTGACAGATGTCCTGAGGTTCTTTTAGACAAAGCAAGCAAATAAAAATAGGATTTGGGAGCTTTTTGAAGAGACGACAAAGGAAATTATATGTAAAAAAAGGTATGCCACTGATTCCATCCATATGGGAACACATCTGAGATTTCTGGAAAACCTGTTCCACTGCTGTACATCTTGGAGTTTTTAAATATGGTTTCATCTGCCCTGTGCTTATTTATATATAGATGCTAAAATAGAAAAATGCCTTTCCCAGGTCAGTGTTGCCATGGGATGTGCTGCCCGTGAGAGGAATGTTGTGTTTGCCAGCACTCTTGCTTCCTTTTTCACTCGCGCCTACGACCAGCTACGCATGGCAGCCATCTCAGACAGCAACATCAACTTGTGTGGCTCCCACTGTGGTTTGTCCACTGGTTAGTATTACTGCTAATGACCCATGCATGTTACAGCTCCTCTCACAACATCTTAACAATTCACAAAATAAACCTCCTTCACACTGAAGCCAGCATCTTTACAGCACATGTTCTCGTAGACACACCACGTCTCCCTGATGGTGATAAATGTATAAAGGAATGATTGCTAAGTATGTCTGTGTCTGTGAGAGTGACGGTGATGCAATCCTTTGTCCTTTCCCCTTTAATCCTGTGTTTTCCTCACCGTTTACCTGCCTTGGCCTTCCAGCTAGTACTCAGTCCTCCCCTCTTTCTCCCCCACTCTCTGCCCTGGAGGCTGTCTGAAGGGACAGGTGTTCCTCTGTTCGTGCAGGTACACTGCATGAAAAGTCTGGCTTTGTGTCTGTGGGTCTGCATGTATCAGCGCACTTGTCAATTAACATGCGAGGACTTTCTGACTACAAATATCTATGTTACAGGAGAGGAAGGCCCCTCTTTGATGGGTCTAGAGGACATTGCTATGTTCAGGGCTCTTCCTACAGCTACCATTTTCTATCCCAGTGACGGTGTCTCTACAGAGAAAGCTGTGGAACTGGCTGCAACCACAAAGGTATTTAGTTCTTTCTTACATACATTTTTAGTGGTAAAATAACATATTTTATTGTTTAAATGGCCCTGAGTGGTCATACTCTGTTTTCCTATTACAAAAAAGGGTGTTTGTTACATCCGGACAAGCCGCCAAGACAGTGCAATCATGTACAACAGCAATGAGGACTTCCACGTTGGACAAGCTAAGGTAAGACTATCTTTATGCCACTATGGGGAAAGTAAGAAAACTGAAAATTATTTCTCTAATATAAACATGCGCATAAACATGTTGCCCTACTTTTCTCCTGTGAACAGTGATTTTTTTTATATTATAATCTTAAAGAAAGGATGCTCCATCTCCCTTTGCCAGGTGGTGTACCAGAACAAGGATGACCAAGTAACTGTGGTGGCAGCTGGAGTGACTCTGCATGAGGCTCTGGCTGCAGCTGAACATTTAAAGAAAGGTACAATGCAGAAAAACACGACTTCATGGGTAGAAAATACTCTTATTATTGGTAAAGATTATTAATACTACATCCTGGAGATCACACAGATAGAGGGAAATATTTGACAGTTTGACAAAGTGCGCCTTAATAAACAACGTTAAACAATTTAATATATATACATTATCTCTGAGGTTTTATTCATGTACTACTTTTGCATAACATAACTATTATAAACTACTGACCCTACAGAACTAGACAACCTGTATTGTAATGATGGCTTTAATTAAACTCATTGAGTACTTAATGCTAATGCTAATGCTAATGGTAATGTTATTAATGGTACGTATTACTGAACCTTAAATTCATATTCCAGAGAGGATCTCAGTCAGGGTCATTGATCCATTCACAATCAAACCACTGGATATTAAAACCATCATCGACCACACACGTGCCACCAGGGGACGAATCCTGACTGTAGAGGACCACTACTTTGAAGGTAGGTTTTCATAAATGTTGCTTTTACTGTTCAGCTTCTGCATATTGTATGACAACTACCAACCTGGCAGCAACAAGCTTCTATGCATAATGCAGCTGGAGCCTTGTCATTGGTTCTTATCCTCGCGTGTGTTGTGGTGGCATGTTTCCATTGGTGCAGCAACAGAGATGTGATGTGGTGGCATTTGCTTATTGGCTGATGGCGAGTTCGCTGTTGTGTGCATAGCTGCGTGTGCCCTCTTTGCAGGCAAAGGCACTGGTATTGTGGTGCATTTTGTAAGTGTGAGAGTCAGAGTGCTGTCAGATTTCCTTAACTGAGCCTGTGCCCATGGGGCTCAGTGTGACCTAGATAACACAGACGGCCATGTCCTGAGCCTGTTTTAAAAAGGGGATGGGTGATGGGGCATTGCCTTGATGGGATAAAGCATTTTTGGCAACTGTAAATAATCTGATGTTGGGTATCTCTTTGCATCTGGACCAGTGTGCAAGGAAACATATCCAGTCACTTGTATTGTTTTGTTGTTATATTGCATTTATATGCTGTATGTGATGTGTGTGCAAATGCTCAGTTATGCTGCCAACATTTTTTTCGGGCATCTGGATGCTCCCCGTCCTTCAAAGAGGATTTGTTTTTCCTTTTTAGCTTTCTCATGGGATGAATTGTTTTTCCACAGGTGGCCTTGGGGAGGCAGTGTGCTCAGCAATGGTCAGTGAGTCTGGCATCAGTTTGCATCGTCTGGCTGTGTCTCACGTTCCTCGCAGTGGCAAACCCCATGAGCTGCTCAAGATCTTTGGTATCGACCGTGACGCCATTGTCCAGGCTATCCGCAAAATGCTCAGCAGCTCTACCAATGCCAAGTAATTTTCTTCCTGCCCCACCCAACTGTGTGATTACCCCCCTGCAACAAGTCAAGCTTGATTTTAATTCACAAACACCCAGTTCTTCATATTCCTTTAGTGTGAATTCCTCAAGTGTGTTACTAAATTAATGTGATTTTGTGCTGTACACCTTGAAGTAGAGTCCTACATATACTTTTTTTTCATAAATCCACTACATCACACACACACAGAAAACACAGTGACACAAATACAAACCCACAAATCCTCACTCCTTATCTCCTATCGTAAATAAAGTTCATTAATGAAAATGTGGCCATAACATTTTTGGTGCATGTTCACCATACAAAATAATACATTATTTTCAACATGTGATTCTTTATATTGTGCTAATGTAGTTGTTAATAATGGGTGGGGCATAGTTTAAAAGTAGGGGTTTATCATGACAGAAGCTGAGTTGTTGTTTGTAGAAGGTAGTGGGGGAAAAAAGAAACAAATGTAGGTAGGCCGTAAAAGCAGTTGTGTAAAACTACATCTAAAGACATTTTAAGCTTTTCTGATTTGAAAAGTTGTATCATTTCTCTTTGGCACGTTCTTTTGTTACTGAGTGCTGGGTGCTGCCTGGTAGCGGAGTGTTTAAGGTGGAGGGCTGAGAAGCAGGAATCCCGGGTTCGATTCCCAGTCAACCAGGCCAACCCACATACCAGGTGTGTTTCTGAGCGAGACACACAAGGGGGGATGGGTTAAATGGGTTAAATGGGATGGGTTAAATGCAGAAAAACACATTTCACTGCAAGTTGTACACTGTATAATGACGTATGTGACAAATAAAATTTGTATTTGAGTTTATCTTAGCTTTAGCACCTCAGTATTTGGGTTAGCTGTATATGCCAACAGTGTGACAGTACGGGGTCAGTGGTATCATATCTTTAACATGAGGTGTAGGGCTGCAGATCCCTCCGGTGCTGAAGGAGACTATGGTTGACTCAGACTGAAGGTAGATTTTCATCTGACTTGTGAAACCCAACATCAAACACTATCTTTGTTACTTGGAATTTTGTATTAACCTTACCTTCATGCAATAAAGCCCTCTACATTTGACTTTGCTCACTGCAATTTTTTTCCCCGGAAGTGTATTTGTGTGAATGTAGTTAACAAGACACATATGCAGAAATCTAAATGAACTTTTATTTGAAACTGTGACTAAATATGCAATACAAAATCATCATGAATTATAACATATTCAAAACCACAATGTTTCCAGTGTTGTACAATACTAATACTAATAATGTTTTTGTTCATAAATTACATTTATTTTCTTTATAACCTAATTAATGTAATCACAGAACATTTTTAAAAATGTTTGTTTGCAGGGAGATATTCAGGATTTTGAACATTTGAATGTCAGGATCGAAAGTGCATTTGCTTTTAACTGCACTCCATGTGGTTCTAAGACCTGTTGTGTTGCTTTCTTATCTTCCTGTTGAAAAGACAAAATTATATTTTTATCATACAAATACCATGCCTTCAACTTTAAAATTCAATGAATTCATTATCTGTTCATCCACAGGAAAAATGTGCAATATTTAAAATAGCTGTAATGAATCTACCTACCTTAAAGAGCTGTATTTTCGTTCAGCTCCCCTAAGAGCAAACACTACGATTCCCCAACCATACGATAGTGTATAAACTGGAACAAAGCACAACATTCAACCAAAGTAATAGTAGCATATTTTCTAAAGGCCTTTTTATATATTACAAAATATAAAGACATGTGGTTTTACCGTGATATAAGTTGAGGTTCAGGATGGCCACAAAAAGGGCAAAAACAAACCCCCAGTAAACATCTGTAGAGAATTAGAAGTTTAAAACCTAAATATTAAGTGATTGTTTTATTGTAAAGTTTGTGTGAGTGAATATTACAGCTAGCCAGTTTTATTACTTAGGTTACTTTAGTTATTGTTGTATATATTTAAATCTGTTGTAAAATAATAATGGAACAAAAAGTGTTTATAGAAGCATGGTTTATACAAAAGATGTACCTCTTCTTTCATAGGGGGGGCCTTTACATTTCCATGTATGAGCCGGCAAGTCTGACGGGAAAAATTTTAATAAAAACATCTGAGGGTTATATAAAAAAGATGCTGAGCATTCAAATATTTTTTAATAAAATGAATATAGGTAATGTAAGTATTTTTAAAAATTGGGCTTACCAAATGCTAAACCCACAACTTCAAATACTATGAAGAAAAACACAGCAAGAACTGATGGAACCAAGATTGCTGAAAATACAATGACACTATGATTTTAAAAAATTACAACGCATGTTATAAAGTAAAAAAAACACTGTTTATGATCTAGATCAATATAAATGTACTTTGTCCCATCTAAGTGTGACTTAATTTGCAACTTACAACGAAATGGCCTGTAAAGTGCTGTACCACATCCCAGACCAAAGCAGATTGCGTAAAAATGATAATATTTGTCTGAAAATGTTTAGAGGAATAGATTTCAACTGAGAAATGTATTGGTGAACTTATTTTAGAAATTGTGCTACCATACTCCAGTATAGGAAATTATACATACAATGTTGATAAAAGTCAAAAGTGCAGTTCCTTTCATATTCCTGAAAAAGAAAAATGATCTGTCTGTTATCCTGGTGTCTTCACAGAGATCAACACAAAAGGTTAGACAGATAAACACAGGTTAGGCTGTAACTAGACATAGAGGGGGTTGAAAGAAATGAAAGTATAAGTAAGACAGAGGGAGAAAGTGATAGAGAGAGCAGAATATAGCAATCTAATGAAGTAATAGAGAGAGATTATGAAGACAGTGAGAGAGAGTGGATCAAAACAAGACCCCAAACACATATTTACAAACCATCTAATTTCAGCTCCAGGGTAATTTTCCAGGCAGGTGTAGCACCAATCATCAAGGAGACAACTTCCTGAACCACTCCGCCAAGTACTGCACACAAACACAAGGAAGTCCCATAAGCATGTTTTGCTTTCACATTTGTGTTGACTTACAATACAGTATGCCTTCAGGCTTTTAAAGGATGGAAGGAGGAAGTATGGTGAAGAGAGCTAAGAGTATTCTTTACAGGTACATTCATGTGTGTGATGAAATGGTTCGACATCCTCCTGAAAAATGAACAGAATCTGCCATCAGCAATATTTCTATAATGTTGAAAGTCCTGTGAATAATAAATACACTGTTAGAACTTTGTATTACTGTAGGTTTTTAACTTCCAGTCAAATTTGAGAATGAGAGTATGTTCTGGTTGTGGTGGCGGAGTCCTCAGATTAGCTGGTTTGCCTGATAACGCAGCTGTAGAGAAAAAAAACAGCAAGTTTTAGCAGTATATTATCCTGCCAGTTGTTTTGTTAAGTATAAATATTGCTGTAGTCTGGTTTTGTGCATTTTCGTAACATAATAGTCCGTTTTAATGCTTAAAGTCGTAGCGATAAAGATGTCTAAAGATTCGGCTCTGGGATTGTGTGACAGGATGCTGCAGACATAATCCTTTAGCTAGCAGTGTCATAGACGTCTGGCCCGTGTGTTGTTTCACCATAAAACAGGTAGGTGGCAGTGTTGTATTGCCGGGTTGACTGAGTTGCTGGGGAATGGCCTAGCCCGCGCCATGCATTCTGGTACTTGAGGTCAATCTGGCAGCCGCAGTGCGTAGTCCTCAGAATACTGACATCACCCTTGAAACTACATTTCCCTTTCCACTCATATAGATTTGAATGCCTTGTAGAGGTAGCTTTTTCCAATCGATGATCTCAACATAAGTTTCTTCTGCAGCTTCGTGGGGTCGCTGAAAAAACTCCTGGAGAATGAGAAAATTTTCGTATAGGTGGAAAACTGTCGCGGAAAAAAGCAAAAGCAAATGATCAATATTTAAGTCCCAACGATGCGGTTCAAACAAAGAAGCCAGTGAGCTGTGGTCGTGGTGGTTTTCTGCGCCGCTCCTAGCCTGGGTTGGGTTCCGTTACGGTTGTGAGTCGGCGGCTCGCCAGGATGTCTATGGAGGAGCAGGAATATCCCGAAGCGGTGCTGGTGACAGAGGCCGGGCCGCAGTGGCTCAAAGCCGAGGTCGAGCGTCTTAGCCGGGAGCTCCGCGAAACGACCCACGAGAAGATCCAGGCGGCTGAGTACGGACTGGCGGTGCTGGAGGAAAAACAGCTCCTCAAGCAGCGGTTCAGTGAGCTGGAGACGGAGTACGAGACGGTCCGTCAGGAGCTGGATCAGCTGAAGGAGGTAAACCGATACTTTCAAACATCTTTGAGAGTTGTGCGTGTTAATTTTATGGTATACGTGGTCACGTTGCGTGTAACGGCAAGTCCTCTTTTAGCGACATGTTAATAATTAAGATGTGGTACCGCTGTTTCCACCGGGTCCCTAATGAATCAGAGTCTATTATCAGAACCGTCAGCAGTTATATAAGCTGTCATTCTTGGACTTAGTGCCTGAAACTTAGCTATAAGTTGTGCCTATTTCTCCAACAACCACAAAGTGCCGACAAATGTTCCATAAACCCGTTTATATGACGGGAGACGTTTATATTTGTACAGTTGCCATTACCTTCTGATCACCTGTCTGTTCTTATTCTCCGTACTGTATGACACCAGATGTGTGCAGCTGCACTCCTCGCAGTGTGTCAGATTTCTGTGCCTGTGTGGCAGATGAGGAGAATCAGAACACAGTAGGAAACTGCGCTTCAGACCTGCTCTACATTCATAAGTAACTAACTTCTAAGTAAGATGATATCCCTCTGTGGTATTTTTGTAACTCTCCCATCCTAATGTCCTAATTGGCTCATTGAAGAGATATTTCTAACCCACAGCTACGACCCAAGGATTTTCCTGAATTTCTCCTTAGTGGCTACCAACCTTTGTCAGTACAGTTATGTCTGAAGATTTAGTTTTTCACGCACACACACACACACACACACACACATTATATTCATAAACGACAGTCGTTCTTACTTTAGCAGACTTCATGGTTACCAGTTGAAGTTTGGGTTTATAGTTTACTACCATGTCTGACAGTAGTTGGAACCAAAAAAATGCACTAACTGGAGAATGAGGAAGAGCCTGGATAACCTGATGGGGGAAGGGAAAAGCAGCAACCACCGCGGCCGAATGTGAGAGGCCAAGACGTCTGTCGATCATCTAAGTGCGGTGGTAAACACAGAAAACAGTAGCAACATTAGCTACTGCGTTCATCACTAAGGGAATTTTTGGACTATATCTCAGAGAGAAGTTGGGATTTTCACTTCTGTCATGTATAGTCAGAATTTCCTTGCAGGCAGTTTATCAGCCTTCAGAGCAACCGCATCCTGAGGCACTTCCACATTGGCTTCAACATTCAGCAGTTATAGAGGCTATTTTTTATCATTTAGTGTAGTGGATCTGTTTTGCCTCATTAACTTCAGCCCTTTCACTCAGTTTATTTGTAATAATAATATTAGTAATATTTTATTATGTGGTATTTCTCTGAAGCTAAACTTCATTGGCTGTTCATCCCTCCAATATCCTAACTGCTTAAGAGTTCCAGGATTCAGAAGTTGTTTATTTTCTTTATGAATCATGTTCTATAATATGTAAAAAATGTATTATTCCCTATAGCCCAATGTGTATTCAGAAAGTGTAATACGGTGTTAACTGTCAGAAATTGCCAATCACAATCATACCAGGGTTTTTCTCTGTCATGTGTAGGTTGGTCATTTTGACTGCATTACATTATTCATAGCATTGCATATGGTCACTCAAAGGTGACTCACTGTAGTAGTCACACTCTCGCGCATGTCATGCTTCTGACTGTTGCTCCTGGGGCAGAATATGGAAGTGGAGGCATCTATGAGCATCCTGTGTGCGTTTAGGCTCCCGTTGATTCACATCACGGCTGAGCGCTGCATGTTACACATATCAATTTGTTTGAAGACTGCTTAGAATAGGTGCTGGTGGGAAGGAGAGCTGTGGCTTGGTGGTGGGATGCAGGACTTTCTTGGACAGTAACCATTACATCACCAGTTTGGCTCAGTGTCTGTGGATGATGGCCGAGTATCTATAATCCTTTAAGTAAGATGCTGTGGGAATCTGACACTAACTTCTTCATCCTATTATTTTGTTCTGGTGTTATCCCAACTATGTAGTAAGTAATACATTCAGACCCCCATTAGTGGTCACCCTGTTAAACATGGTAAAGCCCACCCAGTTTTGAAAAGATAAACCAGAGAATACATATATTAAACCATCATCAGCCCCACCAGCTTCTTTATACTTGTAAATATTTTAGATACACTTAGCTTTTTCTAGTTGGGATTTTTCTCCGATGGACTGGCGATCCGTCCAGTGTGTACCCCGCCTCTCGCCCAACGATAGCTGGGATAGGCTCCAGCACCCTCTGCGACCTGACCTCGGATAAGTGGTAGATAATAGATGGATGGATGGTTAGTTGTGATTTTCAGAAACTAGGATAAAATAGCTTGAAAATCTGATAATACCCTTTTTGGATTGTTTTTTAAGAAATCCCCTAACCTTTTTTATTTTTTATTTCTAACCTGTGTATAATGTTTTATGTTGTAGACATTTCTGTCAAATTATCTTTTTATCTTACCTATTTATTTTTATTTTTTGCCTTGACTTTGCGTGTCTGGGAGTGTTCACTCTCAGGCCTTGTGCCACTCTAAACAAGCTCCATAAATCAAATGGTTATTTTAGGATGGACTAAGAAAGGTTTGGCACAGACTTGATTTGGCAGAGTCTGTCAGAGCCAGATGGTGGGTGCTGTAGTATGAATGTTTATGCGCATTATATTGCCGAGTTTTGACTTTATTTCATTTCTTTTTTAAGATTGCAATAGACTGGTTTTATGCAATAATGTTTTCATCATCTCAATTAAAAATTTCCAGGTAGGCCAAAGTAATCTGACAGATAAAAAATTTAATGTGATAAATACAGTGTTAATGTAATATCATGAGTCAAAGGTTTCTGGTATTTCTGATGAAGGCTGCTGTTTTTTTCAGGTGATACTGGCATTTGTTCTAATTAAATTCTTTCTGTCTCTTCTCAGGCCTTTGGACAAGCTTACTCAATTCACAGGAAGGTGGCAGCAGATGGGGAAAGCAGAGAAGAGTCCTTGATCCTGGAGTCTGCCAGTAAGGAGGCTCTGTACCAGCAAAAAATCCTAGAATTACAGAATGAGGTCCGCCAGTCCAAAGCTTCCCTCACCAGCACACAAGCTGAAAATGATCGCCTGTCGTCTATTGTGCTGGAGATGAGAGAGGTGATTTGAAATTTGAAATGATAAAACGCAGGACTGTATGAATGCTGTTAAATGTTATATGTTCCATATATCAAATCCCACAGTATCATTGAGTCAAGCAGTATTTGCCTTAGGAAGTGCTGCTGGAGCTCAGCAGGAAATTACCCTCAGTAGGTGACACAAAGGCTGTCCTCTGCTAGGGCTCTCTGTATCATGCATCACATCCACTACCTAGTTGACCAATACACCCTTAAGTCATTACACCCACCTGCCATGGTCTTGCACCGTGATCTCGGAAATATTCTGACATGCTGATCTTTATTTCACTCACAGTGAGCAGATGTACCACTCAGTTGGTGAGAGTGAAGATTCATTTTAATTACTTCATGCTCTCGCGACCTGACACAACATGCCCTTATTTGTTCCTCTCCCCCTCCTCCACAGAATTCAGAGTTGGCAGAGCTGCAGCGCAGTCAGCTTCGTGATGATGTCAGAGAGTTTAAGGTGCGAGAGGCTCGTCTGCTGCAGGACTGCAGTGAGCTGGAAGAGGAGAACATCTCACTTCAGAAACAAGTGTCTGTGCTGAGACAAAACCAGGTGAGAAAATATAACCTCACACAGGGGATGTCAGGTTAAAATCATATTATTCCTGTTTATAATGACTAACAACATAATTGCTTAGCAATGTCACTTTTAATGCTATACTTTTAGTTGGCTTTGATGATTTAAAACCTGAATCAAAAATATATATACCTTTTTTTTATTATTTCTATTATCATATAGTAACTTTAAACACCTTTTGAAGACCTAGAATTTGAGAATCGTATGTCTAGTGTGAGACAGGCCGACGCTACTCAGTTAAGTAAAGTTACTGACAAGCTTAATAATATTTTTGACCATCTGCTCAGGTGGAATTTGAAGGTCTGAAGCATGAAATCCGCCGTCTGGAGGAGGATTCCCAGTGCTTGCACAGCCAGCTAGAGGAAGCCATGCGTCTGAGAGAAATCGCTGAGCGACAGCTAACGGAGGCCTTGGAAACAATCAAGACAGAGCGTGAACAGAAAGCCACCCTGCGCAAAGAGCTCTCCCACTATATGACCATTGGTGGCTCTTTATACAGCAGCTCTTTCCACATCTCCTTTGACAATTTAAAACTCCACGAGGATCCGTCCACCATCAGTGAGCCTGACAATGACGATCTTATCAGAGGCTTTGAAAATGGCTTGATCAAGACAGGTGATGGTGAAGACAACAGAGCTGCTGTGAACAAGAGAGGCGAGGCCTTTCAGCCAGCTCCCAGCCTGGTGGATGATCTGCTCAGTGAACTCAACATCTCTGAGATCCAGAAACTTAAACAGCAGCTTGTACAGGTATCCATCGAATCCACTTTTACCATTAGCCATCACTGTTTGAGTATGGTGCTTTCCCTCATCTGTTGTTTTTAGCTCAGTTATTCAAGATAGCTTGAATGTTAAGAACACTTAAAAACATCCTTCATCTGGCTTTTAGTTTAACTTTTCTCTGAGCATGCATACCTTTTAAGATGAGTCAGAATTAAACAGATTTTTAAACATTTGTACATTTACCACTTTACATATGTAGTACAACATCTGCATTTATCATGAAAGAAGAAAGAAAAATTCTTTATTGGTCCACTTGGGGAAATCGGTATTTGGACAGTTGCTAGACCAGCGTCTGTACTACTACATGGTAGCGGTGTCTTGTCCAAGGACACCACGACATGTAACCTGGTGGGACTGGGAACCGAACCCACTCACCCTTGGGTTTGAAGACGACTGCTCTACACACTGAACTATCATGCCGCCCTAAGTTAACATATTGCTAATTTTTATGTTCCCGTTTTGTAATTTAATTATTTGTTCCTGTTAATTTAAAAAAAGCTGAGTAATAGTGCAGACCCCATTCTGTTTTATTTGAAAGATCGTTGCAATAAATGCCAAATTACCTAGGTTCTCTAGTAATTTACCTGCCTTTATCATTGTCAAAATAGCCAAAACACATAATTAGTTTTTAATAAAAAGAGTTTGAATTTAAGCATACATTCTTTGTATTTATTCTGCATTTAGTTCATTATATTGATTAAATGTCTTTTACAAGCATATATATAAAATTGAAATGTAATTGCAGCCAGGCTATCGATGAAGAAATTGCGATTAATTACAGAAAACTTTGCGATTATTTAGTTAATTTTTTTAATCGATTGACAGCCTTAGTATTTTGTTGAACAGAAAGCCAATAGCCGAAACACATAATTAGTTTTTAATAAAATTTTGCTGCACAAGATTTCACATACAATGTATATTTATTTTGTAGTGCTGTCAGAATTAGCACGTTAACTTTAATTAATTAATTAATGTGAAATGTTTAATGCGTTTAAAAAAATGTTATGCAGTTTTTAATTACCTGTAATCTAAGACCTTAAACCTTAAACTCGTAAGCAGCTCTGAGGGAGGTGAGCATTGCGCTATGCTGGTGTTTGGCCTGCCGGAAATGATTAGACGAAGAAGAAGAAGCAATACTACTTCGGCTAACAGACGCAAACATGGACAAGGACTTCTTTACTTTGAGAAGTTGCCTGACGGCTTGCTTCACTTACCACAGAAGCAATGCGTCTCTGGTGTATCACAAAACACCCAGAATGGTCAGAGTTTCTCCTAATATATATATATGAAATTGAAATGTAATTGCAGCCAGGCTATCGATGAAGAAATTGCGATTAATTACAGAAAACTTTGCAATTAATTAGGTAATTTTTTTTTATCGATTGACAGCCTTAGTATTTTGTTGATTTAGTTAAATTTGAAGAAGTCTATGCTCGATTTGAAGAAGTCTATATGAATTATGAATTACTTTTTCATTCTCTGACCAACTTTGCATTGTTTTCATGTTAGGTGGAGCGGGAAAAATTGGCCTTGATCAGTTCTCTGCAGGAGAGCCAGAAGCAGCTGGAACAGGCCTATGGGACAGTATCAGAGCAAAAGGAAACTGTCAACAGACTGACAGAGAACCTCAGTGCAATGAGGAAACTTCAGGCCAGTAAGGAGGTCCAGTCTGCCCTTGACAGTGAAAAAGACAGAGACAGTCATGATGATGGAGATTATTATGAGCTTGATATCAACGGACCTGAGATCCTGCAGTGTAAATACACTGTGGCTGTGTCTGAAGCTGGGGAGTTGAGGCAGGAGCTGAAGACACTGAGGGCACAGCACGAGCAGTGTCAGTCCCAGTATGAAGATGAGCGAGCCCGCCTGGAGAGTGACGTTCAGGACCTGAGCTCGAGGCTAGCGTCACTGGAGAAGATTAGCCAAGCAGATAAAGCAGAGGTGGCGCGACTGGAGAAGGAGCTCCGCCTTGTCAGTGTAGCTGCAGGAGAATCGCTTGGCAGCCTTAATATTGCCCAGGATGAGCTCATATCTTTTAGTGAAGAACTAGCCAACCTCTACAACCATGTTTGTATGTGCAACAATGAAACTCCTAACCGTGTCATGCTCGACTACTACAAGAAAGGCAAGGGCATGGTAAAGAAGGGGAATGACGGGAAAGAGAACCAGTCTTCTGTACTTATCGATAATGGATTGATGTCTGAGTCTGAACCTGGAAAGTCAGACTCCGGTAGCCCCACAATTGCCCCAGCTCCAGCCGCTGAGCACCGCCCAGAACCCATGAACATCTACAACCTCGTTGCCATCATCAGGGACCAGATCTGCCACCTGCAGCAGGCGGTGGACCGCACCACAGAGCTGTCACGCCAGAGACTCGCCAATCTAGAGCTCAGCACAGTGGCAGACAAAGACAAAGAGGCTTGCGTGGAAGAAATCCTCAAACTCAAGTCCCTGCTTAGCACCAAAAGGGAGCAGATTGCCACGCTCAGAGCTGTGCTGAAGGCCAATAAACAGGTCAGGCATCCACTCTAAGAGTGTTGGTTTAAGCATGTATATGCTTTCCTGCTGTTTGTTTTATCACAGGAAGGATGTTCATTGTTCCTTTTACAAAATAAAAGGGATAATTGGTTTCAGCTAAAAATGACCACAGACTTTAAACTTTACCAACGTGTCAGCAATGAATAGTTAAGTAACTAAAATCTAATTCTCTTTAGACGGCAGAGGTTGCTTTGGCTAACCTGAAGAGTAAGTATGACAGTGAGAAGGCCATGGTGACTGAGACAATGATGAAACTACGCAATGAACTCAAGGCTCTGAAGGAGGATGCTGCTACATTCTCCTCTCTTCGAGCCATGTTTGCTACAAGGTACGACGATACATAACTCTATGTTTTATTCAATTCATAAAAGTACATATAATTAGCTGGATGTAAAATTCTTGCCATTTTGACAAGTTCGTTACAGGAAGCGTTACAAAAATGCCAATGACATTGATATATCATTATATTCTGCGTATTATACACACTCAAACACTTTGAGTTTGAGTGACTGTCTGTATACGTTTGTAAGAAAGAACACAAAGCATTGTGGGAGCAGTCTGATGTAATATCTGCAAGAGTCAGCTAGCCAGGACTGCATCTGTCCAGCTGGAAAAGGCTGCTTGGGGAATAGAGAAAACATGCAACAGCCACAGCAATCTGAGGCAGATTGCTCCACCTGCTGGAAATAATGTTTATGTCATATCTCTTGCTTTACTCCTCCCTCTTATTCGTTTCCATGTCTCTCCCCTCTCTTCATCTCAGGTGTGATGAATATGTGTCCCAGCTGGATGATATGCAGAGGCAGCTGGCTGCAGCTGAGGATGAAAAGAAGACTCTGAATTCTTTGTTACGTATGGCCATTCAGCAAAAACTGGCTTTAACCCAGCGACTCGAAGACTTGGAGTTTGACCACGAGCAGGCTCGCCGAAACAGTGCTTCAGCTGTGGGAGGCAAGGGCAAATCAAAGGGCAAGGGAGCCTCCTCCAGCAATCGCGTAAGTCTGATCAGGTTATGTAATTGTTTTATGTTGCCTTTAAAAACACATTCTTTTTTAACATTTTATACACTTACCTTTTCCATTATTGAACTTTTTTGTAGCCCTCATAACTGCAACACACTGGTCCCTGATCTTGTTATACCATAAGCACAATTATTCCTGATTACAGTAATAAGTAAGTCTTTCCATGTGGTATTTATAACATTATTTGACTTGGCCACAAGAAACTGAAACCTAACATGCTAATTTAAATTAATCTGACACTTCCTTTTCAAATTTGGTGCGAGAAAGCGGGAAATTCCAAGATGTTGATAAGTTATTTGTTTTAAATTGTCAATTAAATGTGCCCTTCTTTTCTAATTACAGTAAATCTATCAAGCAAGTGTCCTTAAGGATTTCTGCCAGTGTCTGAGAGTTTCCAGTCATCCATGCCCATGGTTTCTTTGCTGTCTAATCATGTTTCATATTATGTTATTGCCAACACAAGAACGCATTTAGCAGTATTGTCAGCGGCCTTGTTTTAGAGTGCCAAAACCAGCATAAATATTCTCTGCATCAGCTGCCAAGTGCAGACCTTCAGTCTTCCATCAGTTTGCACCAACACTTCTTATTGAACCTGAGGAAAATCCAAAAATGCCTTTGTTACTTTGACTGAGCACTTTTTCAGTGACATATATATGCTCTTAGGTGATTAATTCTTCTTTCTAGAACAATACTAATTATTTTGAGAGTTATACAATGTTTTAATATGTGTTCTTAATAATGTTTTCAGTTGATCTATATTTAACAGCAAAATCGTCGATTACATGGTAAAAGATGCAGAACTGCTTGAACTCAAGCAAATTAAATCAGACAAATGAAAAGCATTTCTGCTGTAGTTATTTTTTCTTAAGCAGGACGTTTCTTACAACCATTTCTAATTTTCAACTTAATGGAACACATTGTTTTCACTCTATTCTGAAAACATGCATTTTCAATTCAGGGTCTTTAGTAGAATTTATATAATGGACCCTCCTCTGGAGACATGGCAGAACTGTTACAAATTAAAATATGCCTGTTATGACTGAGGAAGAGTATTACAAATCTTATTTAAAGGTGTTTAAGTTAAGGTCAGATGATAATAGTATTCATAAATTTTATTCATGAAGGAGCCTTTCTAATGTAATTGTTTTGTTTTTAACTGTTTAAGCCTAATATCCATTGTCTCCAAACAGTCTGTCAACAGTGTTATTGTATGTTTTGTTAATATATGTGCAATTTGAAAAAGAAGTTTGCTATTTAAAAGATTTTACACATTGTTGTTCACATACGTTTTCCTAAATGGTTTTATATATTTTTACTATAACAGCAATTGTATTTATTTTCCATTGTTCAGACTACAACATATCAACAGCCTTTTGTTTCATAAAGAAGTGGAAGTGACTGTACAATAAACTGTGGTAAAACACTAGCAAATGTCATGACTGTTGCTTGTCTGTGATTCTGTTATAACTGGTAAGCAAATAAATCTAACTTTCACAATTCAGATGTTTTTATTATTTTTAAATAAGAAGACAGAGGTCCATTAGCAATTTACACAATTACAATTAAAGTCTTTTTTTCACAGTTGAAAAAAATATATTAGGAATCTAATTGGATTTTGGTCAAAGAAATATACTATCCCCATGCAGATATTATAATTAGTACTGGGTATAATTGATGGTTTTGAAGCTTTTAGTAAAATGCACATGGTCAAAAATTATTGCAAACTAAACAAGAAATATAAATTTAAGATAGATTTTGTAGACAATGAGAAAAGTGTTTTTTACAGTAACATATATAGGATATCCATCTATCCATAGGAAGTCCAGAACAGTAGATTCTTATAGAATATTTATAAATATTATGACATTTGCATTTGATGTTTACCTATTTAACATAATTAATACTAATTGTCACCTTGTAATGTAGAGTTACAATGGAAATAAATAAATAAATAATGGAATAAAAAATCTGTTTCCGGTAGAAGGATTTATTTTCCTTTTTGGAAGACGTTGACGTGGTCCACTCCCTGTCAGCGTGCTGACGTAAGAGGGCGTGTCCAAACAAAGGACAGAAGGGACTCTACAATGGGAGGTTCGTGTCTTTATTTAGCGTTAACTAAAGTTATCAAACAGCGCGTATTTGACCAAATAACTGTATATAGGCCTCTTGCTCTCCTTAAACTTCTCCCACTTAGGCCCAACACGTTACAATAGAACTAACGACTAACTAAGAGTGTCTCGCTTCGCCAATGACAGTGACGCTAAAACGTCTCACTCCATGAGCGCAGAGGTCTGAAAAGTTTAACACGGTTGACAGGAGACCGATCTTTACTTCTAGTTCGCTGTCAATTTGTAGGATAGCATAGCAGTGATTAATCGTTTGCAACATTCTCAGCTACAATCCTGTGTAGCTACCACTGCATAAAACCCGGTGATAATGTCATTTACCCCTACAGCCTTTATGGGTGTCTTTCTAAATCTCTTGTAATATGGACAGACAGTTTTCAAGAGCAGCTGACAGAAGACAGCGCCTTTCTCAAAGCTGACCGGAGACTGGACACGGAGCTTGTGGACAAAGTCATCCTGCAGCTCAACAGGATCTACCCGCAGATACTCAGCGACAAGGAGGCCACTAAAGTACGTCCTCACACGCAGAAGTAGTGCCAGTGTAAAAATACTGCTTTTAAGTATTACATTGAAAATGATAAAACTTTATCTACCAAGTAGTTTCAAATATCAAAGGTAAATCTGTTCATTATAGTTCAGTTGTAGAAAGAATCTAATGGATAAGTACTAATTTTATCTACAGTACATTAAATACTACTTGATGTGTTTTATTTGTATTCTATATATAAAGCTACTTTTTAATTCACTTTACATCTTAAGTGAAAAAGTGAAATAACTAGTAAAATTAAAATAGAATACAATTTAAATATGAAGTAAATCGCTTTGAAGTACAGCACTTAAGTAAATGTACTTAAAACTTGTTAAGAAGAAAGAAATCCTGTTGCCATGACTCAACTTCCAGATAACTTCACCTGGATGATTGAGAATATTCACAGACTTAAGGAAACAAGCACCAATATTGCAATGAATAATAGCCTCTTATAATTGCTATTGTGGTTGTTATGCAGTTCAGAAACTTGGATGTTCCTACTAGCGTTCGACTGGGTGAGCTCCTGAAACACCTGCAGGGAGAAGGCGAGGAAGCATGCAGGGAATTTTACAGGGCTCTCCACCTGCATGTCGAGGAGGTTTATTACAGCTTGCCTACACGGCTCCGCCTCAGAGGTTAGTTCCATTGTCCACATTACAAAAAAAACATATTTTTCATTTAGATATTATACAATAGGATATGTTTATTTTGTTATGTTAACCCTTTATTATCTGCTATTGCATTTGTTCTGTCCCCAGACTCCTTAGATCCACTCATGTATCCACATATCTACAAACAGAGATACATACTGAATGACAGAGGTGAGAGGCGATGAGTAAAACATTATATGTCAGCATGTGTTGTTGCTTGCAATGTCAACATGACAGGAAACCTGTGCATTTAAAGCTTTGTATAATTACCTACATTCACATCCTGAGGTGTGTAACTCTTTTCAGGTCCCGTGTTCTTTCTGGGCTGTTTCAGTGTTGCAGTGGGAATAGCTTTACTCTATTACTACAGTGGTAAGTTGTTTATAATTTCTTTTAATATTTGCAGTTGTGATCATTAGATATTAAAAGTATCTTCTCTCTATAGAAGCTAAAGTGACAGGAGGCAGCCGGGCCCTTGGGATAGCTGCACTGGGTTTGAAAAGAAAAGCTCAGGAAGTTCTTATATGGTACACTGAAGAAAGCCTGAAGTAGGGGGTGACAACACCATGACAGATATTTTTACACAGGTTCAATGCTAAATTTGTACACAGTGTGTATATTTTTTTGTTTGTGATCTGAAACTTGGATCCTAAGCCTTTATTAGTACATTTTGGCAGTTTACTCCTATTTTTCTGATATTTACTTATAGAAGATGTAGATTTTTGGTTATATAGGAACGTGATAACACGGTCACTACAGTAATCCAGTAATGATTTTGTGTGATTTAGACCAGACTCATATTGTCTGTTAGTTAAATTTAGAAAACAGTTTTTTGCAGTCTGCTGAACTGTATGTATGTATTTGGGTAATATAAATACGGTGATACTGCCTTATCTACAGTCACCATTGAAAATATATACAACGGGTTACTGTCAAACTACGGTAAACATCAACGCCATCTTGCGGGCAGAAGAGGAGCTACACTACCAAATATCTCATGGATTGTGTTGTTTTGAGAAGTGTTTACCCTTTTGTATTCTTTCTGTATTTGGACTAAAGTTTTAGTCAAAATTCCAAGCGCAGACTGCGCTTTATAATTCAGATAAGTTCACATGAAGCTTGGCGATCTGTGCGAATGCTTCGACCAATGATATGCCGGCTTAACAGCGCAATGCAGTATGGGAAACGTTACGACCGAACCAAAACTATAAACAATAAATCTCGAAAAAATAGAGACTAACAGTGAAGTGTAAACACCGATGAATTTTTTTTTTTTATCAGACACATTTAATAGTTCTGGATAGCCAATACAGTACTGCGGAATAACACCGTAAGTGAAGCCATGTTTTGTAATTTGGGATATATAACGTCATGCTCGGATGTTTTAAGAGCGTGTTGTATGAAAGGAGAGAAGGTTAGCACTCCCCTTGACAAGGATGGAATTGGCCCCTGTGGCCTGCAACACATATACGGTTAAGGCACTGCCACCTACTTCGTGGCATCTCTAACCAAGTTTTTTTTTTATCTAAATAACTCTTCATTTCAACTTCGTCGCTTGTTTTTATCATGTTTAACGGAAGACTGCAATTTCCTGTGCCATGTTTCCGGTGGGTCAACACAGGATGAAAACTTTCTGTTGGCCTGTAGTAGCTCACGGAACTAGATATCTGCCTACCCGAGTTTTATTCAAACCCCAGTGACTGACGCATAATATGGGCTATATTATTCTAGTTTTAAATATAGCCTGACACAAAGAAAATATACCCCAAAGTGATGGGTCAATAAGTTTCTACAGCGACTGTCATAATTGTGCTTAAACTGTATTTCTCCGTGTTATGGACATTCACCTCCAGGATTTTAAATCTCAAATGCAACAGATCTTTGTTTTGCAGCTTTGATTGCTTTGTTTGTTCTAAAAAATATATATAAAAAATAGCAGAATAATATTATATTTGGTGTCAGTTATTGTGTACTAAATGAGTTCCAGTGCCTGAGAGTTTTTTTGTGTAATGTAATGAATCATTTTACAAATGCCTTAACATTACAAGTGCCATCATTTAAATGACTGATACTTTTGTCTTTGTACAAAAAATGCATTGTAATAAACAAGACTCGAAAAACCAACTTATTGTAAACGTATTTATAAATGTTCTTTAACATAGCAGTGTGCAATAAAACATTGTATATAGTTTGGTTCTCGAAAAATGTGATTATAAAAACTTTACACAAACTGTACACTATATTTTTAAATCTAAAGACAAGTACAGATTTACATACACGTGGAAATCAGTTTAAACATTTACAACAGACTTTGCATAGTAAAAAAAAAGCACATGTCTACACAATCAACTGGCTTGAAGTTAAAAAACACAGTAAACATCCCTCCTTATAATAAAGCTGTTTTTCTCACTATTGAAAATTTCCTTTAGATTTTGCTATCATATTTTCCTAAAAAAAAACTATAGGCATAAAATCAATAAAATATATGAAGAACAGTGACTGACGCACAGTAAGTAGTCTGTCACAGTCTGATATGTTTCTATCTTTATAATTAAAGTAATTTCTTTAGATCAGTAACCTGAGTATAACAGGAAAGAAAAGGATGAGGTGCCATACAAATTGAAAACTGATCACACATTTGTCCATAGACATTCTTAAGTTATAAAGGGAACCTCTCCAACAAACCCACAGACAGTAGATAATGTCACTTGATTCTTAGGTCACGCTGGGTCTCCTCAAGCCTGGGGGTTGAATTGCAAACTACCTGATATCCATTTCATTTGGTACAAATAATGCAGAGGTCCATCTTTACTAAGTTGATCAGCAGGCATAGAGTCACATAAAAGATGATTAAGAACGTGGATTGGGCCGCTGAACTCCGAAGGCTGTGATGAAAACATTGACTACTACTATGACAAAGACTAAGGCTGTAGCAACATTTTCCATGATGTTCAGCTTGTAGTGGAAGTTTTCGTCATTCAGATTCCACTTAACTGGTGAGAGAGAAATGACAAATGATGTTTAGTTAGTAGCAGTACCCCCTAGGGACTACAAGGGGGCAGCACAGTCTCCTGTCTCATAATGAATTAACCATTACTGAATTACTAAACAGATGGACTGCACCTCACAGCACTAGCCTCAGGTGAATAATTTTTTCTTTTTGCTTTTTTCACAATATTGGAACATCTGTGGATCTTTTTTTTAAACATAAGGACGCTCTGTTTTTTTTACACATCTTGGCATAAGCAAATCTCATGTGACATACAGTATTTTCCCAATAGCGAAGTGGGCCTCAAATGGCTGCTTGTTTCTCCCACTAAACTCAGCCCTCTATCACAATAGTATGCTCTGGTGGTATAAGATAAGGATATGGACAGGAGGGGAGTTGGGGAAGTCACTGGTGTATTGGCTGAGAGTACTATAGTAATGTAGTACAAGCCTTGTTGCTTCAAATGCTGGCATTAACTCACCCATATAAACATTTGCAGAAAAGTGGTCTGTACTTGTAGAAACTATTACTGTCTATATATATAAATAACACACATATATATATGTGTATATATATGTGTGGTGTAACAGATCTATGTATCTGTTTCACAGAGAACAGAAACATATACAATCTAAAGTTTGTGTATCTGTGTTTACAACTGTACTTCTGAACAACTATTACTTATAATCTCTTTGCGTGACCTTGTTGTTGATTATGCTGAACTGTGACAAACTAGCCTAGACACAAGAGGACAGAATAAATGTGACAATGAAGATATTTGTTTTTGCATGCGAGGTACAAAACAATACATATTCTCTTTTTTATGTTTCTTAGCATTAAAACGATTGTGGAAGAATGAAACTTTTTGTGTACTCCACAGATAGTAAAGCTCTTTCAGGGAACTTCATGAATTTGCACCAAATATCTACAATTGGCTTAATTTACATAAATATTCATATGTGTAAATACTAACAAGCCACTAAGACAATGTATCAAAGAGATATATATGGCAATGACCTCCAAACGTACCTATAAAGATGAGCAAAATTCCCACTGTGATTTGCAGGATGAGAGAGATGCTAATGAGAGCAATGAGAGGCACATATAAGTTGAAGTCTGGTCCTTCCTCCAGCACGGCCTTCAGCTGGGAGGCATTAGCCATCAGTAGAGCCACATCCAGCATGCTTTCCGCTGCACTCTTCTTATTGGCATAATGGTTCATGTTTAGTGGTCTGTGCGGCCCCCTGCTTCTGGGTGGAGCCTGACAATTGCAAATGACACACATATAGAAGTTTTATTGAACATATTAATGTAATATTTAAATCAGAGGATGATCTCTTTAAATAGCTCTACAGCTCAACACTGTATCCCCCAGGCAACATACAGCGGTTAGGATTTTCTCTAACAGTGCAATCAAAAGTTGTTTGTGGTGTGAATGTGAAAGGAAGCACCAAATGTTACAGACACACATTTTCTGTTTCACCTTTTTAACCCCCAATTTAAACCCAATATATTCACAAATATTTGACTTGAGATGACGAGTATGGTGACAAAAAATAAGATGCCAAACTTGAGCAGTCAAAATGAATATTAACAGTGGGAGATGATAAAGGAAGCGAAAGCATTCAGTGACTAAATTTAAACAGGAACATTGTGTTTTTCTCAGAATGTCAGTCCACAGGTCAAAAAGATGTCCTTTAGTTAAGCATAAAATACAGGTCCTTCTCAAAAAATTAGCATATTGTGATAAAGTTCATTATTTTCTGTAATTTACTGATAAACAT
>JAUMHF010000021.1:11449048-11460974 GCA_032359275.1 Microctenopoma steveboyesi
AGTCTAATGTTTATCAGTAAATTACAGGAAATAATGAACTTTATCACAATATGCTAATTCTTTGAGAAGGACCTGTAGGCTGCAATCAAATACAGTGGGAAAAGTGGAGACTTAATAATTGTGTAATACACAATTCATTCATCACATGTTCAAAAGTACTGCAAAAATATGAACCAATGTGAGCAAGTCAAAGTAATATGCATTTTATTTTGACATTTTAATGCAGTGCACAATGCCACCCTTGTACCCAAGCTGGCAACATCATACACTGAGTTCTCCTCTGTGGGCCAGACCACAAAGGAAACAGACACTCTTGTGGTAAACCAGCAGATGAGTGTGAGAGCTGCTACCCACTACACCACTCACTCGTTGAACTCTTACAGCGTCATTTATTAAAGCTAGTTTGTAAGTTTGGTGACAGTTTTATAGTAGAAGAGCACATCTTAGGGTCGACGGAGGGGTCCTCACTCACCATCTAAATCCACTCTGGCTGCATATTTAGTTGGGGATACTTTCCATTCTGGATTTGTTTTATTTTGGAGTTTCAGTTCCTGATACTAATAGTAGTTACTTCATGGACTAAAAGTGTATTACTCTTCCATAAATGATCCTGTAGTCACCCCATCGACACAGTGATCTGACCTCTCACTGCAGACCATTTAAAGTTACCATGTAGTCTTTCATCGTCTAATATACTGTATAAACAGTTTACATGAAAATAGGGAGAGATTGTGTCTGTTTTTTTCTCCACCTCATCCCCCCTGCTCTGCACCAACACCTGCAACTTCTCATGGACTGAAGGTGTCATGTGTTGGAGCAGGCCTGTGTTTTGCAGGGCTAATAGCTAATAGCTAATAGCTGACTAGATTCTGCCATGCGTAAACAGTGCTGTTTCTATGGTAACTTGTGTCCCTCGACTATACACATTCACAAAAAGTCCTCACCCAAAGAAACACAGGGATTGGAAAGATCCCACTAAATCCACATCCTTCCAGTGTAAGTTGGCAAAAAACAGCCAGCTAAACCTAACAAAACAACACACAATGAGAAAAGACCCAGCTGGCTGCCACCCAGCAGGCTCATACTAGTCATAGGTCATATGAATACTTTGGAGTACATATACTGTATCTCAAGTACAGTTATGAAGAGTAAATAAGATTCAAAGCTCATCTGCGATTTGTAATTACTTATTTATCAACTATCAGTATTTATAAGTCTTTTTTAAAGTTATGACAACCTGTTTTCTGTGACCAGTTACAGACGTCTATTGTCCAATGTACGGAGTCTGAAATGAAATATCCTGTATAGTATACACAGACATGTAGATGCGCTACTGAAGCTACTGCTTTAGGTTTAAGATAACTAAACAGAAAGAGCTGCACTAGAGAATTAACTTTGAGAAGCTCTAAACCAGACATGACTCTGTTATATGATAGCTCCACTAACAATAAAACACTCTAGCATGAAGGAGTCCCGGGTTTGTGATGAGGCATTAAGTTTTTTTTCCCATATTATCAGTCCTGACTGGCTTCATTGACATGTAATAAATTGTTTAACATGAAACAGTGGATCTGATTTAAATTGTTGCTCGTGATTTTGTCTGTTATTTGAAAAATCCTATCTCATTCTAAGGTTTGTATGTTTCTTCATCAGCACCAATGGTCATAGTGTGGGAACGTTTTACCTTTATTATTCACTATAGTCTATCGCCTGGTTCAATTTGAAATGCCCCTGTCAGTAATTCAGTTGGATTGATGGCAATAGGAAAATATTTATGGTTATATTTTAAAGCATGTACTTCAATACAGTTTTAAATGGTAGGGTAGTTCGCACTTTTACTCTTCCTGTGAAGATCATCTGTGCTTCTATCAGGACCTCTTTGACCCCCTTGGTCCCTCCCCATGCCAATGATTATACACCGTGTTCACGCGTTCCTGCAGATCGCGTGTCCTTATGGGTAAGCTGAGACTTTCTGGGTAACAAAAAGGAGACAGAAGCAAACTCCTCCCACGTCGATGATCAAATTACTTTTCAAATGAGTGAATGTAGAAATTAACCTAGAAAGTGGCTACATCGACCGATTAATAACTTATAAATACAGTTAACACTTGTTCGTCTGCGTTTGATAACACGAAGTAAAAGCGATGCCTGGATACACAGAGTGGAAAAAAGCCAAACAACCGGCGACTTGACTTGTCTGAGGCTGACCGGGACATTAGTGGTGACTAACCAGGACAAATAGGCTTTGTGATCCTTTGTGATCCTTTGTGATCTCTGCCTTACCTCGGGCTCCTCGTCTCTGTCAGCATCACCGTTCATTCTCAGTCTGCGAAGGTTCTCGGTCATTTCCATGTTTTCTGAAGGCATCTCGCCAATATCCTGCTGCATCAGCTCGCGCGTTTTCATTTAAGGTTTGGACCTCAGAAAGCAGGGCGGAGGTCCGCTCGGCGAACTCAGCCACAGTCTTCACATGAAGAGCAGTGACGACCCAGGAAGGGGAGAGAGGGGACAGAGCTCCTGCAGACTACCGCCCCTCCGACATGGGGCGGCCGCCCTCACAGAGCACAGAGCTAGTGGCAGGAGTGTGAGCAGGGTGTTTAACTGGCGTTCAGAGATGGATTCCCCGCAGCTGGTGTGAAATCCCGATGACATGAAGTTTATTTCTGATTTTATTGGAAGTTTAGTCGTGGACGATGATACGCGTTGACAGACTGTGACGCTGCCACCACGTTCATGACGCGGTACTGCACGAGCTCAGAAAACATTGAAACAGAAACAGATTGTATTTTTTTTTTATCGTGGAGCATACTGCAAACACATTCCAGTAGAATCCAGAGATTGATTCCCACACAGGGAATAAATAAGATATTTCAATTTCACTTATACAACAGTGACAAATCAAACTAAAAATGCTGGTTCGAGACTCATTAGAGATAAAAGTCAACCTCATTCAAGATGTCATGATTTTATAAATTTATAGATGACACAAGAGGTGCTAAATATGCAAAACCACTTTGATGACTGATATTAAATAATGAGATTACTAATTACTGTTTATATCTCCAGATGGTCCAAACAAATATTTACAGCTGCAGGGGGGTAACATGGTCACTGCCAGGCCCGTTTCTTGCTCGTCCCTATGTGGACTATGCTGGCGCATAGGGCCCCGCGACTACCAGGGGGCCCCCAAGCTACTTGTTTACTCCCAAAATATTTAAGTAAGATTCATTATTTTTATTTATAATTTTAATGTATTTTTTTGTTTAAATCTAAATATACATAGGGAAACTGACTTATTCTCATGGGAAATAATTTCTAAATTTTAATCAGAGGTCAGGTCACACAGCACGTGATGGGCCAGGGTCACTCAACGTTACATCAGCAAGTCGCTATCGCGTCCAAAAAAACCTATCAATCGGGTGCAGAAAAACGTAAATTCTATGAAGTCATGGAGTTGATTTGATAACACGGACATATGCTCTCAGTTGATCATTGTAATGTGGTGTGGGGATTGGGTAATCATCGATCCTCTATGTCCTTGGGAATACTTAGCTAGTCCATCTAGCTGATAACTTTGTGCACATAAACCAACTTTATGTTTATTTAATTAACGTTTAGTAGTAAGCTAGTAGTAAGCTAAATTGTATGTTTAGTCAGTTAGTCAAGAAAATTTAACAAATAAATATATGAATTCAAAAAATTTAATACAATTCCATACATTTAGCAATAACTATTTATATAATGCTAGGGCAAACACTGGGCTGTGTCCTCATAAAAAAACATTTTGTAAACAGAAATGCATATTTTTTTAGCTTCCTGAGTCTATTATAACAAAGAGCTAAGAAGCAATAGATCTGATTTAAATATTTTTTTTGATTTAGCTTTTTAAATAAACTCTGTTTTGCAGGTGCTATCCTGAAGTTAAAAAAAGTTTAAGCTTCTATGTCTCCCAATGACCCTGCAGCAGCATCTCCATCTACTTCTGACTTACCTGCAGCATCTCCATCGACTTCTGACCAACCTACAGCATCTCTCTGCAAACAGGAACAACCATAGATCAAGCTGAAAGGACACTTACAGAGGCTGAGAAGCTGGCGAGAAGTTTTGACCTTTGATCGCTATTATCCAGACTTTAGCTGAGAGAAATCTTGCATTAAGAGGAAAAGCACTCTGAGTAAGAGGCAAAATAGCAATACTGAAAATAACAACAGAGGGACAAAGAAAGGGTGAAAGACAGAAGGGAGAAATAAGAAACTAAACCAGCGACATCCTCGACCGGGCCGGCGGATGAGCAGGAACTGGAGAGATGATGCCGGCGACATCCTCGACAAGGGCCGGCGGATGAGCAGGAACTGGAAAGATGGTGCCGGTGACATCCTCGATGAGGGCCGGCCGAAGAGCAGGAACTGGAGAGGTGGTGCAGACGTCCTCGACAAGGACCAGCCGGAGAGCAGGAACTGGAGTGAGGGTGCCGCTGACCTCGACAAGGTGCCGCAAGGTGCCGCTGACCTCGACAGCTGAAGAGCAGGAACTGGAGAGATGACGATGGCGACATCCTCGACGAGGGCCGGCGGATGAGCAGGAACTGGAGAGATGGCGCCGTCCTGGACGAGGGCCGGCCACTGAGCAGGAACTGGAGAGATGGCGCCAGTGACATCCTCGACGAGGGCCGGCCGAAGAGCAGGAACTAGAGAGGTGGTGCAGACAACCTCGACGAGGACCAGCCGAAGAGCAGGAACTGGGGAGATGGCACCAGCGACATCTTTGACGATGACCCCGCCTTGGAAGAGGGACTGGAGAGGAGGCCCGGCCCCGCCTTGGAAAAGGGACTGGAGAGGCGGCGACGACGTCCTCGAGGTGGCCCCGCCTTGGAAGAGGGGCGGCGACCCCTTACTCAATGTGGACCCCGCTTGGAAGAGGGCCTGGAGAGGAGGAGATGTGTTTAATGCAAATGTGTTTGCATGAAAACGGCCCAGGATTGTAACCAAGTGGGTAAAATTTGTTTTTTGTGTTGAATTATTTTTGGGTGACATCATTCACATTTTAAAACTCAAATTGTCCCAATTTTATTAACTTTGTTGTAAGTCACCTTTGCTGCCAATCTTTCCAACATGTGTCTTCACATCATTAAACTTATCAGTTTTTTAAAAAGTTTGGGCACTTATGCTCTTTATATAATTATGTAAAGATTATTCATTATGTAATAAACCGAATTGTTGAATCTTATAAAAAATTAAAAATAGAATCATGGGATCTTGTTTAACCCTCTTGAATCATGTTTTTAATTTCAGGTGTGAGAACCTAGTATGATACATTGCAACAAATAATTGAAGGGTTTATATTAATTATATAGATGGAAAACAGGGGCCCCCAAAATATTCTTGCATAGGGCCCCACAGACCCAGAAACGGCCCTGCACTGTAGTGTGGCAAAAATATTAATATTGATGTAAATGAGAGTAGTTGTTAAGAATTATGTTTTACCTATTATTTATAATCATTTACTTTAGCCTGTCTATTCATGCTTAAGATTCTATATTCTCATTTATCATCATAAACCAAGTTCATCCAAGTGTGGCAGTGTGGTATCTCTGGCCCCTTGTCATTTGTGATTAATGTTATCCATATTACTAAAGCTCAGACTTGTTTTCTATCACAGTTATATGCTTTAAGATCATATGTAACTGCATTTCAGTCTGTAAACCCAGGTTGGAACTTTCCACAGTGAAACACATGCAACACATGTGACCATATGATTTGTAATTGTAAACTGCCCCTGCTGACCCCACTCACTGACCACTTCCTATTTTTGACAGTTTCTCTGTTCTGTATCAGTTGGTTCCTCAAAGCTGCCCAATGAGGTTTAGAGCGTTGCCTTTAGCTCTGTCTTTGGGGAAATTTTAAGCATCAAGCGAATGTTGGGACATGTGGTGTGTGTCATCTCTCTCTCATAGTGGCTTGATACCCTTAGAATTCCTTTGTCTTACAAACAAAAATACAAACAAACTGCAATTTAATCCTCAAAGATGAACAACATTTCACTTTTACATCTTCTTTATACTTTTAAAGCACAGGTGGATACAGAGATAGGACAAACTTAAAGTTTAATGTAGCCTGTGGTTATGGTATCTCTCATTAAATCAATACAGCATCCAAATTTACAGTTCAAGCACTGTTACAGCCAGTTTTATTAATGTCTAAAATTTAGTTTAAAAGAAGGCATCTGCTGGTCCTGCTAAACATGGGAATAAAAAGAGAAGACAGGCAAGTAGGGCAGCACAGCGTGGGAACAGGAAGCAAGACAAAGCAACCTAAATGCAAACAGAACAAATCCCTCACCACACTATAAGTGCCCATAAACCAATTAAAATAACACCACACTACTATAAAGCCAAATTTCACATCAAACAGGCCTGTCCCCAGTATCCGCACCGGCTGCCACCAGGAAACCCTACAAAGAGACAGAAGGATCTGTAGCGATTAATATAAAAGAAGCTCAGTACAAACAGTTAAAATACTATAAAAAACCAGTGGATAATAATCTGCGCTTGACAGGCTCGGGTCCACATAAACTAAGCAGCCTTGGGTTTGCACTGTTCCCCGGAACATTTCTGGACCTGCTGTTTACTCTTGTTTACTACTTTTAAGCAGCTGTAATGAAACACTTGTTGGTTCCCAGATGTGTTTTGCAGGCACATGGCAAAGAGAGCTACTACGCCACATGAGGAGTCTAATGTTACCTAGTCCCCTCCTAATCACACCTGTTCTTCCTTGTTCCTTCCTAATGTTAACTATAGGGCCCCCAGTCCTCCCACACACATATTATTACATTAACTTCTGACATAACTAAAGCAACTCGTATTACCTATCCATTATTTAACCAATCTTTAGTTTGTTGATAATTGTCGGTTTATTGTACAGACTATTTAGGTTTCCCCTTTTTTAATAAAACTGTTTAATCTAATCTAAATGCATATTTTTAATAATGAGATAATATCCTGAGGAATGCATGCTCAGATTTTTAATACTGAGAGGTTCATCCTCCTGCATGCAGTAGGATAAGGTCCGGTGCGTCTCATAATTCCTGGCAGCGTCCCCTTTATTTGGAAGGCTTCACCTGTCGTCCCATTGGAGGTTTAGCGCGTCACAGTGAAGGCGGACAGTGGTGTCCATGCACAGTGGGCTGAGGGTGGCGCCGAAACTCCTGTCGAGTTATTACATGTTGTTGCTATGGGCGTGGGTTGTGCCGTGAAATAATCGGATTTTTGGGAAACCCTAAAGATATTACATTTCGGAAGACAAGACGTTGTGTTATACGGACGGAGGATTTCACGGAGAGCCACCCGCTGTAACCTGAGGGGAACAGTACCGCATTGAGTCTAATCTGATAAGCGCTTCTGATCATCCTGCTCTCCGCTTCAGGACAGCATCCTGGAGAGAACAGGAAGCCTGCGTTCACAAGTAACAATGCAGAGATGATGAGGTCGCGCTTGTCTGAGCTGATGCAGGTTCTCACCCAGAATAACTGCTATTTAATTGCACCAGCCAGATCCCGGTCGACAAGAGTTTACAGGGGATGACAGCTGCGCACTTGGTCTTTCCGTGATGTGTCTTTGGAGGGATTAGAGCGTGCCACCGCTATAACATCCTGGTCTGTCCACTGTAGGCCAGTGACCTGTCTGCGATACAAGCCTATATAGTAGCGTATGCGTTGGACTGGGGACCTTATGCACTGTGGAGGAAGTGTTTTTGTGAGCTCATAGGTTGATATGGCAATGACATCAGGCTTACCTTGAGTAGCTTGGTGCTGTACTGCAGCAAGGTGCACCGCGGAGTGAGGCGGCAAGGAGCAATGCACGCATTCCCCGAGCTAGTGTCCTGTGTCCTAAACAAATCCAAGGCAAAGGGCCACATACCCTGAGCTGGCGAACTGCGTCACTGCATGAGAGTGCTGCAGGCAGGCAGCAAGCTCTCCCAGCGCCGGGAGAGGCATGCGCATCAACCTCCGCGCACTATGTCGCCTGTGAGTGTTTAACAATCTATCGGCGATGGATTCGGCGGACGATTCAATCAAAGATCCGTCACTGGGATCCACATTTTTCTCAGCCCCCAACCTGGACTCCGACATGAATGCAAACGCACGCAGGCCTATTTATGAGAATGGGACAGATCACAATGTGCACGTACAGAACGCGGCTCAGCGAGGAGCGAGTGACCCCAGCGCCTACCCCTCTACAGACTACCGGGCGTTGGTCCGCCAGAGGTTCATCCGGCGGAGTTTATGGGTGTCAGATTCAGAGGAGCAGGGTGTGGAGACGCAGGAGTTTTTAAACAGCAGTCCGGGGCTCAACATTGACCTGCGGACCATCATCGATCGGAATCGAACCCGAGCTCTGCAGGGAACCCGCCAGGGAGCCCAGGAGACCTCCGACACGGAGAGCCAGGTGGGGCTGAAGGACAGCGCCGCAGAGAGCATCACCGCCGATGAGGAGAAGGGAAACGGGGGCGAAACTGGGCCCAGGGCAGATGTGCCTTCAGATGTCACAGGTAAAGCAGGAAGCGACGAGAACGAAGAGGAACCCGGGATGAAGGCTGTATCCACCTCACCTGGGGGGCGATTCCTCAAGTTTGACATTGAGCTGGGGAGAGGGTCCTTCAAGACGGTCTACAAAGGTCTTGACACCGACACCTGGGTCGAAGTGGCGTGGTGCGAACTCCAGGTGAGTTTTGAGTCCAGTCTGGAATGACACTATATGGTTTTTAATAGGATCCATAACATTTATAATAAGACCTCATTACCAAGTGGTCTTTATGCAGAGATATTGGTCTGTAGAAAAGTTAGGACTAGTTTAACTGTGAGTTTATCAAACTATTGTAACAGTGAGTATCTAACAGACCCTGTCATTAGTATTTTTTATTTCAGACAGACATGATTCGGCCATTGTCACATAAGTATGAGTAACCTGTCAACTGTAGGTAAAAATCAATTAACCAATCAGCAGTTACGGGTATTTGTGTCAGATACTTTAATCAAATCATTTTTTTCTTTACTAAGACTTTGTAAGCTCATGTTGCTTTGTTACCTCATTATTTTTGCATGTTTTTATGAATGAGAGACCACTGAAAATAACGTTTTCACTGGGGAACTGAAGAAAAGTATCTTTCACAGTATTTACAATGCAGACTGAAAAGGAAAAGTCCCTTTCTTTTATGCAGCTTTTGCCTTCTCATCGGTGCCTGCACTCCACCAGCTTTCTCTCTCATGAGTCTGTCTAAATCTTGTCATCACGTACTTTAGTTTTGTGTTGTCCAGCAGCAGCAACATAATTGTTTTTAAAACCTACAAAAAATATGCGATGTACAGAGGTACATCTGCAAATAATGTCCTTGTTCCCTGTACACTGCTCTTTACTTATAATTGAATTGGATTTCGCTGAAGCCATTCTCATGTTGCATCTAGAATTCATTCCTGATGCACAGTCAGCAGATAATCTGAATGACCCTTTATTTAGTCAGAATATTAAAAAGCATTACTTGTCACCAATATACAGCTAGCACTTAGCATTACAGCAGTGACAGCTTGCCGTATCACTAATCTGTGTATGTGGTAATCTAATGATCAGTTTAGACACAATCCATGAGATATACAGATTAGCCTGTAGACGCTGCTTGCCCTTTAAGGGCTAACAAAGTTGCCAAGCTGTTGTACTTTGTCTATGACAATTACTACCTCTATATTCTGATTTATATTGTCCAGTACAAAAGGGACATGCTCACTTTTTTTACAGAATATACTGAATATACAGGTGTATACTAATACATACTAATATAGAGATTTAGATTTCTACAGAACAAAGGTTTCTTTCACCTTCTTAAAGTTTCTGTTTTTAGAATGTGTAAACCTACTGTTTCAACCATTTGTTCACTGTTGCTCTAAGAATGTATGTGATGCTAATTTGAATATCAGGAAAGTTGTTTTTTAGTTTTTTGTTATTTTTTAATGTTCTGTTGTTTTAGTAGTGTAATGGCTGGCACTTGTAGTTTGGTATTTAGATGTTTGGCAAGGCTCTGCAGCTGGACTTAATGGATTTAGTTTAGCTTGAGAAGAGCTGATGCTTTTTTAGTTTCTCTAGTTTTGCAGAATCCAGGTTCTCCATGGCAAAAAAATTGAGTTTGACTTTGTTTTCTATTTGATTTTCTCTGCAATAATATACATGTATCAAGGTTATAGGGTGTAAAGCCTCAGCCAGTTCTTCTAGAAGTCAGCAGAGTCAGCCCCCAATTGCTTGTAAAATTTTAGACTGCAGTCCTCAACAGGCAAGGATTCGTGTAAAATAAGGGCCTTGCTGACATTCCGGGTCCCATGTCTCAGGTCCATGGCCAAAATGTGCATGCATTTGGGTCTGTGTGGTATCATGGCAGATTCTTAAGGGAGATCTAGGATGATTCAGCTACTCTGTCCCAGGAGATAAGGCCTTGCCCTTCAGAGCTGCTGTGCATGCGTGGTTCACTCACACAATGCTGCTGTAAATCAAAATGCTGCGCCTAAACCAAAAATGGCTATGCATAAAGACAGAGAGATGAAAATGGTTTGTTCTGCTAAGAGCACTATAAAAGACATAATACTTGATACACAGAAAAACTAGTAGTAGTGCAGACACTGTTTTTCACCTGTAAAAAAATCATCAAACTAATATTTATATTACACAGTGAGATGTGTATACAAAAGTGTTTTTTAAATAAGCTAGCAGCTGTCCAAACAACAATTTCATTAATCAATAAAGTCATTATCATTTATTTATTATTTATTATGACATGTTAGCCTGGTTCCTTAAGCCATCAGTCAATAATCAACACAAAAAATGCATCGTGGTTTATTGTTCTTTTCAAATGTTAGATGCACCCTCACTGTTAAAATGTATCTATAAAGAGAGCAGGGGAGAAATCTGGAGGTCGTGTAGCATAGGCTGTATCAACCGTGCTGACTGGAGAGAAACAGAAATGTAAAGGATGTTCACTGTCAGCTGTTTTACTATTTATACAACAGTTCAGGGAACACAGGGGCTAAAATATTGATCCAGTGTACACAGAGTCTTGTATACTGAAAAATTTAAACTGTGTACCCAAAGAATTGTACTGTACATAGTTAATAAAGAAAATTGAAAAATATTATTGATGTTTTGGGCTTTGTTATGGAAAACAATGTATTTCTCTGTTGGTGTTAATGGTCTTTTTGTTTTTCCAGCAGCATATTTGACAATTACACATTAGAAACAATTGATGTTTATCTGCTGTGACAGATGTGTTTTGTCTCTACAAACCAACACCAGATCAAATAAGGCTCATATCTAACCATATGTCCTCTGAAAATATAGTCATAGTAATGTGCCATTTGTTTTATAAACAGCAGCGATGCGAAGAGTAAATGATGCAGATGCCCAAAATGCAAAAGTTGTGCTCACTCTAAATATGAGCCATATGAGCCATAGGTAATTCTGACAGAGCCCTATTTCAGTAAACATCACCAGAAACAGAAAGAAGATAAATGGTTTTATCTCTTTACTACTTTACTTTACTTTACTTAGCAGACGCTTTAATTCAAAGCGACTTACAAGGAGAAGACACCAGCAATTACCATTCATTTCTCGCAAAAACTGAGATACTACAAAAAAGCACCCGGATATGGCCTAACTCGTCAAGACAAAAAACATGCATAAGAATTGTTTAGTTCTAGACAACATAACGAGTGTGTGTGTGTGTGTGCGCGGGTGTGTGTGTTAGACTCACTTGAAGTACTTTTTGAACTAGTAAGTTTTTAATTGTTTTTTAAAGGTGGTGATGCTGTCTGCTAGTCGAATGTGGCAGGGCAAGTTATTCCACCAGCCAGGGACCACAAAGGAGAAAAGACTAGACTGTGATCTGAGACC
>JAUMHF010000021.1:11461214-11485824 GCA_032359275.1 Microctenopoma steveboyesi
TGGCAGACTGTGTAGGTGTTAGTTTTAGCGAACCGATTTGGATTGAGATATTTTGCTGAGGGGAGTTGCTGCCTGGAAAGAACAAGATCTCTGTTTTTGATCTTGTTCAAAAATCCTCTGGTGGGAAAGACTCACAATATAGCACTTTATATAAAAAAACACTGGTATGATTCAGCCCCTGCTTCCTTCTCCACCTCTCAAATGTGTTAAATTTGAACAAAAAGGCTCCATAATACTGAACTAAAAATGAATTATCTTCCTCTGTTCTCCCTAGGAACGCAAACTGTCCAAAGCCGAGAGACAGAGATTCAAAGAGGAAGCAGAGATGTTAAAGGCTCTCCAGCATCCCAACATTGTGCGATTTTATGACTTCTGGGAATCACCCGTAAAAGGGAAGAAGTGTATTGTTCTGGTCACAGAGCTCATGACCTCAGGGACACTAAAAACGTGAGAGTCTATATGATGTCTTCTGTAATTATCTTTATTGGTATGTTGATGTGACTTGATATGCTGCACATCTTAGCTCATCTTACATTCAGCTTTATATTAGTCTCCTATTTTTTTTTATTTCAAATCTTAATTAGCAGAACAGATTAATCCAGCATACATCTAGGGCAACACCACAGGAAAAGGATTTGAGGCAGTCAGAATGGTGCATTAAAGAGAAGAATAGTCAACAGAGACTCACTGTGTGTTTGCAGCTAATGCTTAATCATGGCAATAACAATTATCAACAAAAAACAGCTAGTTGGAAACATAGTTGTGGACAGAAGGTAACATGAACAATACCCTGGGATTGTGTTTACCTGGCGTGCACTGGAATACCTTTAAACTAGTAATGGATTTTTTTATTTATTCTCCTACAGGTATCTGAAGCGCTTTAAGGTAATGAAGCCTAAAGTCCTTAGGAGCTGGTGCAGACAGATTCTCAAAGGTCTCCACTTCCTACACACGAGGACTCCCCCAATCATCCACAGAGACCTCAAGTGTGACAACATCTTCATCACTGGTCCTACAGGCTCTGTCAAAATTGGAGACTTAGGCTTGGCAACACTGAAGAGGGCCTCCTTCGCTAAAAGTGTTATTGGTTAGTCATCAGCTAGTTGGCAAAACACTGGCTTCTTAAACATTGTAACAGAGTGTGTATTTCAAACTAGTTGTAAAGACTTTTCCATATCTAACTGGTTCAATTCTTTACTTTACTTTACTTTACTTTACTTGGCAATTCAGTGTCATATAGCACAAAATCACAGCTCTGATTCTGTGTATCCTCTTACTCACTTACATTTTTTAAAATTATGTGTTTAAAACATTGACTACTCAAAATGTGTCTACTGTCTTTTTAACTGTCCATAAAATTATCTAATTTATTTGAATGAAATCCCTGGTCTCGTGATTTAACAGCCAGATTAAACTCCAGGCCTTGATGTTGCTATCAATCCGACTGAAACATAAATAACTGGCTGTCACTTGATGATTTATCACTCACTCCTGTTTGAATTTTCCAGGAACTCCAGAGTTCATGGCCCCGGAGATGTATGAGGAGCACTATGATGAGGCTGTGGATGTCTATGCCTTTGGCATGTGTATGCTTGAGATGGCCACCTCTGAATACCCCTACTCTGAGTGTCAAAATGCTGCACAGATCTACCGCAAAGTCACCAGTGTGAGTGAACATTCAAAGCTTTTACTATGCCATTGATATCACAACTTGTGTAAGCATTCATTTTTGTCTAATCTAAGTGTCAGTCTATGTGACAAGGTTGGAAATGCTGTGTGTGTGTGTGTGTGTGTGTGTGTAGCTGTTGATAACCTGATAAATGTTAATGCTGACTTGTTCTGCAGGGGGTGAAACCTGCCAGCTACAGCAAAGTCAGTGACCCAGAAATCAAAGAAATAATCGGGGAATGTATCTGTCATAGATGGGAAGAAAGGTGAGTAAACCAGGAGGTTAGCGTTTATGGTCTGATCCTTGGCACAGTGTTGTTTTTTTTCTTTTTCCGAGGCATAACACAGTGAGTTGTGTGTGTGGTGCACTGTAAAATCTTACTGTGCATGTCAAGGTCTGTTTTTGTATTTTCTGCAGATACTCCATAAAGGATCTCCTGAATCATGCCTTCTTTGCAGAGGATACAGGCGTCAGAGTGGAGCTCAATGAAGAAGATGATGGAGAGAAATCATCTATTGCACTTAAACTGTGGGTGGAGGATGCTAAAAAACTGAAGGGGAAATACAAGGACACTGGAGCCATTGAATTTACTTTTGACCTGGTGAATGAGGTCCCAGAGGTTGTCGCTCAAGAAATGGTGACCAATTATTTTAATTACTGTGTTCGTTGCATGTGAACAGACAATAGTATAATAGGAAATATTTCTTTTAGACTTTTAGTGTCTATTCATTGCATAAGGAATATTCATCTGCATGACTTAACAGTAAAACCATGTAGTTAGGAATAAATATGGAAAAACTGGATGCTGATGGGTGCAGATCACCTTTGAGCCTGTGCTTTACACCTGACTTTTCTTTACTTTGGCGTACAAGTTGGGTCCTTTTAATAAGGTAGTGTCTGTAATGATAGGCTGGGATGTACTATATTGACTGAAACTGGAATATTTATTCTCTTTCCTCCAAGCAAACCTACATGTAAACTTAAAAGCAGCACAGTGCAGTGGATTCAGTGGAAGAAGAGAGTGTAGCAGGTGTGGAATTGCCCCCGTGTACTGATCTGCAGCGAGTTTCTTACCTGTGTCCTGTAGGTGGATTCAGGTTTTTTCCTGGAATGTGATGTGAAGATAGTTGGGAAGTCCATCCGGGATCGCGTGGCTCTCATCAAATGGAGGAGAGAGCGGACTGTCTCGCCAGGAGGTGCTGAGGCAACTGTGAAAAAAACGCAGCAGAACCTACTTCAGGTTCCCACTACTGGTTTACCACAGGGAGCCACATTAACTACAACTGATTATGAAGACCAAGAAATGGGGCAGCAGACCCTGATCTGTACTGTGCCAGCAACCACGTCAACAACATGTGAGAACGGGCATTTAAAAACACACACGAATGTATCATACACATACAGTCTCTAGTAAAAAGATCAACTGATCACACTCACTTAGTCTTTAACAAGTCATCACGCTCACTTTGAGAAACTTACTGCAAAAAAAGTTACTGCAGTATCTGAGTAACACGTGCTTTTGAATTTTACAAGCTACTCCTCCGTCTTCTCCCCTTGTCCTTCATTGTCTGTCCTTCCTGCACAGAGCATTGTGGTGAATTATAATGTTTAATCACTCTGTTATTACAGCTGAAAGCGGCGAGAGCTCCACCGTGCAAATAGATGATCTGAACAATCAGCAAAATGGTCTGTACCAGTCCCTTCCAGAGCACATTTCCACAGCTCAAGCAGTCTACAGTCCTCCTGCACAGACTGACCCTCAGATGCAACAGGGGTCATACCAGCAAGCCACAGCACAGGCCTCACATGAAAACTACACGCAAGCATCTACACAGTTATGCCAAGGAGCCTACCAGCAAACCACAGGTCAGCTGCATCCTGGGGCCTATCAACAACCTGGATCTTATCAGTCTGTGAGTGCGAACATTTCTTATTTCTGTGGCAAATGTCTTAAATCTTTCATTTTGTTTCTGAAATAACATTTTCTTTTTTTACTTTTTGGAACCTAATCAGCGTCACTACAGTGATCCATTTGTACGCTGTGACAACCTGCTCATCACTGAGAACACAGTGTGTTTTAGACGTGGAAGTGCCTCCGTGCTTGAGATGTTACAGTGTAGGAAACATTCTCTCACTAAGACAATGAATCCAAACCCCTGCCTCTTTCCATCACAGGATCTGGCTTCAGCAAATATCAGAGATGAATCTGTGCATGCCACAGACTACCTATGCTGTAACTCTGCCCAGAATCCATCTTTATTATCACCTCAGTTGTCCTCCCATCAATACTCTCATCGTGACTCAGCTGGTCATTTTAATTCTACTCTCATTCCCAGTAATTTACAACCTCCCCCAGAGCATCGTCTGAGCATCACTGGCAGTCCACAGGCTCATCATCCTTGCATGGCTTGTACGTCTGTTCTCCTGAGAGATAGGACAAAAGGAGGTGGATCTCTGGGACACACACATGTACACTCTATCTGCAGATCTTCTCAGATAACTCCAATCTCTAAACCACGCTCTCCCACATTCCCTCTATCTCCTCTTTTGGTCACAAACTTTTCTTCATCATCAAACAGTCGAACAAATCTGTTAACTTCGCCTTCGCATATTGACTCTTCACAAGTTCTGCTTCCACGAACTTTGTATGACGCTGGAGACCTTACTCTTCTCAACCACTGTCTCCATCACATTGTCAGTCGCAGGACCAGTTCTCCCACCCTAACTGAGAGGGGAACTAATCATTCCTTGCACAGACATGCTGAAGTTGCGAATGCTGCCTCTTTAGGACTTGAGCATGTAGAGAAGAGTCGGGGGCCTGGACGTTCCACCGTTCTGTAGCTCTAATATGGACAGGAAGCTGCAGTTATTACCAAATGACAGCGAAGGCAGACCAGATCCACTGGTAGGTTAGTGAAGGAGACTTCGTTTAGACTTTATTCTGCTAGAGCATCAGTCTGCTGTGCCCTGGCCTTTCATGATGATAGCAAAGTGCAACGGCAAGTCCCTGCTCATGCTTAATCAACACTGAGGGTTTAATTTCTCTTAGAGTCTTAGAGTTAGATAGCGTGGGATAAGGGGGGGGGGTGTCCAAAATCATGTGGAAGCTGAGTGTATGGTATTGAACATGAAGGGTGGCTGATGATAGTAATTTTCTGTTTCTATTTGAACTTCCCTTGATGAACCTTCCCAGCTCTGCTGCCTTGCTTATAACTACCTCTGCTTTTATAAACCTTGAACCACATTTAACCTTGAGCTTGACTTTTTGTAGCAATTATATACATCTTCTGTTGCATATCATATCCAGGGATTAATAAATAACTTCTCATGTGTTTCTGACAGACAGTTTCTGCTCCAGCCCCTACTGTGCACCAATGCAGAGAGACTGCACAGAGCTTTCCAGCTGTAGCCACCACTCTACAAACACAGCTTACTGTTCAACCCAGCCAGGAGCAGGTACTATATGCATCTAACTACAGCCTTTGCCCTCGCAAAAACACATAAAGCACATAGTGTTTTCAACTCATACCACAAATACTTATTAGTATCAACATAAACTGTTATTGATATATCAGCTCCCCTTTCCTGGTGTTCACATGGAAACAGCTGAAACAAATGTGTACAGTAGAAACAACTTAGGATTTATGGTGGATGTAAAACAATGAGAAGATTTTTGTGTATGACGTTACTAGTTACTCCATTAACTTCGCTCACTTAACATCCCAAGACACTAACTCTGTAGTTGGCATGCACTGCTATGTTTATATGTGTATGTGAATGACTTTTATATTTTATGTTTCCTTTCCATTTTCCTTTCCTTCCTTTAGTGTCATCTTCAACCAGCTGCTGTCCTGCCCCAGGTAGAGCTATCAAAACAAACCGCAGGCTACACTACATTCACTGCAAACCACACAGAAAAATGTGATCATACTGCACACAGCACAGTCTCCTGACCTGCAGCTCTCAGAATCAGAAGCTTTACTGTCATAGACATAGTAGAAACAGCCGTTACACCATGTAATTCAATTGTTATTGCTACATAACTCCCATTACTTCAGTAACAAAAATAAAGAATACCTAGTAAACAGTAAACAATGAATAGGTGTAAAGAGTAATAAACTAAATAACTAAATAAATAAGTAGAAATAGAGTGAGCTGTGCAACGTGCAAAGTCAGAGTCCAAAATTAGATCGGTGTATTATTGTTCAGGAGCCTAATGGCCTGTGGGTAGAAGCCGTTCAACAGCCTGGATGTTCGGGATTTCACACTCCTGTAGCACCTTCCTGATGGCAGGGGTGTAAACAGACTGTTGTGAATGGGTGTTGTCTCTGATGATGTGGTGGGCCCCCCTGATTACCCTGGCGGTGTAGGCGTCCTTGAGTAATGGGAAGGCTGCTCCGGAGATCGACTGTGCAGTTTTTATTACACGTTGGAGAGCCCTCCTGTCCTGAGCAGTACAGCTTCCATGCCACACTGTAATAGAGCTGGTGATGACAGACTCCATTATACACCTGTAAACGCTGCTGAGGAACTTGGTTGGCATCCCAAATTTCCTCAGCTTCCTCAGGAAGTACCGTCTCTGCTGGGCTTTCTTTTTAAGTTTGAGGCAGTTGATGTAGACTCCAAGGAACGTAAAGGTTTTCACACTTTCTACCTCTGTCTCTCCAATGTGGATTGGGGTGTGCTACTCCCTCTCCCCCCTCCTGTGATCAATTATCATCTCCTTGGTCTTTTTCACATTTAAGGAGAGATTATTTCCCTGACACCAGGAGATCAGTTCAGCAACCTGTCTTCTGTATGCTGTTGTGTCATCTGCAAACTTTATGATGGAGGTGCCAGTCTGTGAGGCCATGCAGTCATGGGTGAAAAGGGTGTACAGCAGTGGACAGCACACAGTCCCTATGTTGGCACACACTGATGCTTGACGTGACACTCCTGATAAAGTGGAGCTTTTACACCAGATGAATTTGTCAGTTAAATAGAGAATTGTTTTATATTTCTGTCAGAGTGATATTTTGTAGACAAAGTAAAAACGAAATGTTTGATTTTTGTTCTTAGTTGTTATCTTCTGAGCCTCCTGACATGACCACCAGTTTTGCCCAGGCAGTCCCCGGTGCTCCTCCCCCACTCCTGCCCCTGCAGATCAGCACACAGGTGAGTTGTGTAAGCATAGTAAGATAAACCTCCTATAAATGTAATTCATTTTGCAGGATTTAGTCATTCATAAAGGGCCTTTGTGAATGTCTTTTTTATTGACCTTTTGTTTTTCCCAGTTTCCCTCACCATTTTCTGCTGTTCAAATAGGGGGCTACAAACCCTCTCCCTGCTCCCTAGCTCTTTTGCCATCTGCCTGCAGCAGCAGTGCCATTGGCCCTTCTATGTCTAGCACCTACTACTCTCCTTCACCCCACCGCCCCTCCCTTCTGTCAACCCCTTATGTACCCTTGCCCTCAATACCTCCTCTCGGCACCCCTCAGCATGTGCCCAATGTGGCACTCTCTATTCCACTTCGTGCCATGTCCCCTACAGTACCCCAGCAGCCGGGTGAACCTCCCACATCTCAGCCAAAACTTTGTAGCTTCCATACCAGCCATTCCTTACCTCTTTCCCAGCTACAACCCACCCCATATCCTACCCCCCATCCTGAACAGGAACTGACTGAGCAGCCTGTCCAGGTGAATATATGACTCAGTTCTCGCTGTAATGGTTGGGTCTTGAGAAATCTGTAATACTAAGGCAGATGGCTGTCTTATCCATTGGTGTAATGCATGAAGAGTGCGTGTTTGGGTATTTGGAGTAAAACAATATTTGTGTTAACTGATGAATTACCTTTCTTCCAGGTACAGACAGTTGCTCCTCGGGAAGATTTGGGAGATGGCCACGCTGTCTTACCTGCAGTTCAGACATCACTCTGGAGAAGCGGGGCAGATGCAGAAACTACTACGCCTGGGCTAGACTTAACTGTAGCTCCCACAGTTTCAGTTCCAGTCCCAGCCTCAGTCTCCGTCTTGGTTCCAATGAAAGTTGAAACCCAAGCTCGAGCACAAATTCCAACTCTGATCCCAGCACTAAAACAAACGCCAGTCCTAGTATCAGCACAAGCTGCAGCCATGCCTCAAACTCCAACCTATAGCCCATCTTCAGTTCCGATACAACTTCCAATATCATTACCAGTTTCAGCCTCAGTCCAATCACCAGACTCTGCACCAAGTCCCACTCTTGACCCACCAAATGCTTCATCTACAAGTTCAGACACAATTGCTGTCACTGGTAAATCCCAATTCTCAGTCCCGGGTTTGGTGTCGGCCCCAGTCAGGGTCACTCTGCCAGCCTCAGTTCAAGCTGTCACATCGTCTCCTGCTCCAGTTCCTGCTGCACCTTCAATTCCAGCTTCAGTTTTGCAGCCTGCTGGCATCCGGACAGCAGCCTCTGTTCCTGAGCATGCCTGCCTGGCCACAACTCAGCAAAATCTTGAAATAACATCTGAATATAGCACTCTGCACCAAGAGACCTGTGAGGTAGGAATAAAGTCAAATGTTAGCACATTTTGAATTAAAAATGTTTCTGCATCTGCAACAATTACACATTTTAACTAAATCTGCATCTATTCTATACTTCCACTTTGAAGGATGAGGTTTTGTTTTATGAAATCATTTATTTACCAACTGTTTCACCTGCCATTGTTCTGTCTTCAGGATGTGCTTCAGGATAAACCAGTATCTTTACCCAACTATGCTTATGACAGGTGTGTCTTTACAGATTGTATTGTCTTTTTAATTTCATGTGATGGAAATGTGTCACTAACCTAGTGGTGAACTTTACTATTTAAAGTGTCAACTCTGATGTGGCCTCTGGTAAGGAAACAAGTGATGGTTATGATAGCTTGGTTTGTGGAGGCAAGGGGGATGGAAAACCCAGGAAGCACCACCGTAAGTCTGCCCGCACGCGTTCCCGGCAAGAAAAGACCATCAAACCTAAACTCAGCATGCTCAATGTGAGTCATGGTGTAAATTTTGTTAACTGCAGTTAGAAGTTCTTTCAGTCGTAATGTTTCTGATTAGAAATTGTAATTGCTGCCCACACAGGTTAGCAACACTGGAGATAAAATGGTCGAGTGCCAGCTAGAGACTCACAATCATAAAATGGTGACATTTAAATTTGATCTTGATGGAGATGCTCCAGAAGAAATTGCCACTTACATGGTTAGTTCTGCCTCGTAAGGTTTATTGTTTTGTTCTAACTATTGGTTATATTTGTGACATAGTTATCATAGTAACCTTTAAAAATGTTTACCAACAGGTTGAGAATGGCTTTATCCTTCTGTTGGAGAAGGAGATCTTCATTGACCAGTTAAAGGATATTGTGGATAAAGCTGAGGACATGCTCAGTGAGGACATGGAGGGTGAAGGTGCCCCCACCTTGAGTTGTAGTCCTCAACAAGGCCAGATATCTGAAAGGCTAGTAGGGGAGGTAAGGTGTGGGGGGGTATAGATAAGAATGCATACACTCTACCAAAGCTCATACATAAAATTTAGATATGGATAGAAAAATATCCACAGATATATATTTTTATATATATGCACATAAATACAAAGTGCTAGGGAGCATATTAACACACATCTGTCTATTGCTTACAGAGTCTGCAGCTGGGGGCACCTCAACCTGTCTATCAGCAGAATGGTAAAAACAAATGGAAAATGTCCATGTCTAGTAAATCACTTTTTCAAATTTGATATCCTTCATGGGTGGTAACTATCCAAACGTTTGTATTGAAGTTCTTCATACAGGAAAGAGATGGTTTATAATTTGCCCTGTGGAGGAGACTCCCACGCCCAGTCAGGAGACCCCATCAGAAGGCACCACTACACAGTCACCTGGGAGTTCAGCCACAGCCCAGCATTGTGACAGCGGCACTGCAAGGCCCTCTGCATCCAGAGGTGACTCTGTTTCCAAGGAACTAATGGGATAATAGCACAACCTTGTCCCAGCTGATTGAAATACAGTTATCACCTTTCATTGCCAATTGATTTATTAGAAGATTCATCATAAAGGTTGATATAAATTCTGTGTGTTTTTATTTAACTGTTCTTCCTGCAGAAGAAGGATCTTCCTCCACAATGTCTGGTGGAAGTGGAGGCTTCTCCTATGATGTGTATGGATTCTGTAGCCCTCCAATAATGTCCAACATAGACCCACTTCTCTTGGCTAGTCTGTCACCTCCTGTGTCTGCCCCCCCAACCCTTCAGTCTGTATCATCAGTGGAGCCTGGAGGCAGCTTGGTGCAGCCCAGTGTTCATCAGGCACAGCCAAGGGCCCAAACCTTACCTCAGACATCACCACATACATCTTTCCCAGTAGATGAGTCACAGAAATCCCCTCAAACATCCAACTCGCCGACCCATGCTGCTCAGCAGATGCCTGATATGATATATCCTGGTTCTATAGTTGAAGAGGTACCCTGTTGCCCTCTGGTCATGCCCTTGTCTCTGGATGTGAGTGGACCACAGAGTGGGTCCCCTCTTACACCTCTTCCACTTCTGGACCCAGGTTCAGCCAAAGAGCCACTGTCTGTTTCATACACCTCTGCAGCAAGAAGCGAGCGGCCACAGCAGCCTGTGGTGCTCCACCAGCCTTTTTCCAGTGTGGGAGGGGCCAAAGTGTCCTCATTACCACAGAGCCCAGCACCATCACAGCACGGTGCAGGGCCCAGTGAGTCAGACGGTGAAGGACGACTGGGGCGTGGGGGCTTTGTGGACAGTACCATCAAAACACTGGATGAGAAACTAAGAAATTTACTCTACCAGGAATACGCTCCCATGTACCCCTCAGGCAGTGCTGCAGAAACACCAGGATCTGGCACTGAGTACATCCAGTCTCCTCCCGGTCCAGACAGTGCCACAGGAGGGTCGGGAAACAGCACGCCAGGACCGCTGGGGGAGGGACGCTATAGAGCGGGAGAACAGCTAGTAAGTGTAACAATAAAAACTTAAACAGTTTGTGTAAGACTTTTAAAAAAAACATCAATTAGAGGAAGAACATTTTCACATCTACTGTTCAGTTAAAGAGTTGGACAAATTCTTTCATTTTTTTCTGACTGAATAAGCTTGTTGTGTATATATAGACATTCTTGGTGTTAAACTTTTTGCATCATCAAAAGAAAACAGCTAGATGTAATCTTTGCATTTAAATAGCATATTATTATTAGCATTATTATTAGCATAATAATAATATAATATAGCATAGTGTTTATCACCAGACTTTCCTGTATTTAGAGAAGTGCTGTAAAGTCAGTAAGTAAGTAAACACCTCATTTGTCTTCTCTTCATTGCAGACTTTCCTCACGCTTTTAGCTTTTAGGTAACATTTAAAGTTTTATGATTAGATCCTTTTTGCATTGTACTTTTCTCATGTATTTATCACCTCTATTAGCCTCAAATTCCAGAGAGAATGGATAGTTTGAGCACACTGAGCGACTCGGCTGTGTGTGGTATGTACAGCGTACACTAATCAATCTAACACGACTGGCATTAACTTGTGACAGAGTTTACATGTTACTGTGGTGGCATAGTGCTCATTGTTGTGGAATTTTTTGCAGCTTCATTGTCAAGAAGACATTTTCCTCACTCTGCTTCTTGCTCTGGAACAAGAGGTAGATTTAAGGTATGATATAGATATTTCCCTTATATTTATATAATAAATATATTAGTTTCTGTTTTGTAATATCTACAGAAACATCATGATTATACATGAATACCCAGTTTTTTTCCTGTGCTTTTGGCAGATAATCTCTATGCCACCTGAAGTGGCCAACAGAAAAGATGTGCAACAAAAGAGCTGGAGCAGTGCTGCCTCACCAGCACACCCTGCAGGATACAGTAGGGACCACTTTCAGACTGAGGCTATGGCAGCCTCCACCACAATTGGACGTTTCTCAGTGATTAGCACTGAAGATGACATTACACAGAGGACACGTTGCAGCCGCTACTCTGCGCCACCTGATTTCTATCTGGACACACCTCCCTCTGTGGCCAAGCGTGGCTCTTTGCCTCGCGCATTGACCTCGGCCTCTGTACCTGTGGATGTCACGGTGCATGCTCGCTTCCTGTCCTCTGACTCGGGGGCTGAGAGCAGCCCTGCAAAGCGGGCTCCTCCTACCCCGTCTCAACATACTCGCTCAGAGCGCAGGGGAAGTGACCTCATGAAGAGAGCAGTTGCCTTTCTCCGTCGATCAGGCCGCAGCAGCAGTGTGCAGAGCTCTGATTCACCAAGTAGACATGGAGGTGTGCATGGCTCAGCCTATGCCAGCAGTGATAATGACTCAGAGATGGAAGACTCAGACATGAAGAGAGAACTACAAAGGCTTAGGGAGAAGTATGTACAGCCAGTAGTTGCCTTTTGCCTCATTTTGTGTCTTGAGCTTGTCACTCAGCTTTAAGGTGACCCATATCTTCCTGCTTCCACTCCCTCAGACATTTGCGGGAGATCTCTGAGCTGCAGGCCCATCAGCGGGGAGAAGTGGAACTACTATATCGCCGGCTTGGCAAAGTCCCTCCTCCTGGCCTGGGTCTCTCACATGTTACACCACATGCTGGTCGCAGGAAGAGATCATCCAAACACAGGCTGAAGCCTGGGAAACTTCTTAGTCCTCTGGTTCAACAATTTAGAAACGTCACAACAAAGACAAGTGACTCCAGCAGATCCAGTAAGTACCCTTTTTCAATATCTAGTGTAATGAGTTGAGTATTTACAGCCAAGAGCTAGGCGTACACAATTTTGATGCTTGTGTATGTTCAGGTGGTGCTACAGGTACAGGTGAGCCCACAGTGAGTTTAAATGGCTCTCCAGCCAAAGGGTCTTTTCCCACTCACGGCAGGGCGAGGTCTTGCACCAGCCACCTTCCCAGCTCAACTTCAGAGCCTGTGCAGACTCAACCCTGTTCCCTCAAGGGCTCTTTGTCTTCTGATAATATTTACGCTGGACATCATGGGAGTACTGGGACACAAGCCCCAACCGGACAAGGTGACCACTAGCAACACACAACAGAGCACCTTTGCCGCACGGCCTTTTTACTGATACTAGACTGCAAATATCTTACACCACTTGTTTGTGGTGTTTTATTTAATGAGGTTGGGTATATCAGTGTGTTCTCTTCTTACCTTGGTGTTTTCTTCCCTCTTTGATTATACTCCCCTACAGGCTGGTCTAATTACCCCCAACCACCTGAGAGAGTGACCTATAAATCCAGTAGCAAGCCACGAGCTAGATTTCTCAGTGGGCCTGTGTCTTTATCTATCTGTTTGTATCTCTTCTCTTCCTGCATAGCTTCACTTTTTCGTTGTCCATATTTACTGTTTCTCTTTTTTAGCCTAATGATACAGTATTTGTCTTTAACAAACTTTTCTGCAACACTGAATTTTCTTTTGCCTCGTCTCATCTTATCACCTGTCTTCCTGTATTTTGCTTTCACAGAAAGATATTGTTTATTCAGAGTAAATGTTATTTTGAATATATAATACTTTTCTTTTGTTTAATATTCATTACGTCCAAAAACCTTAATTTTACACTAGTTCCTATAAACAAAGATAAACCAAAAAAATAATCATGATAAGGAAATTATTTGACATTTTACTGTTTCCTATTTATTAGACTAGATTAATTGCCCCTTTTCCAAAAGTCTAATATCTATGCTACAGTATTCACTCACCTTAGACACATATTTTTGAGACATGACACAATCTGGTTTAGTAGGAAATTGAACTCTGCATGTTGCATGAACCCCAACCTGCTATGAATTTTCTAATCTCATTGCTTTTTAACCTCTCTCTCCACTTTCTTATCTCTCTCTCCTACAATCTGATACTGCACTTTGTTATGGCTCTCACCTGGGCCACCTGCATGATTTTGCTATTAAGTACTGTCTTATTTCAGGGGACTAATTGCTTTGTTTACCCATTTATTTGTTTGGTTTTAATTTATTCTTTGTGGCAGCATTTGGCAACTTTGCTTTGCACTGCATCCTGTTATTGATCAAATATTAGCAGCTAATGGGAATGATAATGTAAAGAACATTTTTTTGCCTTATAGGGACAACACTGAAGCGACTGTGTCTGGGCAAGGAGCGTGGCAGCAGTATGTAGAATTTCAGTCTCTCACTAAAATTAATTAAGTTAAACTAACATTAGTTCTCATTAGTCTAATCTGCTCAATAAACATAATGTCATGGGATGTGTTTGTGTGTGTAATTTCAGGGTCTGCAACTGGATCAGGGGCTTTCAATCTATCACAGCAGCCATCTACTGGAGCCACACCTCCTCCTCATCAGCCAGTGATGGGGCTTGCCCAAGCTCAGGCAAATAACAGTAACAACAAGACATGCACATACACTGGCACATCCGTGTGTGCCAATGAAAACAACCTACCTGAGGACTTGCAACGACTGATGGACGACTGGTCCCAGGAAGTTCTTATTGTCACCCACAGACCACGCACTAACTCTCTGAGTATCAGTGGGCAGCATCTGTGGGATCAGGCTGTGCCTAAAACACATGGACAACAGGCCAGTCCTTCACATGTGAGTGAACCAATTTGTGTTCAAGTATCCCTGTAGTCATAAGGTTAAAACATATTAGAAATGAGTTAATTAAGAACTAACAGTGCTAACTCACTTGCATACACTATAAGTAATAAGCCCTGAACCAGAAATGTTCAAAATTGATACATTTCAAATTAGTCAATACGATTACAGATAGCACAATTGTGATCTCGAATTTAATATTATTCTGCTTGCCCAACACATATCAGTACATACTGTCATATTACTAGTGATTATGACCAACATGACACCAATATTACAAAAAGAGTTTAGGCACCTCTTTGAATAGTAATTTGTGTAATCAAACTGCAAGGAACATAAATACCATTAACAGAAAAACAAATAGCATTATTTACTCCAAATGGAATAAATTAGGCAACAGGGGAATACCTAGTTAGTTGTCAGGCAGCAATTCACATACTACATCTAGTTTGTGCCTAGATAATTGATTATATTCTGTGAAAATGCAGTTAATCATTGTTGTAAAGATGAAAATCTGCCCATTATATAACTCTTGTAGGTAATATCATGGACAGCCTCCGGTCCACAGGCTTGCAGTCTGCCCTGGTCATGGGCTGACAGCCCTGGGTCAACAATAAAGACCAGTCCTCCTAGAAAGCCTCATCCCAGTTATCAGCTACTTGCTCCTGCCCCCTACAGAGCCTTGACTTCACCCCTATCTGTTCGCCAGTGGCCTGGGCTGCTCTTCCCTCTCCCTTCAGGAATATTTGCCTTTCCTGCTGTGCCCCTAGCCCAGGACACCCCTGGTCCAATTCCAACTTCATCAAATGAGACACCGAACCCTAAAGCCAGGACTCTCTAATCTGAGTAGCATTGTGTCTTCCAACTCTGTTACCAAAAATTAATTATTCTTAGTTCTAATGAATCTTACAAGCATATACTGTACATATTCAAGAAGCCTGTATGTAATCAGATGTACAAACTCGTCTCCATTCTTGAGTTTGATGTTGTTTCATTTGCACAAACATACCTCATTTTCCATAGTACAGTACATAATCCTTGAGTGCAGTATAACAATAGTAGTACATGTATATTTATTCCAATCAGGCTTATGTATGTATGTTGCCAGTCATTGAATGTACATAATGTACTATTCATTCCTGGTGCGCTAATATAAAATGTTCATGTTTGTGTTGCTCATGTCACCCCTATAGATAAGCTGCTGCGTGTATATATGAATTCTTGTAGGTTTGTACAGCACCTGTCATTGTGCAGTTAACATTAGATATTCCATAGGTTGGTGCTGCAGCTAGTATGTGTCTTAATACAACACCTTGTTAGCCACAATCATGCTGTCACTGTGAAGACTTGGCAACCTGGCCATTAGGACCGGTTGCTTTACCCTGCTCTCTCAGTTCAAGGGTAGGTTTCATTTTTCATCAATGAAATGCTTCCAGCACAATCGCTAGAAATATCCTTAAAAGGTTTGAATGAACTTGAATTTTATCTTCGGGTGAAGAAACACCTGTGAGAGTGCCTTGAATTGCAGTTTCAGTTTTCTGAAGAAAAGCATTTAGAATCAAAGCAGACAGTAGATATTATGTATGTGCTTTCACCTTTACAGGTAAATTATGGGATTTGAATCATGATTGTTGACTGAAACATGTGTGATTTAACCTCCCAACACACGTAAACACTATAATCTGGTTATGTTGCAGTTCATAGAATACCACTGATTGTAAAATAAAACAGTGCAAAACCGAATTAAGATATTTAGGATCATAACTGAAGGTTTTTACTTAATTCACTCATTTTGCCACCTGCACCACAGCCTGCATGGATACACTGATATTCTGAATGTGCACAGGTTGATGAAGTTACAGCAGGATAGTGTTCAGTTTGAGAAACAGGCACTGAAACCACAGGATAAGGAGGGCTGATGGACTCAACATATGAGTCAAAATCATAGCCATCCCATACCTCTACTAATGCAATCTGTAGCTTTATATATTGTTGCCTCTGCAGTTTTTAAGAGATTACTGTGTGGTCGGTTGTTGTTTGATAAATGGTAATGATACGACAGTGACAAAATGTGAATTATTGAGAAGCCACAAATGCTAGACATGTAATTTGTACAGTGTGTAGATTTTCTAAATTATGATATTCAAATGGCGCCGTCACAAGGTCATCTCTCTCATACAACTAGTTGTATTTATTAAAGGTGAGTTAGTTCAAGGATCATATTATTACATGGCCACAAAAACAAAACTGTTCAGTACTGTCTGTTCTTGTATAACTTCTATAATTCCTTCTGAATAGTAATTAGTTAAATGCACCTAATTTCTTTATGATTTTATGGAATCTATTATAACAAAGAACTGGCAAAAATATCTGACAACAACGTAGATGGCTATAGTTGATCAGTACAACTAGCAAATGCTGCTTCTACTAATACTTTTACTATTTTTTATTTTTCTCATATCATGCTTTCATCAGTTTAATAGGCAATCAAACACTTTAGCATTGTGCTTTCATACAGTTAAGAGTATTGGTATAAGGTCCAGAAAAAACAATGACCCAGATTTATCATAATAAAAGTCAGTATCATATTTGATACTAAGATGTCTCAATTTTAAAGGCTTTTTTCAGAGCCACAGAAGACATTATGCAAAATTTGCACAGGCCGAATAGTTATTCTTTTGATGAGGTAGCTGAACATAATGAGAAATTTAGTAGAATGCCAACTGATTATCCTTCTATGTTTTCAGTGTGACAATATTTTTTGTTTAAACTGAATTACACCATTATAGAACTTTAGAACATCTATGCAGCTATTATATTTGTGCTTTACACAGTAAATCCTTTCTCTTTAGTGCTTGTAATAAAAGCTAGTTTTTCGATTGTTTTTGCCTGCTGTAACACATTTTCCTTGAACTTTCCTGACCTCATCAAACCTTTCAAAAAACTGTACATACTGGAAGATGGAGATAATAAAATAATTTTTGCTTGACATCATACAATATTAGTCATGTACTTATTTCATATGATTCAACATAACCTAGTGAGCATAAAGAAAATAAAGTGTTTGTTTGGATCTCATTATTTAAGCCAATGTTGGTTTGCACTAAAAATGTTGAACAAGCAAGTGCATTTCTGGAAAATATCTGCTTGTAAATTCTTTTTGCTTGATTCCCAGTCACAAAGCTAAACTGTCTTGGAACATCTCTTATTTTCAAAGCAAGTTTGTCTATATTGTTTATAGAAAAGCTCAATTGACAGGCTGGATCGGCAGTGTTAACAGTAAAAATCACATGAACTGTGGAATTCCTGGCAAAAAAGACAAATATATAAGGGCCAAAGTATGTTTGTTTATAACTGTGTGTGTGTGTGTGTGTGCGTGTGTGTGTGTGTGCGTGTGTGTGTGTGTGCGTGTGTGTGGGCGTAAGTAGGAGGAGAGAGTTTGCCCTTTAAACTGTGTACACATTAATGCTGCAGTGTTCATTTTTAGTTTTAAAGTCAGTTTCACCTGCTTGGGATACACGCTGGTGGGAGCATCATGGAGAAATCTGTGATAAAATACATGCTGTTTGGGTTGCTACTGGCTTTGGTTACCACATTGCCAAATAAGGTAAGTCCATAAAACGCCAATGACAGAAAACCAATAATATAGTAATATAGATGTGAACATGTGTTGATTCATAAGTATATAGACAGCTATATTTATATATATCTATATATGTGTATAGATATTGTTCATGTCTTAATTAATTAGCAAAGGAAGTGAACAGATACCTTGAGTTTTATATATACTCTGCAGCTTTCTGACAATTGCAATACACTGTCAATATCAAAGTGCAGGTTGAAGGACTTCAGTGTCTTTCATTGACTGGTTTATTGGTATAATATTGTTTGTGTTTGTATGTCTGTGTTTTAACTATTCACGTTGCCACACAAGACTAACGTAATCACTTTAAGGGCTTCAAACATGGCTTCCTTGTAAGTCGCTTTGGATAAAAGCGACTGCCAAATAATGTAAAGTAAAGTAACACAGTATAATGAAACTTGTAAAACCTGTGACTTGTAAAACTTGGTGTCCCTTTAAAGTTATTAAAAATTATTTTAAGAAATGTTTGCATGTTTGAATATGTGTAATATAACTGTGTGGACATAATTCTATTCGTCAGAACATCAAGACTGCCCTCTTAATGAAAAAGTAAAGAAATATTTAGCAGCCAAACAAACATACAGAGCACTGGTAATGTGCAAAGTCAATGAAAAAAACAAGAACTGGGTATTTCTGCAGTTAGACCAATGAGATTTCACTGATACCCCCCACCCACACACACACACACACACACACACACACCTACAACACTTTCACCATCATCTGATCTTTGGTCAGCTGGTATTGAGTCAGCATGATTATTTTACCCATTTTTGTTTATTGTGATTTGTTTCTCCTGCTAAATCCTCAGGATGACTGGGACATCTACAGCTTTCACATCAACACCACAGTGACCAGTCGTTATGCAACCACAGTCATCACGAGCCGTGTGGCCAATCGTATGGACGAGTCAAAAGAAATACAATTCCAAGTGCGGATCCCCAAGAATGCCTTCATCAGTAAATTCAGAATGTGTGTAAATCTATATTAATCTGTAAATATTTATGAGAATGTACACATTAAGAATAATTCATTAAAGTATCATAGATCGTGGGACACTAAGTATTCACATGTATGTACTAGTGTATGTACATAAACTAGCATTTTTCCTTCTTCAGGTTTATAGATGACCAGTTGTATGATGGTATTGTGAAAGCTAAAGAAGAAGCTCAGCAGCAGTACACTGACGCTGTGTCCCGAGGACAAAGTGCTGGGCTTGTCAGGTAAAGAGACCAACTAATAGCCTAAAGGTCTTTGATATATATTTGTAGAAAAGCTCTGCGTATCCTTTGGGATAAGGGAGAAGAAAAAAAAGGAAGTACATATTTCACAAGTATCTTTTATCTGACTGCTTTCAGATTTCCAGGTCAAGTTTTTCAAAGCAAAGAAAAAAAACAACAACTCCTTAATCGACACATTTAACATCTCATATCCACACTAAGGCCATAACCTGACAATAACAAGTAATCAAACCATGCTTCAGCTCTGTAGGTAGGACCTTGGAGGAATTTAAGACCTCTGTGACTGTGGCTGCTCACAAAAAGGTGACTTTTGAACTCACATATGAGGAACTGCTGAAACGCAGGCTTGGCAAATATGAGCTGCAAATCCACGCTCGCCCCATGCAGCCTGTCAAAGACTTCAAGGTCTGTCTCTCCTGTTGCTAGATATATTCAATGACCAGCCAGGAAAACAGTGCTGGTGTAATAACGTTCATTGTCAAAGATTTTAACAATTTTATTGTATTTCCTTTCTTAATGCCAGATTGATGTGTATATTCATGAGAAAGCCGACATCAGTTTTGTCAAGGTTCAAGGTGGACTAAGCACCAAAGCTCTGGCTAATGCCATCACCAAAACACAAACTGACAAACAGGTACAGTATGCAGTGGTGATAAATTTCTTATCTGTATTGAAATTAATGTCTATTTCATCTTGGCATTATAATGGCACATTGTGTACATTTAGCATAAAGGCACTTTACAGTGCTCTGAGATGCCAAGGTTTAAGCCCTGACACGGTATATAAATATATAGAAAATTTTTGAAAACCCAACAGTCCCACTTGAGCAAGCCCTGAGGCGACAGTGGAGAGGAAAAACTCCCTTTAACGGAAGAAACCTACAGCAGAACCAGACTTAGGGTGGGCTAGGGTGGACTTAGGGTATATATATATATATATATATATACACACAGGAAATGACCTAGGTGTTTCCCAAAAGATAATACAACATATTACGTATGTATATATGTACTGTATATGTATGTGTGTGTCTGTACTTCATACAACCTTTATACTTTAATATATATAGTATAGATATATAGTATAATAATAATCAAAACTTTCTAAAAGGGGATCAATAAAGTATTCAATATATTATTATTATTATTATACTTGAATATGACAATACAATTCAATATGTCTATAGTGATTACCAGCCATACCAACTCACTCCATAAATACAGACCATGAAAAAATATTAAATAGTGAAACAATTATATATGTATAAACGGTCAACTCATACACTCCGTATGAATGTCATCATAATGAGAATGAATACTTAAACAGATTGGCTTTTATAAGTACATTTATCAAAGACTGTGAGTGTACAAATGTATTTGTGGTGGGTGATATGAATGCCGATATCTCTGATAATAACTCTCTGTTTGGTCAACATCTGATCCAGGTTTGCTATAGTAATAGGTTGGTTCTCTCTAGTAAGGTGCTGCTACCCAAAGAAAGCTATACATACATTAGTGATGCATGGCACACAACATCCTGGCTGGACCACTGCATTTGTACAGCTGATGCCCATGATAGTTTAGGTGATGTTGAGATTTTATATGACTTGTCCATAACTGATCATATACCTTAGCTGAGCTTACCTCAGCTAAGTAATCATATAAACCCTCAACATAGTACGAGCATATGTTGGACCCGACTCTCAGAAAATGCTCGTAGGCATTATTATACGTCGTCTGATGAGACACTTAGCAATACACACCTTCCACATGAAGCCCTCTTATGTGACAACATTAAAGGTAAGGACTATGGACATAAGAGAGATCTGTGTATATTTTATGATAGTATTGTGAATTGTTTGAAGCTTAGTAGTGAATCATTACGTATAAGTACGGATAAGAAACACAACTGCACCTCCAGACCAGGATGGAATGAGTATGTGGCGGATTTTTACAAAGAATCCAAAGATGCTCATAAGAGTTGGATATTGTCTGGAAAGGCCAGGTACGGCCTGGAGTACGATTATAGAAAATGCACTAACTTGAGATTTAAAAGTGTGTTACGCTACATTAAAAGAAATGAGGAAACATTGAGGGCCAATAGTATGGTGAAAAAGTTTTTAGCCAACAACTGTGAATTTTGGAAAGTCAGAGCTGCTACAGGCCCACTATGACGGTGTCATCAGTAAACTTGATGTTGGTGGAACTGGTGCTGGCCACGCAGTCTTGTGTGCACAAGCAGTACAGCAGGGGGCTCAGAACACAACCCTGGGGGGCTCCGGTGCCGAGAGTGAGGTATGCTGAAACCTGTCCACCCATGCTCACTGCCTGTGGTCTGCCAGTTAGGAAATTTGTGTGTCCGATAGTGAAGAAGTGATGAAGTCCTTGACCAGTCGCTCGAAGCACTTCATCACTACTGAAGTGAGGGCTACAGGGCGCTAGTCATTTAAGAAAGCAGGGTGGGGTTTCTTTGGGACAGGAACAATGATGGACTCTTTGATGGATAGATTGAGGATACGACCTAAGATGCCATCTGGTCCTGCTGCTTTCGTAGTGTTCACCCGACTGAAAGCTCTTTTCACATCATATTCGGTGAAGATTAACTTGTTTTTCACCTTTCTGACGGTCGTTGTCTGTGTGGTATTTTCTGTTAGTTTCCCGATGAATCACACAACCGCTTCCTCAAATTCGCAGATGTCCCAGTCTGCGTCCTGTAGGGCGGCCACCGATTGGTCTGACCTCCCTCTGAACTGGGGCTTTCTGTTTGAGCCATTGTTTATATTTTGGCATGAGGAAGATGGTGGCTTAGTCGGATTTCCCAAACGGGGGGTTAGGCTGTGCTCCGAGCCGTCCTTAACTGTTGTGTATCAGTGAACCAGTGTCATTTCGCCCCTGGTGAGGCAGGTGATGTGTTGAAAAAAAGTTAGGGGCTGCGCAATTGAGGTTGCCTCTGTTAAAGTCTCCTGCCACAATAAACGCAGCATCACAGTGTTTTGTCTGGTGCTGTGCGAGTCCTCATGTAGCTCGCTTAAGGCAGTGTCAGTATTAGCTCTGACACCGTTGGGTTCAGCCATGTCTTGGTGAAGCAGAGGAGATTCCTAGTCCCGAATGTCTCTCTGCAACTTTACCCTGGCCCTGAGATCGTCAAGTTTGTTTTCCAGTGACTGGACGTTAGTAAGCAGGATGCTAGGTATGGGTGTGCGGTGTGCACGGGCTCTTAGCCTGTTCCTTATGCCGGCTCGTTTTTCTTGGGGCCGTCACTTTGCGTTGCGTCCTTTGTCCTCCCTAAGGATCTCCCTCAGCCAGTTCTGATCCGAGATTAAAAACTTCAAATTGTAAGTACATTGTATACCAATAGAAACAAGGGTGTCTCTATCATACCTAATGTCCTCAATGGCTGTATTTTTGCAGGTTTAAGGTTTCAGAAAAATGTGTTAAACACAAAAACAAGGCTAAAGAGGTCAGAGCAGTGGTGACAGCAGCCGACCTTACCGGCGCCATCTTGCTATACTGTTGATCCCTCCCATTCTTTCAGGTCTTCGCCTACCACTCACCTTATTGTTCCCTCTGTCAGCCTCTCCACCATGGGCTACAGAGCTTTTAGTAACTCTGCTCCTCGGCTCTGGAACATACTACCACACAAAAATACAGCATATCTTCCCCTATTCATGTCAAAACTTAAAACTTATCTTTTTAAGCTAGTCTACCCGCTCTAGATACTAATTGTAATTAATTTACAGTTTTTTTTTATGTACACTAGTCCCTTGTTAATCACGGGAGTTATGTTCCAAAAAAATCTTTCGATCGAAGATTTATGTAAATTTGGACACATTCTGTATTGTAGAGACAAGGTGTTAGGATAATTCTCAATAGTTAAATAAATACACTGGAGATCAGCATCTGAGTCCAAAGGTGTTCAGTTTTATTCTTGCCGGCAAGGAAGCACACAAGCTTACAGTCTCAAGGTCTGTCAGTGTCTGCTCGCAGGCAGTTTGGTCACACACATATTTATAGTCAAAAGTGAGATAAGCAAGTTGAATACAGAGTGTTTCATCTACTCTCCTTGGCCACCATATGTCACTGTAGGATGGTCGGAAGTTAGCAAGCTAAACAATGAGAAGTTGTAACTCTGTGGTAGGGAGTATATGAAACACTCAAACATGTAACTATATATGACAAATGTTTAACATAGACCCCAACTAAGAAACTACATATGGTTAGAATGTTAACATACAAGATCCCTGAAAGAGAAGTTTCACTACATTCCCGTAAAGGTTAACATAAGTTCCCTACAACTCTAGCAATTTCTGTATTTCTTTAATAATTTCTCTAACGCAAGGCATTGAGAAGATTGACTTCAATAACACAGTAACTTTGTATATTATGGTCTAGACTGGTGATGACTTTTGAGAAGTCTATCATCACCAGTCTACCAACCTAAAACTAGACACAGTTTTTTCCAGTTGAGGCAGTTATCCAAAGTCAAGCCTCTTCCCTCAAAACACAACCTTGAGACACTAATACATGTTTTTATAACATCTTGTTTTGTCTACTGTAATGCTCTCCTTGTTGGGGTCAGTCATTCCTCCATTAATCATTTACAGTTGGTACAAAATACTGCTGCTCGACTCCTAACTGGTACAAAGAAACATGAGCATATTACTCTAGTTTTAGCTTCCTTTCACTGGCTCCCAGTTTGTTTCAGAAATTATTGTGTAATTCTTTGTTTTTAAGACCTTGAATGGGTTATGGCTTCCACTGAATGTCAGACAGGCTCCTTCCCTCGTTTTTAAATCACGTTCTAAAAAACACTTTTATTCTTTGTCTAATTTTAACTTTGTCTTACTTATTTCTTTTAATTGTGTTGCCTTTTCTCATGATGGTATGGTTTTTGTTTATTGTGATGTCTTACCTGTATGATATAATAATATAGTCTGTTTCTCAACTTAAACATTCAAGTGAATCAGCATCAGTACACTGTGATTTAGGATGTAACAATATATATTCTATCCTGAAATCCTAAAAGATCAACCTTGTTGACCAACCAAACATCTTTCTTGTCTCCTCATGTTTCCAGGCATGGGTGTATTTCTATCCAACTGAAGACCAGCAGAAAACATGTGACAGCTGTGGAGAGCAGGGCATGAATGGAGACCTGGTTATTGTTTATGATGTCAATAGGGACACTGCGTTTGGAGACATTAAGGTACACTGAGTGTGATCCTGGATATTCCTGTTCATTTAATGTGTGGTGAACTATTAGCACTGTGCAGCAATCATTTCTGAACATTCAAACTTTGTTTTTATTTTCTCAAGGCATCAGATGGGTATTTTGTTCATCACTTTGCACCTTCTAGTCTTTCACGCATACCAAAGAATGTTGTCTTTGTTATTGATCAAAGTGGCTCCATGCATGGCAAAAAAATAGAACAGGTATAGTACCTGAGAGGGTGAGTTTGTTACTGATGTTACTTTTACAGACAA
>JAUMHF010000021.1:11493876-11614065 GCA_032359275.1 Microctenopoma steveboyesi
TAGAAAATAATATATGTATGGATAAACTGGCTTTAAATTCAGCAGCTGTATGTGACCCTTTCTATTTGAACACTTCAAGATTAGCAATACAGCAAATAAATGGATGTACTCACTCAAACTTCCATTGCTGTTTAAGTTTCATTTAGCTTAACTCAAATCACATTTCTTGCCTCACTGCAGGGGTGACAAACCTTGAAACGATACACTCAAATGTAAGAAAAGCCATTGCAGACAAATTCCCACTCTATTGTCTTGGTTTTGGGTTTGATGTCAATTTTGAGTTCCTAGAGAAAATGTCACTGCAGAACAATGGTGTCGCACGACGGATTTATGAGGACTCTGATGCTGATTTACAACTGAAGGTATTGCACCTCACTCATTCATTTTCTTAGATAAAACTATAGATTGTTGGCTATGGAAGATTACACGTTCATATGTTGCTCATACTGTGTGTCTACAGGGTTTCTATGATGAGGTGGCCACTCCTCTGTTGAGAAATGTGACTATGATGTACACAGGAGGGACCAATTTAACTCAGACTCACTTCAGACAGTATTATAATGGTTCTGAGATTGTGGTAGCTGGTCACATCACTGACAATGACATTGAAACCTTTTCTCCAGAAGTGGTGGCCATTTCGGTAAGAATTGATCTAGACTGCTGTAATCATCTGAAAGTCCCTTTGGTATAATTAATAATGAAGGATCACTACAATAGGGGACAGGAAGGGTAAGATTTTCTCCCGCAACTGAGTCCACTGGAACAGTGTCTGACAACCGCATAGAGAGGGTTTGGGCCTACCTCACAGTAAAACAACTTCTGGAGAAAGAGTAAGTGTGATGTTGGGCGTCTTTTTGTTATCTTACTCTACAGGAAGACAAAATGTTGTGGGGGCCCTAATGAAACATAAATTTGCATTATACAGTATATACCTTTAATTATGCTATTGTTCTTCTTCTAGACCAATCTATAGATTGCCTGCTTTCTACTGTGAAGTAGACTTTGTGTAATATGATCTAAATTCACCAATCTCGAAACCTATCCCAAAGTGTAGAGTTTAACAGTGGTAAGCATCAATTTTTTGAGAAAAAAAAATACAGAAATCAGTTTCAAACTCTTACAATTTTCAAGGTATTTCTTTTCCCTCACAGTGACACTGTTTTTAATATAAAACAGTATTTTCAAATTCTATAAATTTGGGAGTTTTAAATAACATTCTTGTTTTTTCAAAACATTGCCTATCTAATCGAATGTATACTAATGCTGAAGAGTTACAACATGGGGCACAGCTCCTAAGGTAACTTAAATTCATACTTTACTGCCATGACAACTGTGAGGTTTCAAACATACAACGTACATAATTTGTGACACAGGCTGCAGTTATCTGGATCTGAGCTGGATAAAATGAAGAAAGATGCCTTAGATCTGTCTCTGAAGTACAGCTTTGTGACCCCACTCACATCGATGGTGGTCACCAAGCCTCTGGGAGAGAGCATGGATGTGCTTATTAAACCCAAGGAAGGTGAAACTCCCCATGACAAACGTGAGCAAAACAAACATGCACATCAGAAGTGTATATCTTCTCCTTGTCTTTTTGGTTTAAGCATAATCAAGGTGGGGAAAGGCAGCTCTGCTCTTCTCGGACATAATAGACAATATTAGAATTATTCATTATGATTTCTTAAAAAGAGTTAGAAGTATATTATTTGTTAAAAAATATAAAAATCCCCAAAACCCATTAGAAAAAGCGGAATCACAACCATACAAACATGTATACGTACAAACAGATGTTGCATCGTAATATTTTTAAAACCAGTTGATGCGTAGATTAAATCTACACGCACAATGGCAATATACATTAATTGTGTGTTTTATTACAGAAAAACTAATGAGGTCACACCCTAAACACACCTTGACGGGTGCGAGCTAATATATAAACTTGTATTAGAATACCAAATATTAAAATATTAAAACTGTTTCCTAATTTTATGTCATTATTTCGTTTCCTACAGCAAAAAAGATTCCAGGTATGACACATTTATTTATCTATATTATATTACAAAACTAAACATTACATTGAGTGGTGAAAAGTGGAGAATAAGAGCTATTCATTTAATTCAGTTTACTTTTATACCAACAAATGGGTGTTGAAGTGGCTAGAGCTCCAGCCCAAGCTGAGTCACTAATATACAGACAAAGAATGTAAATTAATGAACACTTCAACTCTTTTGAATTGGCCTATTGTATAATTATGTGTTTTCCAGGAACCCGAAAAAGAACTCGTGTACATGCCAATAGTCAACATTTTCTAAGAGGTAAACTTTTTTAATACTTTTATATCAGGAGTGCATCTTTTTAAATCTGGTATAAACAGCATTTTATAAAAATCACACAAACTATAGCATCTATTAGTCTCTGCAAAGGTAAGTTATTAATAAAAACATTAAAATAATTGCCATGATGTTTTAAACAGATTTATTTAATCCTAATAAGTTATTATTATAACAAAAGCAAACTGTATAAAAACCTGACAAAGGCCTTACGAAGGATTTAGATATTCATTAATATCTCAATTATCACTACCATCATTATAGTTGTCAAGGTACAATCAGATAATACAGTTTTCTTTACCAAGGCTGAGCAGTCAAAATTAGTTAAATAACAATCAATAAATGCTGGTGACATGAACACTGCAACTCTTTTGAACTCGACCTATAGTGTGATTTGTTTTCCAGGTTTCCATCCATCACTCCATAGAGCTCCTCATGATGATCATTTTACAGGTAAGCTTTGCCAGTTTGAATTCAAGCTTTAAACTTTGTAGTCATGTCACCAAGCAACTGTTCAACTAATTGTCAAAGAGACAGCATCTGTCCTTGTAATGTTAGAAACATAAATAGTAATTTTCTGCATTTGCATCATATGACATAGCCCAGTGAGGGAATTTAGTGCTGAGCAGTGATTTAAAATGTAGTCGTGATTGATCATATAACTTTTCTGCGATCACACTGTTACAAATGTAATGATTTATTTTAAAAGTACTGCTCTGTAAACAGAAATGCAGTAACGTTTGGTTTATAGTTTAAATAAATACAGCAGTATTCACAGGACACAGTAGCAGTTCAATATCTTTTGTATATCTCAACTGCCTTAACAGCCTTCTCAGTTGCTCCTGTCTTTTTTAATAAATTTATTTTAAAAAAGAGTGATTTATACTTGATTTGTATTGTGTATAGCTTGTGCCCTCTTAATCACGGGGTCGAGAGAGTTTTTATTTTTGAATGCAACACAGTGAGAATTGGGACCGCAGGGCAGCATCTCCTACAGACTTTGTTTACTCCAGGGATAAGCTGAGTTCCCTGAAGCCGTCCGGGCAGACACACGGACTTACCTGCTAAAATCTGGGGGGAAAAAAACATCGGATTGTGTCTCTAAATTGTGCTGTAACGTTAACTATTCGCCAATGATCTTTATATCACGCTTGGAGCACAGGAACACAAAGCGCACGTCGCAAAATCAGTCAAAATTTTGTTTTTTTTTAAACACAGTTGTTATTTTGACAGCTGTTAAAAGAATCACTTGAACTTCATAATTCATAAATAATAAATGTCCTACTGATGTTGACGTTGTTCAGATGATTGCGAAAAGATGCAGCAGAATTAGGCACGACCCCAAATGCTCTCATTGGTTGAGACACTTCTTGATGCCAATTCAGAGCCAGTACTCATTAATGTCTCACCCCTACTTTGACCCAATCGGTATGTGTATTCAGACCCAGTGAGCAACAGACTGTTCAACATCAGCATTAATTAAGTAACCCAAAAACCTCAGCTCTATACATGTACTGTACATCATCATATTATCTTTTGGGAGACTCCTATGTCATTTCCTGTCGGAAAACATCTTGCTGGTTGAATAAAAGTAGCTTAAAAATTTGCCAGGGGTAAATTTGGGTTTGACTGCGTATGTGTGTGTGTGTGTGTGTATATATATATATATATATAATTTTGTGTTTTTTACAGGGCATAGGCGTGATCGAATTCAAGGAGGTCATGTTCTGAATCGCATTGCTGTGCCTGCCACAGAGGCTGGCAGAGGAAGCACTGGTATGGAAAATCTAAAATATATAATTGTAAATAATATATTCATATAAAATTTTATATTTATTAGCTTCTTTAAAACATGCTTTTATGTACAGCTAGTTAAATTCTTGAGTGCAGAAGCTTAGTATTTTCAAATTAAATGTCTCCATCTACTTTATGGTTGTGTGTCTCTGTATCTCTAGTTCCTATTTTCCACAGGCTTTTGATCAAAACTGAAAATCGTTCTTTTCCACTATGCTTTGATGTCCCCAGCAACACTCGCCTTAAACTACTTCACCATCCCAACAGGGGTCAGTAATGGTCCATTTTTATTCTTACTATTCTAAAATTCTTTCATTGTCTGTTATGATTAGGTTGTATTGTTATGACACGTAGATTGAAATAGAATAAAATTGAAAGGATTAGATATATCATAACTGTTTGGCTCACACTTGACTTAAAGACAGAGGTGTTAAATTGGTCTGGACCTAAGCTCTGCTCTTTGATACCACAGGGCACCTCCTTCAGCGTCACACTGTTAACAGTTTTGTTTTGAACAATTCAACTTTCAGACACCGTCTCACGGACAGTAAACAAATTAAACTTTTAATTTACCAAAGCTTTCACAACATAGCAACAGTAAGTTGTAGGTTGCCTGCTGCAACGCAGTGCTCTTCCTACTGTAACCATGTCCAGCTCCATTAAGAAAAAGCAAAAAGCAAAAATCCAGTCTCTCTCTCTCTCTCTCTCTCTGTATATATATATATATATATATATATATATACTGACTTCTTATACTTCACCCTGAGTTAAATATTTAAGGTGGTGCTTGTACTTGAACTACTTAAAGAAAATGCACATCTGTATGTTTAAGTTACTTCTGCTACCTCTGCAGTATACTGTAGTAACCGTGTTACTAATGTATTTTTGTTTCATTTACTGATCTGTTTTCTTTTGTATAGAACTCGCTGTGAATGGTCTTCTTGATTCAGGTGCAAACAGGGGATTTAAAGTAATTGGCATTCATTTTGAAAATAACCAGTATGTTGAGATTGACACCAATGGCATCAATGTACAAGTGGATCAGGGGGTTAAACGAAACACTGGACAGGACCTTGTTACAGCTAAGTAAGTGAACAATCACAATAGTAAGGAATAGTTTAACATTGTGAGAAAATGATCACTATTGTATTTTATTGCCACGAGAAATAAGAGAGGATCAGCCCCACTCACACTTCCATACACTAAGAATAAATCTACCAATAGGGACTGTGTAACATATCTTGTGTTTAGAACAATGACTTATGTTACACCAATGTTTCAAACATTTTATTTATTCTCAATGATAGAGCTCTTCTGAGGAGTGTAACTGACATCTTTGCCACACTCAGATTAACTACTCAACTATCATTCTTAACTGGTTTATTGATGTTTGATGACGTCATGTAATGTCCAGAATAGTTGAGTACTCGAGATAAGTGAAAAGACCTGTGTTTATATGCAGAAACCTAAAAAGAGTCAAACAGAAAGTGAAGATGAGATGCATATTTTTCTAGTATAACAGTGTTTGGGCGGGACAAGGAGTTCGACGTTGCAGTTGGAGGAACGCGCATGATCATCATAATTCATGAGAAGGATGGTAACAAATTTCTCTGGCCGGTGTTAAGACAGCGACCATCGGACAACGGAGTTGATGGAATTTTAGGTGGGTGATCATTAAGGGTGATTATGTCAGTCAGTATGACTTTGAAACAAAATGAATCAATGTTTTACTTTACTTTACTTGACTTTACTTGGCAGATGCTTATATTCAAATTGACTTACAAGAAGACAGCAGCAATTACCAATCGGTTTTTGTAAATTCTAAGTTACTACAACCAAGAGTCCTGATAAGGCCTAACTCGTCAAAACATATGCTTAGGAATTGTTTAGTGCCAGACAATTATGTGAATGTGTGTATGTATGTGTGGTAGACTCACTCGAAACACTTTTTAAACAAGTGAGTATTTAAATGTTTTTTTAAGTTGGTGATACTCTTAGCCAGTTTTAAATCCGGTGTGGCGGATGATAGAGAAATAATTAATTACATGAGACAATTGGTTTTGTTCCGTGCCAGGTTTTTAGCATCATTGCTTTATTGTTTGTCGTCTTTGTGCGCAGCTCTAAATCCAGCTGTTTATGAGGAGGTGCAACAAACTCCCTCAACAAAACTTAAGATCAAAGATCAAGAGATTGAAGTTACTAGGTATGTTTTCTTCTGCGGTACTAATTATTGTACTAATAGTGCAGAATACAGATAGTACAGTAGATGACCATTTTTGTCTTAATTTATAGATCCACTGCTGTTGACTACAGTATGTACATTCCCCCAACACTGGACTGCTGGCTCATGTCTGCTGAGTCTGCCCTGCAGAGACGCCTGCATGATTTTACTGTTGCGCAACTGTAATTATATAACTCTGACCTGAACAGAGGACAACACAGTATATACATATGTGTAAGCAAATCATATTTTTGTGTGGAGGCATTCTTCAAAATGTTTTTCCCTAAATATATCTACAGTAATTAGACAAGTGTTAATTTGTACTTAAAATGGTAAAGCATAATGTCACGTCATATTGCTCAGTAAAAAGAATATTAGTGCTGTTAATGAACTAGTGGTAACTTTTATGCACTACATTTACACTAATCAGTAGTTCAAAGCAGTGGTAGCAGTGGTTCAAATAGGTAATAGCTGGTTCTGCTCCACTTGCTGTTTGTTTGGTTGTAGTTTAAACAGTGAGCAATGACTCATATCTTAATCTGGAAACTGCCAACTAAAGCACCCAATTGTGAAGATTTCTTAGTAAATGTGAAAATTAAAAAGTTGCCAAATTTGCCAGTGCCTCATAGTGAATAATAGAATATGTCATAAAATGGTTTGAACAGAGCTAGGGTTACCCATTTTATGCCCTAGGCGAGATTTGGCCCCGGTTTACGGTTTGGCCCCCCTTAACTAAACGCCAACAAACAAAGACAGAGGCAGTGTTTCCAGATCTCACGATAGACATATAAACTTTGAATAACTGTTCACCATCAGGTCTGATAATCTGCTGTAATAATATTTCACACTTGATAAATCTGTAGATGTCTTGAGGTCGGATCCAGTCTTTTAATGATATTTGCAAGTGACTATTTTATTTTGTTTAATTTTTGGAGGACTTGAAGCTGCGCCCATTCCAGCAAGTGTTGCCCGAGGCGAGTTTGCCTAAGCCTAGTTTGCCTAAGCCAGGAGCCAGCCAGCACTGGGTTTGAACAGATCGTCACATAGACAAGGGTTTTTGTATTTAGTTTGACATTCTGTTAAACCAGTTGTGCTGCTATGTGTCATTGTGTTGAATCTCAGCTGAACTGTTTGTGCAGGTCAAAGGTGTGTGGATTCCAAAGTGGTTAATTTGTCTCTCAAGGTACAATTTACTGAGAACTGCATCTTCACCAGAATGATATAAAGATCACATAACAAATGTTTGTCTAACTATGGTTAAATACAGCTCTGTGCATAAAACTTCTTCAAAATTGAGTCTTGTTTTTATAAGTGAACTTTGAACTATCTCATTCGTGACATTTACACCAAGGAACTCAGAGCAGGAACTTTCAGCTGTGGCAGTATGGGCACTGAAACATGATAAGGTACAGACACAGATAAACAAACAGACGAAGGAATGAGAGAGAGAGGGAGGGACATATCATGAGTCAGTTAAGTGACGTGTTGAATGAAGCAATTTTCACATGACTTAGACACTTAGGGGCAATTCTGACTAGGTGTCGAGCTGTGTTCGCACGAAGAAGAAACACTCCTCAGAATGGACAACTTAGAGTGGGCCACTAAACACAGTGAGTAGTAACCCTGGTGATATTACTATGAGCTTACTAGCCTTTCCGTATCATTGCTTACTTTAGTAATGTTTGAACATGTTTTAAGAAAGGGTTGTCCAGATCTGTCTGGCTGTCTAATTTTGTTCATAACTGGATTGTGAAATCATTGTAAAATCAAGCTCGCCATACACCTGTAACTGAACAAATATATCTTGTTTTACTTAAAACAATAAAACACTCACAAAACGTTTCTTTTCTCCCCCAGGCTATGTACAAAGGTGAAATATGGATAATATTCATTGCTATGACAGCTTCAATGGTGTGTCTCGGAGTACTGCTCAGCCTGCCGGGGTGTGTGGCTTCTGCTAAGATACCATCAAGTTAATTTACAACTAAAAGTCACAGTGAGGAGAAAGACACTTGACTTGTTTAACAAGGTTTTCGTGTCACTCCTGGAGAAAGATATGTAGAAAGAAATGCGGTAGGCCTCAGAATTCTCAATATCCTGAAGCAAAATGTTTCTACCAGGATGGTTAATTTGGTGGATTTTAGTGACTTTCCGTCCGTCAGCTTGTGATTTAAAGACCTATGAATATGACAACAATGAAGTCATTTGCTCACAGGTACGACAGCACACTGCACTCACAGTAGTTAACAAACTGTTTTTGTTGACAGGTACATTTTTAATTTCCTTTCAGTACTTTTAATTTCCCTTTTAGTGATTGTCAAACATGTAATTAAAAGCAAACAGACATTTAGAACCATCTGCCATCAAATATTTGCTAATGAATTCATTATGTAAAAGTAATGTCACATTTCTGCTTCATTTAAGGGTCTTTCTGAATGCATCATGGAAGATGTGATGCCTTTTGGTGAAGACATAAACGATCCTGTGGATGTCAAAACCCTGACGCCGCATGTTAAGCTCTGCTGCAATGACGGTCTTTCGTTGTGTACATTGTGTCTAGTGATAGACGCAGAGATTTCAATCGACCTGGATCAATACCTGGAAAATGAAGGCCACTCTGGATATGATGAGGAGACAGAGTATCCAAATGGTATAAACAACATTTCCATTTGCATTTGCTCAAACACTTTTATGCGTCTATCTTATACAGTATAATCTGTACAGTATTTATAAATCCCTCAGTCATTAGCCTTTTGGTTCCATCTCCCAAGGTTTTTCTGATTTCCTACCATCCAGATAGCTACTGGATTTGTTTTTAATTTCAGCAATGCATGAAATGCAGTTCATCTTGCTATAACAAATACTGTGTATCACATTAAGTCATACACAGAGGTTACACACAGGAACAGTTTTCCAAGATTTGACACCTGACGAAAAGCGTGTTGTAAGATGTTGAGAACTCATAACTGGTAGAATGATTTTCCAGGTTTCGTGGAAGGGTGGTGTGCATTTAGTTGTAGTTTGGTAAATTGCTGCTCTACTCTGGAATAGTGTTTTAGGTTTCACTTTAGAAGTGAGTTTTAAGTAGATACCTGGCCTCTGATCTCTCACTGTTACAGCATGACTTCTGTTGTGTTTTCTATGTTGCAACAGCGTCCGTAACAGTGTGTTACAAAACTACATCTGCCATGCCCACATGCAAGAAGGTGGAGTTTACTGTCAATCCAACACCCTTTACTCAGAAAGAACAGACGGTACTGTAGACTTTATGTACTTTGTATATACATAGTCATATGGTATATGTTCACTCCCAGCCAACTCTCTCTCTGTGTGACAGGTATCCATGGTGATTCTAAAGCCACGTGGGGTTTTCTTCAGCAGTACAGTGGATGTTTATTCTTCTAAAACAAACAAAATTTCACATCGACATATAGTTTCTGTCCCTTCTCTAGAACTAGGTAAAATTTATCTTTCACATCTCTTATTACCTGTTATACTAATAACTGGCTTCCCTGATTATGCAAAAGTTCTTGATGCATGTATTACTATGTGCCTTCAGTATGTCGCCAGGAGCTGCGGAAGCGTGTAGAAAATTGTCATGGTAAAAAATAACCCCTTCATGATGGTTTATTTTATTTTTCTTGTTTTTGAGAGATAAACCAGTTATGATTCTTTTTCTTTCAGTGCCTAGACTGATCCCGGAAATTAACAAAGAGACAAACAATGTGGATCTGAAGACTGCTGACAGTAATAAGCCCCTCCCCTCTGTGTGTCTCCAGTATGAGAGGAATGGAATATGTCGGGTTGGTGTTATCAGTGCATAAATTAGGGGCACTTCCAGTTTGTCATCTGTATTTGGTGCAGAGGTGGAAGAATCTATCTATCTATCTATCTTTTGCAGAGCTGGAACAGGACGACGATCCCACTCTATTATGTGGCTCCCTGCATGTGTTTTCAGGTAGCTTTACTTGCACAGTTATTACTTATGACATATCAACAGCACTGTTTCCACTACAGATATGACGGACATGTTTGTGTGTTTTAGATATGGGACGAAGTTGAAGAAAGCTTAGTGCGCTCCGTAAAGTGCCCCTTCAAAAACAACAGTGAGAAGAGTCAATATTATTTTTTTTTGTTTCAGTTTACAGGAAGAAGGGGGTAGTTCACCACTTGCATGCTGATGTTACCTGTGTGTCTCTTCCAGGTGATTTCAAAAGAAATATTCTTCGGAATGTGTCAGTGTCTCTAGGCCGGGGTCAAATAAACGACCACAGAACAACGCTGTTATGGAACCTGTCTGCCCCCTGCAGGCTGCAGGGTGAAGTGTGGCCTTGTCACAAAAAGAACTGCGGGGAAATGAGGAGCCTCAGGCAACAGCTGGCAAATGACAAATGGAGACAAAACAGCAAAGATCTCTGGGTAGGGAAAACTTGCAAAAAATGCCTTGTAGCACCTCATTTGATTTAGTTTTAAAGATAATTTAAGATCCTCTTTTTAACTTGAGTTCTTTTTCCACATTTTCTGGTATATTATTTTTCCATAAAATGTAAATGCTGTCTGCAAAATTCTATATAGATTTTCTGAAAATGTATTTAAGTTTGAGTAATGTTTTTGTGCTCATTAGGTTTAAGCACTAAGCTTTATGACTGTGCTCTTTTTAGGAGAGCAGAGGGGCATTTGAAGACATCACCGTCACACCATGTTTAATGGTACACATTCTCCGTTGTCAGTCAGGGAATGATACAGTGGGAATTACTGAAGCTGAATAACTCAAAAAACCTTGTTTATTTGTGCAGGTGACAATAGAAGGGCACAAGCTGGGCCCATTCTGTTCTAATAACAGTAAGTTATTTTATACTTTATAATTCCGGAGGTTCATGGTGAGTGGGTAATGACAAACTGTGCTTAGCTGATCTACAGCATCTGTTACTTAAGCCATCTATTAAGAGGATTTTGTTTCACATTACTTGCAGCTGACAGGCAGCACTGGAGTCTCCTGGGTGTTGGTGTTTTGCTGCTGATTTGTTTGATAGCAGTCATATTTTATTTTCTTCATGTGTACATCAAGAGTAAGTTCCATTTATTACTTTTCTTTCACATTAAGTTGATCCATGTCATTTGTGTACCTACTGCAAATATAGATTTATTCCCACTAAAGACAATATCATATATTGTCTTTATACAACTATATATACAACTATTTGATACATGCAGTATATAAATGTCCTTATTTTTTATTTTTGAGTATATATATTTTTCATTTTTAACTTCTAATAGAATGGGTGTGGAGCTGGAATCATGTTGGATTTGTGAGGAGTGAGTTTTTTTTCTACGTTTACTAAATAATACATTCATAATAGAATAAACAAATTTTCTGACATAAAATTTTGATTTTCCTCTCAGAAAGGAGCAAAAATGTTCATGTGGTGCTGCTGAGTCCACCAGATGTGGACGATCGTGTTTCAGAGTTAGTTTGTCAGCTCGGTTCTCACCTCTGCAACCAAGGCTTCAGTGTGTCAGTGGATCAGTGGAGCAGGAAGGAGCAGTGCACTCTGGGGCCTCTGCCGTGGTTTCACTCGCAGCTGCTGAAGCCAAACAGCCAAGTTGTGCTTGTTCTGACCCAGAAAGCCTTGGAGAAAGCAGAGGAATGGGCCAATCAGCACAAATATGTCATCCAGGGAGAAGACAGGGGAGACCATCCAACATGGTCGCCGTACTCTGATGTGTTCACAGCCTCCCTGTGCATCATACAAGCACAAAAGCAACTGCACAGTGTTCAAAAACATTTTCTTCTTGTAAAATTTGACTCTCTTCTAGTGAGCAGGAACCTACCAAAACTTTTTCAGGGCCTGCCCCTGTTCCAGCTTCCCTCACCCACACAGACCCAAGCTCTCCTAGCTGAGCTGTCTGCGGGAGGGACAAGGAGGAGATTTGTTGGAAGGACATGGTGGAAATGGAGTATCTCAGATAAATGGAAAGTATCGGCTGCAAAGGGACCATATGTGCACAAGGAATCCCCATTGAAGTAAATTGAGGTGGAGAAAAAGATGGAGATAACGCTGCTATAGCTCCTATAAGTGCTATGATGAATATGAACATTGTCGTTGCACTGTGTGCATGAAGGACATGTTCATCCAAGTTCAGAACAGGGAAAAAATCAAGTAATAAACATTATTAGACCAAAGTCATTATTCCATCTATTAATAGCCTAAAATATTTATGATATTTGGGAGTGTCAGTTCACGTCCTGTATCGTCTCGGCACTGTTTTCAGTGAAGTGTGGAAGTACTAGTGTATATTTACTTTAGCTGAACAGTGTATGATTGACAGTGTTTATGTTTAATGTACAATAATGAAGAAATATATTGACGCGGACGTCGACGCACAGAGGAACCAGCAAAACCAAGAAGAATTATTTACAGACTAAGTATATCGCTGTATTTTAAGTCTCTCCACTTGTCTATAAATAAATGTGCGTATTAAAGCGCATGGCATTCTCAGAGTTATGATTGGACGTCCCGCGGCGCAGGGTTGGTGTGTTCCAGTTTAAGCACACTGGGGAGCGCTTGATACATTTTTTTTCTTACGCTCCGGAGGGGGGGTGCTTACGAGCCAACACGAGCTCCGCTCGCTCGGGGTGTGTCGGAGTTTTTAATCAACGCTGAATGTGGCAGCGTGGAAAGTGTGTCGGTGTGGTTTACTGCGCTCAACTCTGTCAACGCACTGAAAGGAGGTAAAGAAATCGTTCACACAGCTCTAAATGTTGTTTTACGCTGGAAGAGTCAGCTTTATTATTTAGTTGATTTATAAAAGCCCATATTAATGTTATTAAAACCGTTTAGTTAAACGACAAACCCAAAAGCAAAGAATACCGTGAAAGGTTTTCAAATAAGTGCCACGACAGGGTACTTTAGGCACAATAATCACGTCAGTGTAATATGGAACATCAGCAGAAGGTAATCAGACCGTTTCAAATGTAACGAATGAAGAAAAGTTGGTTATTTTTTACTGCATGCTCCATTTTTTCTACACCTTTTTGAGCGAGGCCGTCTTATTCTAACTAATCACAGAAGACCAGTTATTTCCGCTTGTCTGGCAATTTAAAAAAAAAAATCAGAACTACGCTCCCATCCTGAAGCATCAACTAACAAAGCTGAATTCAATATTGCAAAGCAAAAAACAAACCACTGCATCTCCTGTACCAAATGGCACAGATGGGAGTGAGGATGCCTCATAGGAACCTGCTGCAGGCGGCTTGGCTGTGTTGTGTGTTGGCTGTTCAGTTGCACAGCTGTCCAGATAACTGCAGTCAGTGTTCAGGCCCACAAAACGAGCAGTGTGGGGAATGCAGAGCAGGCTGGGCTCTCCACAAGAACACCTGTGTAGGTACCGTCCACAGAACTTTCTGTGTGTTTCTGTGTGAGTGGAAAATTCATCATACATAAGACTTATTTGCTTCCCAGATGTTGATGAGTGTGGCACAGAGCTGGGTAGCTGTCCTCCAAACAGCTACTGCTTTAATACAGAGGGATCCTTTGAGTGCAGAGGTCAGTGGTCAGAGGTTTACAACTGGTTGATGTGACAATGTGACAATATGTTTTCCTGTAGAATTAAATTAAGCAAAAAAAACCCCACAAACTTTAAAATACATAAAAGCATGATCATTACTTACTACAATTTCCTATGTCAATGACTTCAGTGTAGTTGTTTGGACTCTCTCTCTTTTATTAGACTGTGACCTAGCCTGTGTGGGCTGTATGGGTAGTGGACCAGCACGCTGCAGAAAATGTGCTCCAGGGTACAGACTGACAGGATCCAAGTGTTTGGGTAAATAAAGTAACACAATATATCATTCATGTGCATCTGAGTAGCAGCAGTTCTTACAAATCTCTGACGACATTATCTCCCATGCGTCGCTTTACTTTGCTCAGATGTAGATGAATGTAGTGACAGGGTTCTCGCCTGTCACGGGCTGGATGAGATTTGCACCAACACAGCAGGATCCTTCCGCTGCGACTGTGCGGAAGGATTCATTCACAAGGACAGGGTTTGTGTGAAGAAGCAGAAGCCAAGTGAGTCTCAAGATACACACAGAGGGATGTTTACTACCACACCTCATTTCACGGCAGCCACTCACACATCTGTCTTCACATGCAGATGTTCAGGAGAAAGGCCTGTTTGAGGACATTCGGGATGATGAGGTGGAAGTGCTGCAGCAGATGTTCTTCGGGGTGGTGCTCTGTGCTCTGGCCACGTTGGCTGCCAAGGGAGATTTAGTCTACACATCTGTATTCATGGGCGCATTGGCAGCCATGGCAGGGTACTGGCTTTCTGACAGGGGAGACCGTTTGTTAGACAACTTCTTAAAGCGACGATAAAGCTCAGAACATTTCATATGGCAGATTCTTTGACATTTGAAGCCTTGTTCTAGATAGTTTCCTCTCACAATTTTTCCTGGCCTGCCAAGGATTGATCATGATTCATTCACAAACAGGTTGGTCAAGTCTTGTTCTGGCATTTGGAGCCATCAGTGCTGCCAGTAGTAACTTGATTAAAGATGGAGTCAAAGCATTTATGTATGTACAGTATGCATAAACTATGTTTTAAATGAACTTTTATTTAATGAATATTTACTGTATCGATCACACTGTATTTGCACTAAATGTATTGTAAAGCTGTGACATGTTCAGTGTATCATACAATAACATTTGTAATGTTTAAACCCCTGTGCTGTATGTGCATATTTATCTAATAGTCAAAGAGTCTAAAACATTGAAATACTGTGCATGTGTAAAAGTACAGTACATAGCCAGAATTGCCCTTTTACCATTTTTGCAGGACCCTGGAGCCAAACATACATTTTAATTGACCTGAAATGTTCTGTAACGAATGACAAACAGAGACAGAAAGAAAGTCACCTTTATTTGATGGATATAAACAAGCTGGCCAACACTCAATAGTAATATTCTGATACAGCACATACAATAGCAAACTGGGTCACTGAGGACAGCCTCCTAGGTTTAAAAAACTGAAAGCATTACAGAGTATCCATGCTTCATTCAAAACTTTCTCACTTTTTTGTAGGGACTTCCTCTGATTACGTTTTTTTAAATAGCTTTTCTCTATGCATTCATAAAAATACTCACTGACACATACACACTTGAGAAAACAATAGATGTAGGTGTACACTCACACACGCACGCACGCACACCCACACAGCTCACTTTTGTGAATACATTTACACCAGCAAACCCAAAAACATGCTGCACTCTCACAAAACTGCAGAGGCTGTCTACTAGGGGGACACAGTAAGTGAGACACACATCACTCTCAAACACAACATCACACCGTCACAGTGCACGATGCAATAAATGTATGAGGAATGATGTTCATATGAGATTAGCTCACGTTCACACAGGTATTCATTCAGCATGCTGGACACTCACATTTTACTTTTTCCTAGGTCTTTACTGTACAGATCAAAACATTTACTTATACAAATAGTACAGTTTCAAACTGGCATATTCAGTAAGCTGAAACTATTAAAAAACTTAACTTAAATACAAAATCAATAATAAAAAAGTAAACATAACATTTGTTCTGTCAAACAAAATGTTTCTGGCATTGGTCACAGTGATTTTTTAAGTCAAAAAAAAATTCAGCAACATACAATAAAAGAAAAATAACTTATGCACAATAAAGTGAAAATGCATGTTAGGCTTTTTCATACTTTTTTGAAGGCCTTCTGAAAATTACTGGAGAATCCGCATGCCTTTTTAACTCTTCAAGTCTTTCCACATTCCTTTCTAGGCACAGATGCAGACTTGGCTTCTTGCTTACGCTTCATACTGACTGCGACATCAGTCACAGTCCACCAGGATTAATCTTTAGTCTAAACCCAGGAAACCAGCCCCAGCCTCTAAGCCTCTGTGTCTCCTCAACCTTTTTGACACAACATTTGAGAATTCGCTCTGCATAGAGAACAGGAGGTTATCCCTACATCATCATTTTCAGTTGGCACATTACATAAAAAATCAGCATGCATGGGCACAATTGAAATGTTCCATGTTTTCTACTATGTAAATCATATATGCTATTCCTCATGGTAGGAGAACCACCTACTTCAAGTATTCAGTAGATAAAGACCTGAAAATGGAGGATTTGTACTCCACCCCCCTGATGGTGAAGTGAGAGGATTTTCATTCCTCTGTCTGTTTGCATTATCTTCCCTTGTTTTTCAATCCAAATCCGGACCATTCTCTTATCATTTGTAAACACAAACACCTAACTGTCCCACAATATATTGATTCTTGGTCAGTGACAGGAGCTGTAAAGGATCGTGTGGGAAGCAGACATGTAAAAGATGATGAAGTTTATCACCTCTTTGTGGAAGAAATGGAAAGACATTTATATACAACAATCAACACTTGGCCATATAAGGGAGACACACAGGCACTGTGAGGGGAAGGGGAGGAAGTGGGAAAAGTAACAGTCTAATTCAGTTTCCACTATAACATTGTGTATTGTTTTTTCTTTTTTTACTTAATCAGCTGTCACAGTCACATACATCACCACTTCTGTTAACAAGACATCAACAACAACAAACATGAAAGAAATGCTTCCCAACAGTCACTCAAACCTCCACTAATAGTGATAGTCCTCACGTACGTGTGTGAGCTTCCGACTGCTGTGCACAGTAGACATATTGTCATTGCTACTAATGAGAGCTGCGAAGATCTGTCTCTTTTTTTGTTCTTAGCTTTTACCACAGTCCAAGTGGTCCTCAACTGAATTGTTTTCACATTTAGAAAGGAATGTAATAACGTCATCTTTTCTAGACTTCTAGATAGATTTTGATACATTTAAACTAAAGCTCTTAGTGTTTTTATTTTATTTCGGGCTGTCCTGCATTTTCAGACAGGGAATGTTACTTGCTGATGAGTGTTTTTTTTCACAATGTACAAATCAGAGGAAAATCACACCACTCAACACTCTAAATAAGACTTCTTTGACTTCCAGCCAGTTAGAAAAATAATCATGAAGAAAAAACATATAGTATCTCGTCAGTTTGAAATAATTTTTTGACCACATATAGACACACTCTATAGATTTCTTTCTATATGTATAATATATGCATATCTATCATATATGTGTACAGTTATTTTGAGGCACAGGCCTCCTTGTTGAGAAGGAGAAAACAAGTCACTATGATGGGGGAGGTCACACAGACTACTGCTGGAAGAGTACAAGGAATGAGAGCAGGCGTATACCGTAGGTCTGGGATGTCAATCATACAAAACACCTGCAGGGGAAAACATCTGGTGGACATTGCCTCCACTTCATAGTCAATAATGATATTTATAGTAGCAGTATTTATACAGAGAGATCACCTCTGTGTGGGCCTTGAAGAGATTGTTCCTCACAAACTCCCATTGTCAAATTATATGTACAAAGCAGTCTTTTACAGTTGTTTATTAAGCCCCTTGTGGGATCAAATCCCTCTGCTGTAAAAGGACAAAAAGATGCCCTTAACCAGGTCTTCTGACTCCTTTTAGTTTGAGCACCAGCAGAAGCACCATTAGTGAAAATTCCTGCAAGACAGAGGAGGTGCATAGGTGCATAGTCTCAGAAACTCAAAATGATCTGACTTTCTGACCACTCTCTCGGCCACTCTGATTGGAAAGTTAATTACACTTTGACGAAAAACATATGTATGGATGGGGAAATAAAAATCAATTCATTCTGCATAGATTGATTTTTTTTTCAACTACCTCTGATTAAAATTAGGTAATATGAAGAGACAGCAACCACAGCTTTCAGCCTAAATGATACACAAAAGCTGGAGGGCCTTGCTTGTGCAGTGTGGAAACCTTTATGCTTCAGACAAGGCTAACCCTACAGGTTCTCCTTTTTGCCAACAAGTAATGACAACCAAAAAGCTAAAATCATTCTGATCAGGTATATGTGAAGCTTGCTACTGAACATGACACTACATCATTTAACTGTGTGCCACAAAGAGTGAACATAGCCCCCCATCAACACCAGATGGTGTAAAGAACAGAAGACACACACTGAGGCCATGACAGCCAGGTAGAGGGGTCAGATGTCACCCGGTGGGTCAGCAGGGCAGTGAGGATCAGAATCCATAGGTGGCGAGGGTTGGGGGTGGCGGTAGCCAACCGGAGTCAGTCAGGCAGTTGGAACAGGCAGCAAGACAACCATGATCTTGAACCAACCAATTAACGAAAGTAAAAAAAAAAGGAAATACTGAACAGACTGAATACTGAACAGTCATTGTATCGCTGGGGGGATCTGAAGAGGTGGAGCAGGTGACAGACAGACAGGTGAGGTGACCGCAGTGAGACCTCTGATGCAGGGGCTGCCAAGTCAATCACATTCGTCAACGTCTTCCTCTTTCTTTCTTTCTTATTCAGTTCTGTATATGTGACCTTGTAAGGAGAAAGTAAATGGCATCCGTTCCTGTTCACACAAAGACGGGCTCCCAGGTCACCTTGAAAAAACATGAATGAAAACATAAGTAACCCGGAAATATGTTTCTTTGACTCATAATGCGATGCAGTGTGTTTATCTTAACATGAAAGGTGTGAGATTACCTGCTCAGCTGTCAGGCTCCCTGCATGGCCTGCACACCTGAGTGCAACCTCCTCTTCCCTGCAAAATAAACAAAGGTCCCATTGCTGAGTACTGACTGGGCGGAGGTAATTAATGTTTGGTCGAGTAGTGTTTCAACATCATAGAATGGCTGTGCTCCTCCGGTGGTGACTGAATCCCCTGGATATGAAAGATAAACATATGAGCTGCTATTCAGTGGATGCTTTTGTTACAAAACACAGTAGGCACTATATTCAAAACTGTAAAGTAGAAATTTCTTAAATATTTCTTACCCCTCAAAACAACTGAGCTTTGGTTGTCACAGCAAGGATTATGCCCAAATGCCCTCCTCATCATCCTGTTTTTGCCAGCAGCAGTGTCATGCATGAACGGAAGACAGGAAACTGCTCAAACCACATCACTGGCACAGTACATAGTGTCATAGAGAAATAAGCATGTTTTAAGGTAAAAGTCTCAGATAGGTATTAATGTATAATAATAAAGTATTTTGTAGCTACTGTCAGAAAAAGATTTACAGGGTTGTGATTTAAATTGTATGGATTAGCATTATCAAATGGGTAAGTGACTTTTCTTCCCTGAGTGTCATGGTATACTGTGGTTCCTTAAGACTGGGCCAACAATCCCCCAAAATTTGTTTTACTGGACATTTAGTTTTGAATCATAGCATAACTTTAAGGAAATAAGCAAGACATTTTAAATTACTACGTTATTAATCTTGTCCACTAAACTTGCCATAGCTGATATTGGTGACGTCACGGTCACAAAAAAGAATAAGAAGTGATCCGAGTTACTAATTTACTAAGATACTAGTTAACATACCTGGTCTGGGGAGGGGCGATGACCAGAATGTGGGGGTCCTCGCACTGGCCCTCCACGATGATGGGGAGATGGATGACGTGGATGCTGAACATGGTGTGGGTGCTGTGGATGCTGAGGATGTGGATGTTGGGGGTGTGGTCCTTGTTGTGGAAGGCCGTGTGTGTGCTGGGGGTGAGGGTGCTGTGGAAGGGGATGTCCATGCGGGTGTTGTGGAGGGTGCTGGGGGTGCTGTTGATGAGGGTGTTGGGGCTGTGGAGGACGGGGGTGTTGTTGGAGCTGTGGAGGTGGTTGGGGATGCTGTGGGTGTGGCTGCGGGTGCTGAGGGTGAGGAGAGTGAGGGTACTGTGGTTGGGGCTGCTGGGCGTGTGGGTGCTGTGTTGGAGCCTGTGGGTGCTGTGGGTGTTGAGGATGTTGTGGATGTGGAGCATGTGGATATGGAGTTTGCTGAGTGTGTGGAAGGTGGGGGTACTGGGGCTGGGCTTGAGGCTGTACATGTGTGGGCTGAGGCTGTGGGTGGTGAGGACCATGTGGATGATACTGCTCATCTTCATAGTTGTCAGCTATCAGCTTCATCCTGCTCTGTGTCTGTAGAAAGTTATAACGGGTTAGTGCATGATGATCAGATATTAACAGAAGATCATCATAGGAACATCTTACATTATTAATACAGGACAGTACAAGTGCCATGTAAACGACACTGAGATTTGGTATGAGACACCATCATCACCACCTGCAGCAGCAAACCTGGGCCTGAACCTGGTGATGCAATAATACCTTCCAACCTGACAGGGAAGAATCTAAAGCTATGTACAGTAGTTATGCACGCTGCCCTCTGAAAGGGCAACAAGAGTACACTATTATTATAACCTACTGTATTGTAGTGGTAGTGGGATAGTGGTAAGAAATTTTGTTTTTCTTGCAGTAGCCCTGTTATGGGGTCTACGGGGGCTACTGAAGGAGCTGCACATATTTTTCATTTTGATTAATGTTGCCTTGGCAACCAGCTACAGTGCAAAAAGAGTTTTCCCTGACAGTGTGCTGCAGTACTAACATGTTGTTTGAGCTGGTGCATCAGTTTGTCCCGCTCTCTCTTGAGGGCAAGCACCTCCTCCTGGGTCTTCTTTTTATTGGAGGCAGACAGTTCCAGCAGTGCAATGTTAGCATCCTTCTCACTGATGGCTGCCAGCAGAGCTTGTTGTCTAAAGGAGAAAAAAACATCACAATTGTCAAATCATCAGCATAAAAACATTACATTAATGTTAGGTTATTTCAAGAAGCTCTATTAACTCAAAATTTAAAATTCTAATTCTAATTCAAATTTAATTTGACATATAGTCAATAGAACTGTATCAGTGTCAAATGATGTTTGAAGCCCAAGTAAAGCTGACATAGGTCAAGTCACTCAAAGATCACATGGCTTTGTTCTTCTGTCAAAGACTCTGTGGTTGTCCCAGTATGACTACTTTGCCTTCCTAGGCAGTTTAACAGCCGTTCATCATGACAAATTACCCTAACAACATACAGCGCATGATGGTCAGGAGAGACAGTGAGTTCATGTGCTGCTGAGTACCACATTTGTGATAAAAATGAACTGGATGACTGCAAATGTCCACAGATAGGTTGACACTAACTTCATTTCAAGAATCTCCTCCAGCTGTTTCCTGCGCTCCTGTCTCATGTTGGTGAGATGGGTGTCCCTCTCCTGCAGAGACTGCTGAGTGGAGGACAGACGTTGCTTGGTGGCATCCAGCTCCTGCCTTGTTCTTTCTAGTGTGTTCATCAGCTCCTCCAACTGACAGAGAACAAGAATTATGTAGAAAAGCACTTTGTAGAAATGAAAATCTGTATAATCGGCGGTAAATATTTTGTGTGTACCTTTAAGTGGTGGCCACCATCCATAGAGCTGTCCTTGCGGGGGTCTTGTCCTAAGCTTTTCTTGTCCCCTTGTGGTCCCAGTTTGATGTTTGGACCCTTCTTAGTTTGGTCTTTGCCTCCTTGTCTATATAATCACAAGGCATAATTCCATGCTAATAATCTGTCTGAATCAAACGGGAACATGTATAGAACAATCATGAACAGTAATGTTAGGTGCATTTTGAAAGGGTCTAATGTCATATAGTACCATTCATAAGATCACCAGGACCGCAACAAGGCATGAGCATCACAGATGAATTCAAAGCTTAATGTTACCATGACATAACTGAGGTGATTCACAGGTTTGGGCAGAAGAGTTAGCATGGGGATAAGTAGAGATGGGGGAGAGGAGCTGGGGCATAACTTACCTGGGAGCTAAACTGCAGATAGGAAAAAGTAGAAGAAAAAGGATGACAGGACAAGTGGAGGATTGGAAGTAGGAGACAAGAGCACACAAAAGAAAAAGTAAAAACCATGAGACATTAGAATCACAACAGAAAAAAACAATAACCAAAACAATTACAAGAAAACAATACAGAGAACCCTAATGAAATCATAGTGTGTTCACTGTCAAACAACAGGGGAGATCACAAAGATGCCTGTGACACCCGCTGCACTGCAGCCTGACACAGCTAATGCAGGATGCAGCTTCTCTTAAAACACTGAGCCGTGTGCATCTGCTGCCAGGACTGGTGGAGGCAGACATGCAGTTAGACAGGCAAAAATCAGCAGGGCAAAAGAAGAGGGGAGGAGTACAAGTGTAAGTGCCGAGCAAAGAGAGGGAAGCCAACAGTTGTTTGACCAAGTAGACGAGAAGGAGGGAACTAGTGACAGAATCGGTTATGGATGCAAGGTTGTTCAAACAGAAGAGACCAAACAGAACGGACACACTTCAGGACCGAGGGTTCAGTCCAGATCCTACCTACTACAGCACCTCACTCACTGAGCACGTGTAGACCTGGAGCACAGCAGCTCTATTCATGCAGGCCATTAGGCAGATCATTTCCCTTAGTGTCTGGTACAGCAAGCTTGGCAGGGTGGCGTGGGCAGGGTGATACGGGTTGGGCAGGAGAGCAGGGCGGTGGGCAACGGGGAAAAACACTTGCAATAAGAGTCGCAGTCTGGTGATATTTACTGATTTTAAGTCAGGAAGGTGACTGAGACTTACAGACGAGGAGGGTGATATAGTGTGGGGTGGGCAGATGGGTGGTTGGAATGAGCAGGGGAAGCGTGCCTCGGCTCGGAGGACAGAAAATTCCTACTTACAGTAAGCTACGAGAAACAGCCAAAGCAAACACCACGAAAACACACAAATTGTCTATGTGTGGGTGTGTGTACATGTCAATTGGTGTATTTAAACTAAGGACAGAATAAAAAGATGGATAAAAAGGCATGAGATGGTAGGAAATCACACCAAGATCTACATACAGTACTTGTAACAATGCTAATATTACAGTATACAGTATCTACAGTACAACAGTGCAAAAAATATTTATATGCAAATTAAATGTCTGAGAGCAGCAAAAAATAAATAATATTTAATAATAAATAATGAAGTTTGGTTGCATGTTGGCTGAATCCTGGTGTGATTGGGTCATGCACTTTTACAACACAGGCCACAACATGAACAACAGTGTGGGTCAGTGCGCACTGTTCAAGGAATCAAATGAGCGTGATAGAATATATGTCTAGACATATAGCACATAGCAGGTACAAATCCCAAACATTTAAGGTTTGTACAGATTATTTCAGTACGAGTTACAAACATACGAATTACCACATATTATATTTATATGATATTATACTAACTCTAAGGTGATTGTGTCATACAACTGATTTCTTGCTGATTTAAATCCCCATTCAGTCATCAGTGCAGGATAGATGACTGTTAATGTTGGTGGTCACATGCAGCTGGAATATTTAAACATGCTGCACAAAGTCACTCTCTCTTTCTCTCTCTCTCTCACACACACACACACACACACAGTGGCATGCTGACACAGATTGACCAGAAATCATTTACAGCAGATATTTATATATTGCTAACCACTAAACAAACACATGCTAAAGAAATAAAAGTAAACTTGAATTCATCACATAGGAGGCAGACACAGGCACACAAGTGAAACCAGATACAGTTGCAGCAGTCGCAGTCGGAGACTTAAACCACGCAGCCGAGCTGAAGTGCCAGGGCAGAGCACTCACTTTCCCAGGAAATCCCACACCATGCCCCCAATCTGCTGGGGAGCAGCGGACACAGAAGGGAGCGGGTCAGGGGGAGCTCTGCCACTGGAACGAGGGGTTGGGCGAGGGGCAGGGGAAGGGGGACTGAGAAAGAATTGCAAGTAGGTTGGAAAAGAGATTGAAAAAAAAGAATTGGATTGGATTTGAGAGAGGAAAAAGGGAGGTTAAAGGCCAGGTTTGAAAGTGATCAATGGCAGAGGGTAAAAACAGGGGCAAGTGGGCATGAAACAGAAAATAGAAAAAGGACAAGACAGAATAGGTGGGTAAAAATGTCAAAAAAGAACACTTAATTAATCCAACACCACACACATATTAGCATGACACTGAAACAGAGTGGCTCTTATCACTGGCAGAGAAGGAAAATGTATCTGGTTTTAAAAATAAGTGGTGGGACTGGAACTGGTGAGGGGGACTATCATTAGTAGACAGTGTGTGGTTCTAATGCTGTCCAACACATACTTTTTTCTCTTTCAGTCCTGGAAATCCTTTTGAGGTGAATGACAAAATCATGGTCCTTAGCATTGATAAACAACCATAGAAGTAAGTGAGAAGATTTCCACTTTTGATCATTTTGGTAAATAGCCTTCAAGGTTTTGAAGACATGTAACATTTCTACTAAAGATGAAGAAGAATACGCTCATTGCAGGAAGACAAAGCTTCTGACACATGAACTGAAATGTACTGCATAGCAAATAATTATGTCTAAATGTATGGATATCCATGCAGGCAAGACCAAAGGTAAGATGTCCTTAATTACCTCAGCAAATTTCAGCATGTTCCCTCACAAACAGACTATTTTCTAGTGTCTTCTCCATCACTTCCACTACCCCTCATTTCCAAAATCTCCTTACTACTACACACCTATGCGTGACCAATGATCGTTCTGCTTGGATTCTCAGAGGCCAGTCAATCCTTGGTTACTAAGCTTCAAATATCGTTGCGTTTTTGGCACTCCTCTTCTCCACCTTCACCTCAGGACATCCAGGGGGTCCCAACAACAGGTTTTCTAAGTTACTTATTGACCTCACTTCTCTAGACGGCCATAGTTAGTTACCTTTCCAACTCGGCAATCTTCTTGTCCTTGTCATTCTTTTCAGTTTCCACTTCTCGCAGGATGTCCAGGAGTCTTTCCACCTCTGTCTGAGCCTTGCTGGCCTCATCCTTGTAGTAGCTCACCTCCTTCTCCAGCAGCTTCACTCGGTCCATGTACTCGAGGTTCCCCCTGGGGCCCGACTGCTGCTCCACCTCATGAGCCTTCTGCACCCACACACCAGGGAACATATACAGACGTGCACATGTTTGGAGTCATTATTAAAACATCAACACAGTCATGCAGTGCAGCACAGAATGTTTTACTGCCCGTGGCATAAAGGAATTGTATTTTATATATAGTCCACCGGTGTCTTACACTGACTACTCCCCTTGCTCTCTCTCTCTTTCTGAATGAATAAAGCAGAGTAAAATGTTGTGGACAAGGGCATCATTACTGGTGTTGGCTCATTAGCCTTAACAGAGCTATTATTTAGCTCCATTTAACGGCCCTCTGAGACTCACAGTCACGCACACTTGGTGAGTATGCAGAATGCAGAACTGTGTATATGTGTGTGTGTGTGTGTGTTTATATGGCAATTTAATAAGTAAAAAATCAGTAGCAGTAAATGCTAAATGATGGCCCGTTGGTTATCTGTCACAAACTAGTTACAACACTGCTCTTTGATCAATAGGAACTAATCTCACCATTATTGTAACAATCCTTTACTCTCCATGAATGTCATGAGAGTGGAGCACATCACTCATAACACTAGATCAAGCCACATATTGTAAGTCAACACGGGTCGCAAAAGTGCAAGATTTATACAGAGCCATCCAGCAAAACACTACGGTGATCTCCAGCCAGGGATAATACCTCAGCTAACTGCACCACAACAACCACAACATGACAAAAGAGAAGCCTGGCAACACCAACAGTGACAACATGCAACAAGGTTGAACAAATCATGCAAGCCCAACAAAGCTGCACAGTCTGCAATTGTCAGTCAAAAGAAGGCGAGTCAATCCTAATCAGTTAATTTACTAATATTCAGTTTCCTGTTTTAAGTAAGATCTGATGATAAGATCTAGCTTGGAGGTCATTATTCTCAACTATGGGACTTTCAGATGTAAATAAACCACTGTAGCATAATATGGAAGAAGTAAAAGTCCATTACAAATACTCTCTTAAGAGTCAGTATAAGCTCTGACATTTCCTAACACCACACAATTCCTAGGATTTTGATCCTGTGATAAGGTGTTTCCTTTAAATTAACCTCAGTGTGAGTATTTGTTCTGTAATGTGGAGGAATATAAACATCCTGCTGAAACTGAGCACAGATTTAAAATAAAACTAGTCTTTATGTGTAGCTATATACAAATGTATAGCGAGCTAGAGTATATATAAAATTCCAACTGACCAAATAAAGCAAAGTCTAATAATAGTACACGTAACACCAGTATCACAGTGTTTCACAAACACAAACATTTAGAGAATGAGTAGTTACAGAGGACTCTGTGTGCGGTAGAAAGCTACCAGTGCAGTGCAATGGCCAACATGCATCTGGGTGGGCCGGTGGCTAAAAGCAGAACCTGTGCTAGAGTCTGGCATGATCACCTCATGCTTTCAACATGTGCCTCAGAGAGCACAGGAAAGGGACTTACAGGATTGTTCATGTGACTGAATAGCTGCTCAGCTTGCTACATTGCGAACAGAGAGGTCGAGGGAAGGAGCGGAAGGGTAGAAACCCAGGAGAGTAGGTGTTAGGATTTAGTTTAAGCCAGAGGAGAGAACAGTAGGATCAGACATGTTACAATATCATGTTTGACAGATCAGTAATGGTACATGTAGTCAAAGGTTCGGGGCAACACAAACATGGACAAATGCAGTCAAACAAACATCGTGGATTATGGAGCAGGAGGAGACAAAGCAGGGGATTTAATAAACTGTCTGCTCCTGTCGTGGCCTAACAACATTTTGCAGCTTGTTAAGATGCTTCAGAGAAAGAATGTTAGCTCTTATCCCAATTAACTGTAGGGAGATGTTCCTGCGTTAGTTAAAATCCCAATAATGAAACTTACTTAATGACAGAGTACCTTAAGTATTTAGTAGATTGTAGATAATGCTAGTGTCTGCTAAAACTGCTCAGTTTTACTGTAGTCTACATGCACCTCATGTTTAGCTTTGGCTAAACATTAGATTTTTCAGATTTTCCAGAATTGGGAGATTGAATATGAACTTAAAAGTCTAATATAAAAATGGGATTGATGACTTTGAAAATGAAACACTCACACTGTGTAGAGTACTTAGCACTAATACAATACTAGTTAATACTGTAAAATATGCAACGGACACCTAAATAGAACAAACATCTAAAGATCATGTAGTATGAGTGATTCTGCTTTGTAACGTGAACACCTACCTTCTGCAACTGTGTCTCCAACTTACTACACTCCTCTTTTTTCTGTTCAATGGCAATCTCCAGTGATTTGAGCTTAGAATCTTTCTTGAGGCCAGAAGAAGCAAGAGATGAAGCATGCTCCTTCAGATCAATGAGACTGGACTGCAGGTGGACAGACAGGACAGACAGTCAGCACAGGTTTGAATGAGGCAAGAACAATGTCAGCAGGTGTAACTGTAATACGCAGCAGCCTAAATTCTAGGTAAGACACAAGTGAACAAAAGAAATACAAAACAGGTTGTACAGTACATACAAAGATGTGCAGCGGATGCTTAATTGTACAGCAGAGTAGAAAAACATAAAGGCTCAAAGTGTTTACAACATGCAGTCACGTGGACACAGCCCAGCCACATAATAAGAAAATCTCCTCACTCCGCGAATACTCACTGACCTCTTTCTCTGTTAATTCTATCTGCAGGCTATTGACCTTCTCCTTCAGCTCTTTGTTCTCCTTCTTATAGGACTCCACTTCTTCAAGACGTTCTCTGTCTTCTCTCTCCCTTTGGTCCTTCAAGCGCTCGATAATCCTCTCCTAACACACATGTACAAGAACAGAACGGTGATGGGAGTGATGTGCCTAAATTTATCAAAGTCCTAAGATTTACGCTTATGAATTGTTAACAGTTCACTAAGAATGAAAAGTGAAGTGAAGAATAGGACATACTTAGAATAAAGCTTACAGATTTCACAGTATATGACTGATCACATTAAAAACGTTCATGAGGTATCACTTTATTTCTGAAATTGGGAAAACTATCTACGGAAGCAATAAACATGGACAATTATTAACACTGTAATATAATAAAATAAGATCAGATGAAACTAAAATGCTAAACTGAGGGATTTATCTAACGCTGTATGAGTTTTTAATAAACAGGGATGAGATCACCTAAAATGGAATCAGAAATGGGATCAGTCCTCTGATTCCTCTTAATTGACTCCTAATTAAAGATAGAATTATGCTGACTCCCATGGCTGCACATTGGCTCTTAAATATAAGCGCAATTGAAGTTGTAAAAAGCTTCGTCCAAAATGTCACTTTCGGCAGGTAATTAAATCACAGCTGTGTTTGTTCTACCTTCTCTGATAGCGCCTCCTCCAGGGTGGCAAGGGCAGTGTCTGTGTTACTGGAATCAGTCTGGAGCGACTTGACCCTGTCCTTCAGGTTCCCTAGCTGCTTGTCTTTGTCCCGCAGCTGCTCCTGCAGGTTCTCAATCTTATGGTTTACAGGGAGAGGGAAAACCAGCAGATGGCACAGGGGAGAAAAACAAAGCACTGAAGCACATGTAATGATGTAACTCGTGATCTCAAAACCAGAGCAGTATTTAAAGCTGGTGTAATAGCTGGACTTTCCACAAGTAAAGCGATTACAAACAGTGTAATATCAGAGTTTAGAACTTGGAATGACTTTATAACAAACTTTTTTGCATTTTCAGAAATAAATACATCTCAAATAAATCTTTTAAGGAGAATTTTAAGAAAAGGGAAACAAAATACAGCTGCCATTGGTGATGAAAAAAAGAGTATTTAGGACAGAGTAACATATGCACTGATTTGATTTGCTATATTATAAGAATGGCACACGAGAGAAAAAAGACAACCAGGAGAAAAAAAAGCTTTGTAAATCACACCTCTCTCCCTCATCAAGTGCTTAGATGAGGGAGAGAGGTGTGATGGAACAACTGAAGAGAAAAACATTAAAGGGAATGGGTGAACAAGTCAGGGTGAGAGAAAGAGTAACACTGTGTATTTATAGAACACAAACACACACACACTACACCCACTGAGGCATAAATATCTTCTAGCTTTATCGTTCTATGGACACTTTCCCCCTGAGAGCAACCGAGAAGACTCTCTCACTCCTAATGGAGAGAGAAACTACTCTGCTTTGGATGTTCACATAGTGACTGGTTTACTCCCGGACATAAAATAAAACAAAATAACTTGCTCCCTTCATCAGTCATTTCAGCAAACCTCCTGCACATAGGCCTCCACCTCCTTGCTACAGTTGGTTCTAACCTGGCAGTTTGTTAATGGCTATTCTAATATCATTCTCTGTATACACTCCCAGCTTAGTCCACTCATACACACGCAGGATATTTTTGTCACATCTGATTCCTACCTTCTTCTGCAGCACATTGATCTTCCTTTCTTTGACCTCTAACATGTCTTTCATGTCCCTGATTTCTCCAGCTAGAGTGCCCTTCTCCTCCGTCAGATCCTGGAGCTGCTTGGTTTTCTTGTTCAGGAATGACTCTTTCTCCTCCAAACGGAGACGTAGGGCATCCACCTGAAGTCACCATCAACCACAGCATACCCCCAAAAAAGTCTTAGAGCCACTGAGACATAAATATGTTGAGCCTACTTAATTTAACAGAACAGTTTTAAACATATGTGTAATTGAAAAGGGTTTACACAATAAAATTGCAAAAACCAAAGTGGTTTATTTAATATAAGCTACATTTATTTGTTTTATTTATTTGTCTTCATTTACAATCCATGCAGTTTCAGTAAACAATTGAAGTGAATATTTATTATTATGTATATGTGTTAATCTTTAGCTAGGTTAATACAGCAGCTAGAATTATTTACTTTTTAGTGCAGCTTTTCGTGTTTTTGTTGTTTAGTAAATGTGTTGTGACAGTTTGCTGCATATTACTGTGTTGTTGGTGAAGCCCTAAAAGTTCAGTTAGTCTGAAGTCCCCAAAGTAAATAAAGTGCTGATATGATTTGCAGTAATAACCCTCAGGCCCAGAGGCAGGCCTATTATTTGTTCAGTTTGACTAGGAGGATGAACATGTTTGTGAGGCAGTGTATTGTTAGGCTGATTTACTGTATGTGGACAAACAAGCTAAAGGTTTTTCATTACCTCTGTTTGTAGGATGGCAGCACGTTGCTCCTTGGCAGTGAGAGACTCTTTGAGCACCTCAATATGCTGTTTGCAGTCTGAGTTCTGGTTGTTAAGGGTCTCTAGTTTTGTCTGCAGAGCCAGCAGCTCTGACTCCTTCTTCGACAACTCCTGTTTCAGCTGGTCAATCTGTGACATGAAGTAAACAACATGTGAAACCCACTACACTACTTCTAGTGTCTGTGTGTGTGTGTGTCTGTGTGTGTGTGTGTGTGTGTGTGTGTGCATGTGTAAGACAAAGAGACTGAGAGTAATCTTCTTTAAGTCACAATAGCTCTCCCACTATTTTCATCAATGTGCTTTCCTCTCATTCAAAATGCATCCAGGACTGACTCTCCTGCATTCATCATGTATTATAGATCATCTTTATTTATGATTGATGAAAAGAGGTCTAAAAATAGGAATACAAAAGTGTGGCTTCTCTGTGCCCGGTCAGCAAACATGAGGAGCGGGAAGTAAACACAGAGTCAAAGCCCCAAAGAGTGATATGAGTCCCAGAGATCAGCTGACACATATGTCTTCCAAGGATCATAGTATTCAGGTGACAATTCATGCTGGACAGTGCAGCTCTGCAGGTTTTGGGTTAATAAAACACATCCATCTCTCTGACTCGTTGGGCATGCTTACTCTTAAACAATATAAATAAAAGCAGAATAATAAAGAAGTAAGCTTTCATGCTTAATTTAGAAAGAAACGTTATGAACTTATTATGGCACAATGCATATTTGCTGATTATTTTTTTTTTGTTGTTCTTCATACTCTTGTTTCCAACAGGACACATTGCTGATTATACTAAACACCAATGCAGCTTATCCAAGCTGACAAGCCAGCTTCTCTGCAGAGGTCTGCTCTGCATGTACTTAACAGTACACTCTTTGTTATGTAGATGAGTCATTTTTTCACAAGAACTGTATTTGTACAAGCACATGCATAGTGCAGATGATATCTACCTTGGTCTTCATAAACTTAGAGTGGTTCTTGTAGACCTCCATCTGTTTGATCTCCTCTTCTCTGTCCTCTGTGTTGAGTAAACCGTTTGCCTTCAGCATTTGAATCTCATCCTCGAGATCTCGAATGTTGCGCTCCAGAGAGGCAATTTTGGTGTCCTGCACACAAACATGCAGAGGAGACACACCTCAAAACCGAGACTGGCATGTCCACAACTTGCATGCTGCTAATAATCCTGAACAGGAGGCAGGAGCCCGGAACAGAAAGACTGAAAACAACAAGATAAGATTTAAAGGGAGTAAAAGAGAGAGCAGAGTGAAAAAATAAGAGCTGCAGCGAGAGGTAAAGACAAACTGGTAGAAGCTCTTGGGTGTCACTGAAATCAACTGCAGCATCTGTCGGTGAAATCAGAAGCTTTCCACCCAGCTCCTTGCAGCAGCTCAGAGGATTAATCACCATTTGGAAATATTGAGCACACGTCCACCACAGAAAGATGAGCCAGGACTTGACAGAAACGTGCACGGGGAAAGGAAGAAAAGTAACAAGTCATAGCTTTTTTCCGTAGTTGCTTGTAGATCAATGCAGAATCCAGCCTCTGGGCTGCGACTGTGAGTGCAGCTTTAGCTTCACGGATTTTTAAATAAATAATACAACGTCTTTAAGATTAGCCATGGCCCATCTCCTTCACCAGCAGAGCATAAAGCAACCTTGCTCTTTCCTATCTTTCTCTCTTTTTGTCTCTTCTTCTTTCTTCCCAGTGGCTCGTAGAACTTATGAACTTGTGGCCGTAAGCAGGGTCAGTCACAGCCCACTGCAGAGGAACATGGGTAATGTATCGTAATGAGAAATGATGGACTACCGGTGAAGGATCTGAGGTGGTTAGCGTCGATGCATGAACACTGTAGATGTACATGCACTTCGCCCTGCCACTGTATCTCACTTCAGTCTCTGTTACGATACGAACATCAATGAACTAACACTGCTGCAATGGACACAAAACACCGTACCTTCGAAAGGAGGGTGATTTTATTCCATCCACATGTGATCACTGGTACATCGACTTGGTCAGTAAATCTTGCTCTTTAGCTCTCTGTCCCTGCCTCTGTGTGTTTCTCTTTCTCGCTATCTCTCTGCATACTGGCCTCTCGCTGTCATAAACAACCACACCTGTTTCCATGGTAGCAGCAGCAGGCAGGCTATATAGTGTGCACTGTCCCTGGTGAGTGAGGAGGAAAAGGCGGGTGGGATGTAGCGGAGAGAGGGAGGGAGGATTAATCATGCTTCCATCAGCATCAACACAGCAAAGGGAGAGAGGAGAGGAGAGGAGAGAGATGTGGGGTCTTCCTGCACAGCACAGTAGGAGGAGGAGGAGGTGGAGGCGGGTCTTCCCTATGTCTGTATGCAAATCAACAAGATCCCAGAGTGCATATGTCACGTGACCACACAGAGGGAGGCTGGGCCTTGCACAGTTCTGATCTAGAGTGAGAAGGGCTGTGTCAGCTCAGCAATGATGTCATGATTTATTTTGAGGAAGTGATGTCAGGCCACTGCAGTGAGGCTGGTGTCTACAGCGCTTACAGCTGGATAGCCCTAACGTCTCAGCTGCCAGCAGATCCAGCTGCTATACAACAAGTGGTGATCTGAATGGACATATTGACTGGACAGAAAGAATATGTAAAATAGGAAATATGCTGGAGCTGAAAGCTAAAAGCATTCACAACTAATTCTGTTGAGTAAAGTCCCCATGTAGTAATTCCAATTCAACACCATCTTCTCAAATATTACCTCATGTAATTTAAATGTTTATCCCATTATTTAAATTTCAATTTTCGCCGAAGCTTAAAAGTTACATCTGCTTGAATCACATGCTGTGTATTATTATGCTGTAATATTTTGTGCCTTCAAATCTGCACAATAAGAAATTTAAATGATAGACAGGAGTCTGGTGTTTACAGACAGTCTTAGTTATTATTAGGCCTTTTCTTCTCATGAAAACAGCGTGTTGGAGTTTAGAGCGACTGGCTGTGTGTGGCACCACAATAGCTGAAATGTTCAACAGTAATGTTGATTCTTGTTTAAATTCAAGCGACTCCTTTGTGAGCAGATACACAGTGTGTTGTATTTTATTGTGTGTGTGTGTGTGAGAGAGAGAGAGAGAAAGAGAGAGAGAGAGAGAGAGAGAGAGAGTATTGTCTATTGACTCAGCAGTTGTGGATCACGATGACAACAGCAGAGCGACTTCAACACACATCAGTTCACATCATATATTAGACCTGCAGTGGTTAACATGACACAAGGCCTGTAAGTGACAGTCACTTAGCTACACACAAATATAGTATCTGCTTTTAGACAGATATAACTCCATAACGTGTTTTTAAACAGTAAATGTTAGAGGAAACTTGACCTTATACATGATACAGTAAATGAAAATGACACCAAAAGAATAACACAAATGTCACAAAAATGAATAACAACATGACTGCTGCATGCTGTTATTGTCAGGCTATAACTTTGTGGGTCTTACTTTCATCTCAATGATGGTCTGCAGGGCCTTAGTTTTGCTCGGATCCTGATGCAGCTGATTTCTTCTGTGCAGTTCCTTAGAGAAAAAAACAACATTATGTGGCACACATACCGCAGAATGTATTGTTATCAAAATACCAATAATGCATCATCACACTTACACTGATCCATAAAGTTTTTAGTTTTTACATTACATAATCGCTATGCTTCAGATAGGTGAGTGGCACATACATGTTTTGTACTAGTCTGCCCTCTAGTGATGACAGAATATATAACAGTCAATTTTAAATACTACACAGTGCACCTGTGAATATTTGAATACACTACCAGTCAAACGTTTGGACACACATAGAATTTACCATGCTTTTCTTGGAAAAATATGTGTCTTTAGCTGTGTTACCATGGTTGCAAAGGTTTTTTTTAAAACTCAGTTATGCTTTTAGATGAATAAAATTGCATTAGCAAACATGTGCACGTATTGGAAGACAATATTAAAGTTTGCTGATATTAGGTCTGTAAATTTGTGTAAATATTTCTGCTACATAAGTCATTTACAAAATTAACAATGTCTACACTGTATTTCTGATATGATGATTTTCTATTTCTACTGTATTATACAAATAGATAGACACAATTACACAATACCTCTCGCAGGTGGATGTTTTCCTTCTCCTTTTGATCCAGAATGACCTCAAGATGTCCAAGCTGGGCCTCTGCCTCAGCAATGCGCCTGGCTCTTTCCTGTTCCTCCTCCTCAGATGCCCTCCCTGGCCCTGGGGGCAGACCCTTACTCTGTAACATCTCCAGCAGTTTCTTAATAGACTCATCCCTGGCACCCAGGGTCTGTTTCTGGGTCTCAATCCTCAGCTCCATCTCTTCCAGTGTCTTCCTAAGCAAGAAGAGCTCCTTGGCCTGTCTGTCGTGTTCAGCCTGCAGCCGACGGAAGTTCTCCTCTGTCAGCTCGATGGTGGTGAAGTGCTCAGAACCAGATCGGTTTCCGCTCTCCTGCTGCAGTAAGTGATTCAGATCTCGTTGTGTGCGTAGCTCATCCTGCAGAGCCTGGATGGTCATCTGGAGATGCTGGTGAACACACACACACAAAGACAGACTTAACAATTATTAAAATTAATTTTATACATATGGCACAATGAGTTTTTTGTGATAACACTACACAAGTGTAACCACACATTAACACACACTGCTGAAATGCTGTTGCACACAGTTCTGTGGAAAAATGCTACAGCAGGTCAAACATGCAGAAGACTTGACTTACCTTGGCATAGTTTAAAAAGCAAATAGACTGCAAAACAACTAATAATGTTAAATGTCAATACGATTTATTAGGCAAAAATTACTGAAAGGAATTGTTTTCATTTATTCTAGAACAAAAAACAAATACAACTCCTTTTGGAATCACTGAAAGAACTGTATTACTTATGACGGAAATATATCACAGCTGTCCCAATTTGACAGAGTGGAAACAGCTTCTAACATAAAAATCAAATCGTTTACAGGTACGGTCTGTGGAACTGCAAGGAGAATGAACACCATACACATTTAGATTGAAGTAATTAAACAAATTAATCTTATTATATAGTTTTACAGTGTTTATGGGGAAACATGAGGGTTCACAGGACAAGGAGGAAGACTGAACTGCTGTAAATACTTCACTTCCTCGGGGACGTAACAGGATTCATAGGAAAGGAGGTTGTATGGTGCAAAGGGACTGCCAGGTGTCTGAAAAAAACACTTCACACTGAAGGTGACTCCATGTTGTGCACACAACATGTGGTGCAAACATAGGGACAAACCTTGGTTCTCCTGGCATCCAGCAGCTGTAGAGCATGGGCAGAATGAACAGAAAAACAAATGTATGGTAAAAACAGAGCGTCAGAGCATGATGCAACAGAGACGGATGACCAACACAAACCAGCCAGAGTTTAAAGTGAGTGTATTAGTGAAAGAGTAAAAGTTAATTAGTCTGCAGTCCACAGTCAGTACATCACATTTTCACAGAAGACACATTTATCATCATGGAAGGAAAAGTGACGTTAATTTGTTAATGACTGTTTTCCATTTAGATTAGTTAGTTCCTGAGTCCTGACTCAAATTTTCTGCTATTACTAATTTAAAGGTCTGCCAAAAAATCAGACATCCCTAAAGACAAAATAACGAAACATGACCTTTCTGGAAAGAGATAAGATATTAGTTTAAAGTAGATTTAAAAGTGACCTAGCGATCACCAAAGATACACTAAATAAACAACTAACAGTATAAAACTGACAATTAAATCTATACTTTTCTGATTTATTACACTATTAAAACAGGAGAACGAAAAAAAACTAGTATTATTTCTGACGCATTATTAAAAGACAAAAAATCCACAGCTCATTTCCTCAGCACACAAAAAAGATGGTACTGAATGCATGTGAAATGTACTTTCCTAACCATCAGGGGGCACTGTTTGTGTTAGCAGAAGGAGCAGATGAATGTTTTGCATGAACCTGGACATCAGCAATATTCAATGGTTTTGGTCAGACTCACTTATGTGAGTCAGTGGTTTGTCATACAACAGAACCACCACCACCACATCATTGCCATCCTTTAAAAAATGATCTGCACACTTCAAAAAGCTTAAAAATGTAACATTCCATTGACAACTATTTTTGTGTAGAGTCATTCTTGATAAAACAGCACTTTTGTTACCATGTGTAGAAAATACTAAACCAATGAAAATGAGAAATTGTGACTATAGAAAATAGTTATAATATGTCAACCTGCTGTAACGCAGCATTTACTAAGTGCATTTTATAAGGAACAGAGAAATATTCAGCTGTTAAGCCGAACTCTTTTCTCTCACTTCATTCTTATTACTAAGCCAGCTCTCTCTCCCTTTGTCATCAGAACGCCTTCTGTCTGCCTTAATCAATAACCTGATGACTTGGAACTAAACTACAGGAGACAGTCCAACGATTCCATTTGCATAATTACACTGTGGGTAAAGTGACCTTATGGCTTTTCCTCACATGTCCCACTGCAGAACTGTTTCAGCCCCTATGTCAATCATGATTCAGCAGATATTGGAGGTGTGGACAACCAGTCTTAAAAGATGGCTTCCTTTCTGCTGTATATCCTGAGAAAAAGCTTCCAGAAGTTTGAAAAGAGCAAAGGACAAATGTAAAACTACAGTTCTTTCCCCTCTAACTGACACCTGGGGCAGTGAGGGATAACTGGCTGTCAAAAATCCGTTTGTGCAGAAACAAAATTCCTCAGAGAGCTACAATAGACAAGGACTGAGAGTCTGTCATTCCTTTCCCTCGAAATACAAAAGTCTGCTTACATGCAGGTAACATAACCAACAGGACACTGTATATTTAGTCTATCAAACATTGAGAACATGTGACAATGTTTTTCCTATGTGGCTTAACTGTTAGCACCATTAGCTTTGGTCACAAGCCAAACTATTTATATAAAACTTTTGATCTGATGTCCCTTAAAATCAAAGGAAACCCAAGTGTATTGCAATTATTCTAAATAAAATAACTAGGACAAAACATCTAGGGACAATTTACATTCATAGAAATAATTAGTGTTTGACATATTTTCATTTGACCAAAGTGGTCGACCATTTACTGGAGCTACTCTGCTAGCGTGGCCACAAATAAGCTACTGTGTCCACAAATTGATAATAAAAGCTGACGGCTTTCCACTTCTTTTAGGTGGCACAAGCACAAGCAGTCCTATGCGTGGTAAACAGTGCAGTATGTGTCCATATGTGTTAAAAAGAGTGGGTGTGTGTAACTGACAGATGGACGACTCTGAAGCGCTGTGTCAGAACAGCCTACTGCTCACTACACATCTCTGTGTTGCGTGCTAGGATGGCTGACAATATATAATTACACCCACATAGCCATGCCAGCAAACGAAGCATTTATGCATTTCAGCTTAGCTAACAGTGTAAATGCAGAAATCTGGGAAATGGGACATTACACAGTAGTTAGGTAATAATGAATGTTTCTTTATGTGTTAAATAAATTTTGTGCCCCATTCTACACAAAATTATCTCCATTATTTACACAATCTGCAATAATCATTAAGATTTTTAGCATAAAGCATTTACATATATTTCCCTCAGAAGAAAAATATGCCACTGGAAACAGCAAGAACTCATCTTCTTGTCCAACTTCCTGGTTTAAATATACACACATCTTTACCACATTTCTTACCTTACATGTTAAGCTGATCTTAACTCTAATCCAACATCCAAAAAACAGATAAATGCACTGTCTGACTGTAAATTTGTACGTATACTTGATGTGAGTGCCTCATGTCATTCGTAAAGACATTAACACCGTTTCTCATCATGAACATGACTGCTGCAAGCTTGTAATAAAAGAGTTAAATGTCAACTCTACATACTCCATGAATGAACACACCTGCTGTACCACCAGAACTATGAATCATACGTGCAAACAAAGAACTGTGACTCCCCCACACACTGAGAATGGTGACTAAACCAATGAACACACATTAGCAGATGGCCCAACAACAAAAGGAAGAAATATCCACTAGCAAATGTACAGACAGAGCAGTGTGATATGGGAAGCTCAGCCTCCATTTTGGGGATGTGTTGATGAGCGCTGACTGGGTGGCTGAGCAGCAGTGGTCATGACTCAGGCAGATATGGTATGCTCCAGCTAACAAATTTGCCTTAAGCAGTTCTTGTCCAGCTTCAGAACGACAAAAGAAATTCTGCTGAATAACGATTCTTCATTATAACAGCCTCAACCAGTTTCATTGTGTATAAAAAAACAGCCTGGGCTAATCATCACCTCGAGACGCAGCCATCGACTGTTTTTATTAAAACTCTGCAGGCTACATTTGGTATTTCACTCACAGTAAAGTGCAAAACATACTCCGAGACCTGAAACAGTTTTTTTCTTATCCTAAAATATGTAAAAAAAAAAAAAAAAAAAAAGAGAGAGAGAGAGAGAAAGAAGAAAAGCGCATATTTACTAATCTTATTTTTCACAAAATAAATAATGCATGGCATTTGCTCAAGCTAATAGAAGCCTGGGGCACCTGATGCAATTGTAAAGGGTGCCACAAGACAGATGTAATGATTGGCCTGAAATTACTCTATTATTAATGAGGCAATTTGCTCCTCACCATCTCAACAAGCCCAATGGGTGTGACCAAACCATCCCATCATAAGTATACACTTACATAAGGCTGCTTCACAGGCTCAGAAATCAAGATGGAAAAGACCAATTATAGTACCAAGGCACATCTGCCTTTTATTAGCTGACATAGTTCATTAATGAACCCCACCAGAAGGCATATAAATATCTTTCAGTGCAGTGTGGGAGCAAGCACTGCTGGACATGACTGAGAATAGAGAAGGAGTCTTTTCCTTGTATCAAGCACAAAGGCATAAAAGCCCACACTGTACAACTTTTGAATTCTGCTAGACACGTTCACAGAATCGGCAATGTATGTGGCCAAGCTAAAAATATAAACAATGGTTCACACCAAGTATTTAATCACACTGAACATTAGGAAACAGTGGAATGATGAATGGCTTGGGCTATGTTAGAGGCAGTGTTGGTTTAGCCTGAGCAGGCACATTCTTCCCCAGATCACTTTCGCTATACACGTACAACTGATTCACATAGAAAAGAATCAAAGGACCTCTGGCTCCTCTCTAAGGATTACGGCAGGTAAAGTCATCCAGTTGTAAAACAGAGAGCTTGACATCCTTCCCTTTAAGAATGAGCTCTTCGCAGCCTCTTTAAATGCAAACAAAATCTCATGAACTGAAAACAATTAGAGAAGTTAATGTTAAACAAATCCAAGTATTCAGACAGACAGGTCTCATTCCAGGAGGATGACCTTGAAGTGACAGTGTCTGCCCCTTTGAGTAATGAGTGTCCTACTGGCTTCTCTGGGCCTGACAACTTTACTCAACCAGACACAGAAACACAGACAAACTGGCAAAAAATCATAACCAGCTCTCAGAATTCAGCCTTTGTGTTGCTTGAGGCATCGTGCAATTTGCTGCATCATGCCCAAGCCCCAAAAAATCACTGTAGAGCTCAGTGCAGCCAATCAAGCTATATGCTGACCTATTCCACAAGCTACCTCAGTGTTTTATGCGCTTTTACTTGCAGTTGAAATCAAACTTATTCAAGGGCTTTCTATCCAAGTGTCCCAGCCTGCACTATGAGTCAGCTGAGTATTTTCTGTAAAGAAATGTCCCAGTGATTCTATGATAAGTAAAATGATAATGTAAGCCTGCAACTGAAATGTATCATAAAGTTTATTTAATTGATAGAATATTTCCATACTGAAGGTTTAGTGATGTTGAATCTGACATCCACACTTTTATATCTATATGTTATTTTCAACTGACACATACAAAACACTGAAAGGAGCAGGGACAGACAGTGGAAGATGATCACAGTCTGGGCAAGTAAAGGACAGATAGTGGAAAAGAAGACAAACAGAGGGAGCGATAAAGACAGAGTGTCCTTGACATTTGTTTCTGGGTCTTGTGCCTACTCTTGTCAGCATGTGATTTAACTGGGTCATGAATAGACTCCCAAGAGAAGGCTAGCAAAAAATCTTTTGACATCTCATGCTCAAGGGCCAATCTGAGAATAACCTTTGAAAATAAACTAAAATTAAGTGATGCTGTGGCATTATGCATTTCACTCAATTACTTAATAACTGAGAGCAGCTTTGCATTGTTAACACTACGGGACATAAAATGGTTTTGCATAAGGCACAAGGTTGAGTATTTTGGCTCAAAAATCAGAGTATAGCGAACACGATTAAAGAGTTTAGTACTTCCTGTGACTCCTGTGGTCTGTCTCACATTGATTCTGTGCTGACACGGTACTGAAAGAGAGAGTGTATTTAAATATTTATGTACAGCAAGAACTCTTTCCAGAAAGGTTTTCACAAGTACTGAAAATGACTGACTGAATTCTTGGACAGAGGAAGACATCGGAGAGGAGAGAATTGTGAGAGCAGAGACACAGACTAGCAGCAACAGAAATGTGCTGCAGTAATGAGTGGATTATGACAGCTAGCTATGACAGTCTCACCTGGTTCTCCTCATGAGTGACTCTCATCTGCTCTTTAAGGATTGACGTGCGTGCCGCCTCTTCTTTCCTCATTATCCTCTCCTTCTTCAACTCGGGACTCCAGAAGCTCTTGATGCTGTTGGTGGAAGATCCCAACTTACTGTCCTTCAGGTCAAGCTCCCTGCGCAGCAGTTCATTCTCCCTCTGCATCTCCCTGAGCTGGGCCTGCATCTCCAGCAGCTCCCCCCCACTGCCTCGCACCGCCTGCCTGAGCAGGGCTGAGGGCACCCCCTGGTGGTGGTGGTGGTGGTGCAGCATGGAGAGTGAGCCCAGATCACTGTAAGACAGAAGGTCAGCATGGGGCAGCCCCACTGAAGCAATGTTGGGACTGCTGCCCATGGCTGTGACACGGCCCCCATACATGGCCCGGCTCGCACGACCCAGAGTCATAGTGCCTTTGGGGTAGGTAGCAGTGGAGCCTACGCCCTCATGGTCACTTAGGTACATGGGCCCGGAAGTAGCATAGGCAGCGTTGAGGGACTGGATGTTCTCCATGGAGAGCGTCTTCCCCCCCCCACCACCCCCACCCCCGCTGTTGGCCCTCCGATGGCCCAGTCTGGGGGACCTCGGCAGGCGTGGGGACCGCGCGGGGCTGCTCTCTATGTGGCCTACAGCTCTGGCACTGCCGTACATGTCCTGTGAATCGGTGGTAAAGCCACCAGAGGGTCCTTAACAGGGGCGTGCTGAATTAGGAGTGCTTTGACTCTCTGAACCACTCGACTGACTTATTTCGTGCCTTAGAAGGTGTAGCTCATCAAATTCAGATCTAAAGAGAAAGGAGAGAAGCACGAGTCAGATGAACAATCGGTTTTATGTGTCACATGAAAGGTGCTTTTAAAAGTAGTCTCTTCAGAGCTTTTTGAAACAAACAAACAATTTGGTCTGCAGGATGCTACAGTTTGGATGAAAAAAGCAACAGTCCTGGTCTCTTTAGGACTGCATTAGTCAACATCAGCAGCTAACTGACACCTTTTCTGTGGCTCATATTTCAAATAGACGGCCTGGTAGCTCAATGGGTTAAGCGTCAGACTGGGATGCAGAAGTTTTTGGGTTCGAACCCCGTCTGACTCCTTATCCATCCCCTACCAGGTGTGTCTCTGAGCCAGACACCCAGCGCCTGTAAGTCGCTTTGGATAAAAGCGTCTGTCAAGTAAAGTAAAGTAGACCAAAGGATTTTCCCAGCATCACCCTGGACTTCCTACTGGCCAACATTTTTCTAAATCCCGTTAATGCTGCTGATACAGGCAGGACAGCATCTTTACGACGACACAGTATATCAGCTAAATGATAGACTAATTAAAACACAACCTATAGTAGTATATCTTATTTCTGTCTGATCCCAATCAATGATAGTTAAATGCTTTTTTCAGAGTAAATAATTAGGTCCATGGTCAATGTACAGACAATGTATATTTTTGTTAAATATATTTATTTTAACAATGTGTCATCTATTAAAAATATAAAAAAATATATAAAAGCTGTGTTTAAATAATTCCAATGCCAATGGTTGATTTTTTGTTTGTGCATCAAGTAATGACGTAGACTTAGCAGGTTCATGTGAGTGATATTAACCGTCTGCTCCCCTTGTTGTAATACTTCTTACATTTTCTGTAGATGTCTGGAATGTGAGTTTATTGATCAGATAGCCAGTAGGACATCAACACATAGCACATAGGTGAAACTAGACATGTATGTTGCAATACAAAGTGGAAAAGAGAGAAATAGAGAACTGACAGTATGAAAGAATCAGCTTTTCTCACTACAATTTTAATTAAAATGCGCAATTCAAAGATTTTAAAATAGTGCACATCCTTCTGGCTAATAAGGAGAAAGGGATATGGGAGTCTTAATTTTTAATGGTGTAATAATGGCTCTGCCATTTTAAGATTCAATATATCACTAGATATATGACAGTGGATGACTTATTAAAGTTTGAGATGGCAGAAAATGATGAATATTACAATGTTAAATACGTTTAATGTCACAAAGAGTAAGCTGTTTGCCAACAAAGACTGAAATGTCTAACTGAAGCTGTTAAACATCGCAGGTTGTCTGGAGATGAATAATAGTGGACCACCTGTAAGAAAACTGAACTATGGTGCTTTCTCTCCTCTGATGACACTTGCTGCTTGAACCCCAGTTGCCATGGTGACCCTGCCTTGGCTTACACAGATGAAGCACGTCAGTCGCCTGACATAATGGTAGCATCAGTTTCCAAAAGGTGAGTAAAAAAACTGTGGCCAAATATAGCGTTTGCGGACAGACAAAATTACAGTTCATGGCAAAGTGAACCCTTCGCCTGCAGGTCTCTTCGGAGACAACATGAGCTGCCCTCACTATGGCATCATCTGTGAGGAAACATTTGGCCGGGGGCAAATCACTGCAGCCTGGCAGAGGAGGAGGTCAGACATGACACTGTCATCTCTGGTATATTAACTAACAGGTGTCTAGAAATGGCACGTATAAAATAGCAGAACTTATCACTTGACAGCAAATCAAAGCTTCTGATTCATGAGAGCAGAACATCCCTGCTTTGATACAGGCCGGGGATCTTTGGTGCAGATGCTTGCTTTTCACTTTCTGTAACTGTCAGTTGCTGTATCCTTTCTTCTTTCTTTTATGAAAATCATCACTTATGCAAACACTGCTCAAAAGAAATGCTTAACACTTCAGATTGTGCACTCAAAAATGAATGAATTGAAACATGAATTGTCCCTGAAACATGGTTTGATCCAAAAAGTGAATGTAGGGTGCAACTATTGATTTTTTTATCTTAATTTTATTTATTAACAAAACCATTTATTTCCAGAAATTGTTACTGTAATCTGTGATATTATGTTATAAACAACACTTATTGTCAATTCATTATCATATGTTTGAATAATTAATTATTTGACTAATCCTTTTACAACTGGTTAAATTATTAATTACGTTATCAGCAAATCCTTTGACAGCACAATAATGTTCAATACCAGACAAAATAACATAGTTTTTACGTTTTTATTTCTCATTCCAACCTTATTTACGCTAAAAAATTTCACCTCTGCATCAGGCAGATCAACTCGTCAAATAAAGCACATTGCTGTGGCAGAGAGAAAATGACCAAAGTGAAGGAGTATCAAATGACTGCAGAAACAGTAATAATATTGGAAAATCACAGGGGAGGGAGTTGACAAAGCCAATTATAACCCGCAAACCTGCTCCCACGCTCTACGGATAACTGCTTGGAACCTGTGTTTTGTCCATATCCAATGTGCTTTATGTTGCACAGACCCTTGATGTTAATTTGAGATTTGTGATGTGGGACTATGAAAGTAAAATCTGAATTATTCGACTGCTTAGTTTATAATTGATTCCATGCAAATAATGCCCATCCTGTAACTGTTATTAATTCATAATTTTTTACCAGGACCAGAGAACCTGTAGGCCACTAAAGAAATGATCACTGGCAATTCAGAAAGCACTGGTGCGGAAACAGCAGAGAGCATAAAGAAAAGATTTCACAGCACCACAGGGGATGCAGAGTGTATCACCGGGGTCAGGCAGACAGTTTTCTATCAACCAATCATGACATTTTTAAGGCCGCCATACAGGCAATTTACTCTACTTTAATAAAACTGTAATGAATGGGACTTCGGGGACTTTGGGATGAGGCAACGTGCTTCCGAGGGCCTCAAAGAAGGACGTTGACTAAAAATAACCCTTGCAATGGGTTGATAATAGAGACGTTTCCTGTGAATAGAAGTGCCAACCGGTTCAGTGCGGCCCAGGGCTACTTAGGCAGGCGCAACACATGCAGCCCCTCCATCACGTATTCTACTACAGCGCTTTAACGCCCCACACTGAACCTCCCACCGCTTTCTATTGATGCTTAACTGAATGAGAAAATGTAAATGTGCTACAAATAGCTCGTCCAGCCTGCCACCAAATTCCTGTGTTTAACAGCAGAGCAGTTTGGGTATAAATTAGCCCCTAAAATGGGAAATTAATCAGAAACCATGTGGAGCGTCCTCGCCGTGTTTGTCTTTCTCACAAATAGTTATATAATTGTAATTTCTCCTGTGTCTGATTGTTTAGGCCTTATTAGTTTCATTTGATGCAACATAGGATGGCACGACCCAGCTTGTGACAGCTCAGTGGGCCTACATTTGCGCTGTCTCCAGCATGCTGTGCGTCGATCACCTGAACGCACCGAGACAATGTTAGTCCCACACGCCGCGGTGAAGCCCAACGAAACCTTTATTTTGAAATACGGCGCAGCTCTCTCGTTTCAGCCGGCGTTTAAATGCCAGTTCCCAGATATCTAGTGAGCACTGACTGGCTTTGGCTAAGCAATCAGCGACCATGGAAGGAGAAAGATGCTTCCGAGCCGTGTAGCCTGCTCTCGGCTCGTAAATGAGAGGACACTCAGCGCATTATCGGCGCCGTTACTGCTGAAATGAAGCGCGGAGGGGCTCGGTGTAAAATGAAAGAAACAAATGTACCTTTATCGATGTTAATTCCCATCCTTCGCCGCTCTAGACGGCATCTTGTCGCCTCCATTCACGCCAGCAGCCTCTCTCCGCTTCCTGCGCTGTCATTGGGCAGTGGACACGCTCTCTCTCCTCCTCTACACACCAGGGAGCAGCATCACCACTACTGCAAGTGGCAGCTGGCAGGAGGGGGGTGGGGGGGCGAGGCCTGCGCTGAATTTCATTTCATCTCGGTGCTGAATGAGAGTCAGTCACATTAGTTAGAAAGATGTTTGAGTCATTCCTTTCATATTCCAGCTCATTTGGCTCACATCTGTTTAGCATCTCATGTGATGACTGACTCACAGAGGTTTGCAGGTAGCACTGTGATGTAGACACAGTACATTCAGGGGTAAGTGGAAATGTGTGATTTGGATCAGCAGGTAGACCAGTGGATTTTTTTGCCCTGAAATTGGACCCTGGATGGTCCCCCTAACACCCCCAATAAGCTAAGCCGATGCAACGCTGCAGCATAGACTTCAAATCATTTTGAAAGGAAAGAGAAAGGAAAGATTATTGTAAAAATATTCTGGGGTTCCGGGGTTTAGCTTAGCCTAGCATAAAGACTGGTTCTGTATAAAGGAAATAAAATCCACCCATCAGCACATCTTGACCCCACTAAGTAACATGTTATACTCTGCCTTGTGGTCACAGGAACTTCATATGTACCATAGAGGCAAGAGAGTGGTGCTACTCAGCAAAAAAAGAGAGATGTATCTTTCCTATATTCTTTCAAGTTCAGGTTTTAAGTGAAACTGCTGGAAAACCCATAAGCAGTGACATATAGTGTTGTCCGTTATCAATAAACCGGCCTCTATAGTATTCAGACTGCCAGCGTTATAAATTCGATTTGCTTGAGGGTAGCGACAGATTCTATGAGCAGGTCTGACAGAAGAACTTCTGTTTCACCATGAGTCAATCTTCAGTTATGTGTCACACACTGACTTCACCATGAGGTGAGTACAGTACGTCCTTCAGAAGTGTTCGAACAATCAGCCCTGCAGGCTTTTCCAAAACAACCTCCTGGAATTACAGGGACTTTCTCCTATTTTGACTTGTAAACATTGACGCTAAGTGTGCCTGACAGGGCCCAGAGGACAGGCATCAGCATTTCTGTGTCCTGAACAAACACACAGCACACAGAGTTTCGTTTTCTCTGTCTACTTCGTTCTTAGTGTGTTTCTTTCCCTCTCAAACAAATACACAAGGTCATATGAATAAGAACGTGGGAAAACTGGTACACAAACGAGATAGAGTAATTCTGTCAACAACATTTCTGTTGGCTTTGCTTATTTTTCGTCTCAGAGTTTGACCTGCGTTATGTTTGTGTGACTTCCAGTACATACCTCTGCTCAGTGCTTAGGAGCTGTCACAACTTTCCTCTTTCCACATGTCTCTGTTTGTGGGGCTGTCATGTCTGATGAGACAATTTTGCCTGAAACCACACAGACACGCTTATTTCTTGTCGAGTATACCAAATGGATATACAAGACGACAACAACTTCAAACTGGGCAATCAGATCAGACCTCTGAAAGGAAGTTAAACACAAATACACATGATTTTTGTTTAGACATTTAAAAAACAATACATAAAATCCTCAGTCAACATTGTTGACATAGGCTCTGCACTTCCAGAAGAAATTTACTATATGTGCATCATTCAATAAGTGACTTAATTACCCTTAATTTCAGCATACATACCGCTGTGCAATCTAATTTGAGAAGCCACCTGCCTATTTACCACATAATTGGGCAGTCACACCAAAATCCACCTCATGGTATTTACTTGTGCAGGAGGGGACCGAATATCATTAGTGGGATCTGCAAAGTTGTCTGTTCTTACATTGTTCTCAGCCAAACTGCAACACTGAAGTATTTCACCTGAAGATTTTAACTTAATGTATGAACTGTAATAAGAGAAGATAGCTAACACTGCACTGTTTACCCTGTGTAATTGAAACTTGAATTCACGTTGATGTTCTTAACCAAGTTGTCACAATCTAAGTCATTAAATCTGAATAGCTGTTGCTGTAAACAACAATAATCCTATTACTGTACAATTTATATTTATTTATTCATAAATACTGGAGGCTGCAAATGAGGCAGTATGAATTAGAAATGTATCCCACCAAAATGCTCTTCATACATCTATTCATTTCCATAAGTTACCACAAACAAATCCTTAATAAATAATAATGAACTGAAAAAAAATTCTTGTCAATACACAAGGGTTGTGTATTGATTAGGGAGCCTGTAGGACTCGCAAAGCAAGCCGATTAAGACTTAGAATGACAGGTGAGGGAACAAAACCTGAGCAGCCAGTCCTCTCCGGCTCCATTCATTTGTCAATTCTGCTCAGCAGCCTGCTGGATCTTGACATTTCCAGGGCTGATAAGCTTGTAGGTCCTCTCTCTCTAGTGGCCTCTTGTGGTTTAATTGTGTGACGTGTTAGTGCAGCCAATATGGTGTTGTCATTGACTCAGTAATCTATGCAGTTATTGATTCTGGATATGCTGTCTTTACAGGATCCTAATATTATATTATAGTTAATTTCTTGTATTAGTATTCAATATTTTTTTTAATTCTGCACATATTAACTAGACAGTCGTGTCTTCCAGCCAACATGACTCCAACTGCCAAGAAATTTGTGACTGTAAAACATATCTGTATACTATCTGTGGTTCGTTATTTAAGCCAGAAAGAACTAACAGCCTAATTTTTTGACTAGTTGTTGTCACGTGAACACATTCACAAAGTCAGCTATAAATTTGCCTTCTCTGCTTCTAATTTTATTCCTAACCAGATGAGGGCAGCCAAGATCTGTAGATGTGACTGCTTTTCTCTATGAGACAGAGGAGGTGCTGCATGGGTTAAAGTGACCTGATGGCCAATTCAACTCGCTTCAAGTAGAGTAGTAGTAATAAAGTGAATCATAGTCAATTTAATTCATCTTTTTCTGACAAAAAGTTAAAAAAAAATGTCAAAGTAAAAGAAATGTTTTACAAACAGATATATGTGAAGGTTCTCAGTCATCCAGGTCATGGTTATCTCAAAAAGGTTTTATCCAAAGCAACTGGACTCGTTTGGTTTTTTGACAACGTTTCACCTTCCATTCCAGAGGACTTTCTCAAGTCTCAGACTTGACTGCTACTGGATAAAACCTTTTTGAGTTTACAAAGATCTTCTCTGCAAATACAAATCTGTGTTATGGGCACAAAGTCGATGCAACCATGTATTATTACATACTTTACTTTGCTTGGCAGACACTTTTTCCCAAAGCGAATTACAAGGAGCTAGCTATACTAGGATTCAGACGGGTGGTTTGGAACCTGCGACCTTCTGCATCCCAGTCTGATGCTTAACTCATTGAGCTACCAGGCCGATATTTATCCATAGGTTATCACCACATTTAAAGTAACTCATGGAGGGAATAGGCCACAAAGACACTATTGACTCCTATGAAGCAGTTACAAGTTTGTGATGTGATACATCAACTGTTGCCTTAGTTCAAGTTTAGATATGTAGTTTAGAGGATCAGTTATTCTAAACGCTCTTCCTCTTAAGGGTCAGGGGGGTGCAAGGGACAGTTCCACCTGTCACTTGCTGAGAGGTAGTGAAAACCCCGGATAGGCTGCCAGTCTGTAACAGGGCTGACATATAGACAGAGAAACATAATCTAACTAATCACCTAATCTAACTACAAGACTATGAGGAGCGGAATAACATTGCCAGCCCTCTGAAGCTCATTCTTCATCTCAGTGAGTCTAAAGGCTTGAGGCAACATGAACTATTACCAGCATAACAAACCAGAAATGCCAACAAAGGTCAAAATGCAAAAAAAAAAAAAACCCAATGTGTGATAAATTGTGAGACAATCAGTAAAACACTGATAACCTCTTCACATGATACCTCTCAGTGTAAAAATGTTCAGACTGCCTGAAGAGTAGATACAAAGTGAGCGTGAATAGAAGCTATTTAATTTGTCATGATTCTCCTGATACACACATTTTCACACACTCTCAGCTCAATCTCTGTATGCATTGGCACACTCTTGCTTGCCTGACTACCATCCACACCGGGATAAGTTGTGACCACTTCAATGTGTGAAGCCAGAGCTTATACAAGCAGTCTTGTTCTTGATTCTTGAGACTGAACAACAGTCTCTATCAACACGGCAAAGAAAGAGGGATACACACACATTCATGCAGACTGAAACCAATAACCACAATATATTTATTTTCTTTTTATTATTTTCTCTGTTTGGAAATTGCAGGGTCAATATTTTCATTTATCACATTACTTGACATGATGCACCAAAATTTACTCTATCTGTTTACAGGAATACACTGAATATAACACAAGGTCTCACAATGGATACACGACTGACATTTTGCTCATTGCACTTACAACAGTGAATGACATTTTCCCGATTTTTGTTTTTTTCTGCTTCTTCCTTTAACCCTCATCACCTTGCAGATCATATCCATCACATCGAAGACCTCCTGATGGTCTGACAGAGGCATTCCACTTTGCAAATGCCACGGAGGTTTGTTTGTCTTGTTTACAATCACAACATGTATAGAAACTCTACACAGACTGGATATGTTTTTGATTACGAGTTTTGTTCCACTGTTGTAAACAGTCAATACAAGTCAGCCACATACACTATGCTTATGCAGTAATGATAATAATCATCATCATTCTCATTGTTGTGGTATTAAATATTCTTTTTATACACAAAAGTTGGCAGCATTTACGGCATGGGGATGCACATGAAAGCCGTACTCAGAACTCAAAAGCTGTACAAAGAATGAATTTGTATTTACAATAAGAATGTGTATCTGTTTGTTTTTCTGTCAGTCAGGATGGCTGCACTGAAGGCTGTTTAGTCTTATACACCTAACATCAAACAGATAGCTTCTCTATCTCCTGTGATGATACAGACCTTAACTGTTCAGTTAGAGGCACTGTTACGTAACCTCCCTATTTTTGGATTTCATCAAGCAGTAACTGCTACCAGTCAGGCTTGTGCTTTCAAATGGACATGCCCTGATTTGTGAATAACTGACTGAACATTTCACTCATCAATATTTCCTAAATTGGCCTGTGAAAGTCAAGGTTCATTAGGCAAACCTTGGTGAAATCATGCCTTACCGTTTCTAAATTTAGGTACAACTCCCAAGAATATAAGATCTAATCATGCACCTTTCAAATGGCTTGGCTGCTGAGTGGTTTAATCAACAATGAAATATCCGATAGAAGCATTCCATTCATCCCACAGGTTATATCGACACCCAATATGTACATTGACACATATTAATGAGAAGTGCTGACCATCTGTATCACAGGTTTATAGCAGTAAGAACAGCCACTGCAAGCCAAACACTGAGGAGCCCAGGTCAGCCAAAACGCACAAAAACTGAATGAGGGCTTACAAACAGCCAGACAAAGCCAAGCAAACCCATGCTTCAAAGCAACATGATGGTGGACATTCAAAACTGACAGTCTACACAGTTTACCCTTTGGCAACAAGTCCCCAGTGTGGGGAGTGAGGGGTCAAAACATGCCACGAAAATAAAAACAATTTTAGTTCAATATTCAATATTCAAATTCATACAGACAAGTTGCTAAGTAAAAACATTTTCATGACCTTTTTTTTTTACTATTTCAGTTTATGATTTTGTTGTTTTCTTGTGAATACAGTGATGATAATAAAGTGTTTTAGGCTGAATCACTTCCAGGTTCAAAATGAGTCATTGCATAGAACATTTGAATTAATAATTGCTTTCATCCTGTCCTATATCTGTATGCATATGTGTGTGTGTGTGTGTGTGTGTGTGTGTGCGTGTGTGTGTGTTTGTTTACACAATAAGAGGCAGTGGGACCAGCTTGTTAGTGAGATCATCATGGAGAATCGGTAACCTCATTAATCAGCAGGAAGTGTGTTCAGTGGAGAAGTCAATTAACCTTGGCTCTGAAGTGTAACTAGGATGTGTGTGTGTGCACATGTATGTGTTAGTGTGTTTGTACCTGTCAGCATGCTCTTATGCATCTGCACATACCATGCATGTCTAGACATGGTACAGTACTTGTAAACCCTCTGACACATTGTATTACGGCTATTAAGCGACAGAAGTGTTTTACATTTCCCATCATTAAGTTAAACAACATTTATACCATTGTGCTATATACCATTTTCTGCATGCTATTGCTTTTAAAATCAACAAGCAAATTATTTGATGCAAGAAAACAGATTTAAACATAAAAGTGAAAAATATACAGTAACGTTTTACCAACAAAAAACACAGAACAACAAAAAAAGAGTCACTGGAAAGTGATTCCATAAATACACAAATGACAAATTTACATAACTAGATCTCTCTTAGATTTGTTTTATGTACATACAATAGTATACAGTTGTGTAAAAAGAAATGCATGATAATGTAGACATTTGAAAACATATGAGGTATACAAGTAAAAACATGTACTGAATAAGGCTCTTCAATTGATAAGAGGCAAAAATGAAAAGAAACTAAAAGATGAGATAAATCAACAAAAGGATAAAGTCCCAGACGTCTCTGGGACTCACTGTATGATGGCTTTGCAATGGCTAATAAAGAGCCGTGGCCACGCTTTCATTTGGTCCTCTCATCTGTGTGAATCTCACACTTGTGGGCACACTGGTAGTAATTCCCTTCACTAAAAACCTACAGCTAATGACTAGTGGCATCTCATAGATGGTGAAAAATCTGCTTCTTTTTTTTAGGTTTTTCAAATATTTGTGTGCGCATTCTCAGGTCCACATTTACACAATGCATTCTGTAGACATCAAAACAAAGAGAAGAAAAATAACAACACATTCAAAGAAAGGGTAAAATTCCCTATACTGGAATGTACTGTAGAGACCAGAGAAACCAGGCATTTAAAGACTGTAGTGGAGTCATCAGGGTGGTCGTCATTGCTGTGATACACCTCGTCTACTCCAGGTATGTGGCGTCACTGTGAGCTAAGATTGGTATCTTTGGTACAAGGAAAACCTATGAAAATCTGTCTTCTCATTTTTTTACACTGTGTTTATCATGAAAAGGCTCTAGAGACATCAATGCACAATCAAACATCCTTGCCAGAAGTGCACTCCTCAGACACGGGGGTTCCACTACAACTCCTGTAGATGGTGCTGTGAGGCTTTCTTTTTTGAGTTCTTTGAAAGAAGCGACATGGCCAAACGTGCTGGATTTCTAGCGTGGTATCCAGGTGCCTCAGTTAGTGGCTGTCTACTGTCACACAGGTCCCTGGAGGCTTTCTGCAGGACTTGAGTTCCCCCTCCCCTTCTCTCATCTGCTTCACTGCATTTTCATTACTGACTGTTGTTGTCCTCCTGAAATAAACATATTAAAGATGTAAATGTTGGCAGAAATAAATTAACTGTTAATGCACAATATCAAACTCACTCTACCAGATGTGAATGCAAATGCTGCCACACACACAACACAAATATGATCCAAGAAATAAAAAGGAAAAGAAAAACAAAAGAAATCAAAGATTTATAACAATTTGGTTTTCTAATGATCTAGGCTTGTTAGTTTGATATGTTTTCGTCCCGCTAACTCCCCACGAGCCAGTCACAGCTCTGCTTGTATGAACTGTAACCCACTGGAGTGAAGAGACTGGCCTGCTGCTCTGTGAAGGTTTATCTCTTCATTCCCATCTGAATCATTAGACAGGGCACAGACACAGTGATGACACCACAACTGATTTTAATCCAAATGTCAACATAGAGACTATAACAGCTGAATGAAAGACCTTCATCCAAATGAGCCTCAACTTCTTTATGTGCAAGTCACAGAATGTGTTTTGACAGAAGCTAAATAAAGTGCATTGAATTCTGTATTATTTGCGCTTCTGGAGTTCTGCTCCATTGAGCGGAATTAGTTCATTGGTTCATTGTTCCATAAGTGATGGTTACCATGAGTCATAATTCTGTGTGCCTGCATGTGCTCTTGTCCCTGTGTGTCTTTGCTTGTATGACATTAAATCCAAGGCACAGTTAGCCAGCACAGGCTAATTATAGCCCAGTGTGTTTGGCCCAGATCATTGCAAGTGTGTGAAGTCAGGAGGTAAAAATGTCCTTTTTTCTTGGCTTTAGCCTCTCACCTCTGCTGCACAGAGTTCACAGATGTTCTGTCTTAAATTGCCTGACCTGACATACCAGTAAACCAAATAAATAAAACACTGAAGCAAAGAACAATATTAATGTATTTAGTTAGTAATCCAGCCATACAAGCACACTGCATATACATGAGTGCACACACACATACATATATACAATAACAGATTTGTCCAAGTGGTTCATAGTGTCTTACCATTGGTCCAGTGAGGCATCAGACGTCTCCACAATCATCATGCTAGTGCTGTAGTTCTGTCAAGGCGTCCACTTACTTTCAGGCTTCCTCCGTCCTATGCTCATGTCTTTTAACACCATGCTGACAAAGCTATCACCCCTACTTAATTCACTTCAGTCGTGTGCTCAAGTCTGGGGAATTCAGTGCTGACAAGGCATCCTTTGATTCCAGCTCTGTTCAGTAAATTGGGGCAAGGTATAGAGGATCAGTGCACACATGCAATCACAGCATTTAATGAGTCATCAGTTCACTTGAGTTTTCTAGTTATACACATATGGACTGCTATGCTAATCTATGTAAATATCAAGCTGAAAACGCTTAATCCATTAATCAAACTGTGACTGCATTTTTTGTTTTCACACATTGAAAGTATTAGAGGGTGAGAAATAAAACTAATCAGGTAAAATAGAATGCATGACCAGTGATGAGCTGTTTAACGAGTTACTACATAATTGCAGATGCAATTTTATGAGATATTTGTCACAGAGTGAATAAACATATTATCATTTTAATTAGTTTTCTTCTAAGCGACTTGCCCAACAGGGCAGGTAAGCATGCCCAACAGAGCAGATGAGCTCCACAACCACCTACACAAGTCCACAAATTTAGCTATTGCAATGAGATACTCACTGATGCACTCAAGATCTCTCTTCGTCTTTTCCGTCTGTATTGTGACATTTATTTAATGCAATTTTAATAGGTTTTTCAAGTATAAATCTACCAATCCTTCTCAGTTCAACTCTGCATGTCCTGCAAAAAACAAAGTAAACAAGTGAGGCAAAACGCAATTACATTTTCAATTTCCCAAATCCATTACTTACAAGACCCTTACCCTCCTCTATTTAGTTCACCAAAATGAAGTGAACTTCTTCCCAAGGCCAGACAAAGCTATGAAAAACACATAACACACAAATATAAATCTAAATTAAGCAGTGAAATCTTGATTAAAGATAGTATAATTTTTGGTTAATGCATTCTACATTTAAAACAAAAACTGAATGAGAAACCTTTCTACCCCTAAAGGTGAGTTGTAATAAACATACCATCTCCCAGTTTTCCCGCCTGCTCTGCGGCTCCCCCTTGCAGTATTTTGGTGAGAACATTTTCCCCTTCAGCAGGTGTCTGTCCTGGTGCAGCGCTGCCTATACCTCCAGGTTTGCTACCAATCCCGACTGGTGCGGCCTTGGATCCTGCAAACATCAGTTATAACCATCACATACAGTGTTTGCTTAGAGTAAGATTTATGGCACTGGTGAAAATGTGACTTACCAATGCCTGTTAGAGGAGGTGTAGCTATTTTGGTAGGCTGGGGTGCTGGTGGGACTCCTGTTGTGGTTTTCATTCCTGTAGCGATTGCTGCAGATGCAGTATCAATTTTTGCCTACACAAAATTCAATAGAGACAAAATCTTGGCTAAGTTTAACTTTGATGCAATTTTAGATTTGATATTACACGTTTTTCCAGATTGTCTGTGATGTCTCAAAATCATCATTCAACTGTTTTGGGAGTATCTGCCATCATACTTCTCCTATGTTCATGTATTCAATGTAAGTAAAACCAAGTTTAAGTCTACTAACCCCTGTTGTAGGCGGCTGCCCTGCTGTAGAACCTGCTCCTGGCTGACGTGCCATTGGTGGGGTTTGGCCAGATTTGGGCTGCTGCTGTGCTGTTCCGCCTCCTGCTGTGGTTATTGCGGGCTGGCTGCTTTGAGAGTTCTGGCTGTGTTGCAGTGGTTGCTGCTGCTGATGTTGTGCACTCTGCTGCTGGGCCTGTTGGGCACCATCAAGTGGTTCAGAATTTGGAATTTTCCCAGACTGACCCTGACCACCTGCACGCTGCTGCCCACTATGACCCTGGGGGGGTGGTTGTTGTTGCTGATGTTGCTGCTGTGGCTTAGTGCCTGGTTCTGCGACATCCTGCCTCCTTGAGCCTGCACGATCTCCTTGTGTTCTCTGACTCCTTCCCCCAGTACCACTATGGTGATGACCAGAGGCTGAGTCACGAGAGAAATCTCCTGAGTTCCAGGGACTTCCCTGGACAGAGCGGGAATCTGGACCACTCCTTCTCTGTGTAGATGAGGAACTCCTGGCATCAGTGCGACCAGATGGTTCCTTGGGGTGTGTCCTGGAAAGACGGGACCTAGGATCCTCAGATGAGTGGCGAGAAGAGCTATGTCTACCAGCACTGCTGCCATGGTGCCGGTGTTCCCGTGATGTTGTTGAGGAGGAGTGTCGTTGGTTGTACTCATCCTGGGCACAGTATTCCTCTGGAGGTTCATCATAATCATGATAGGTGTGTTTACCACGTCTACCTGTTGATGAATGACCTCCACTTCCATGATGTCTTGAACGATCAGAACGAGCCTCTCGTGGCTTCTCAAACCAGTCAGTCTCCTCTTGGCCCAAATGGTAGGCTTTTCAAAACCAAAACAAACATTATGAGTCATTTGTTTTTATGTGTTTAGAGAAGAAGCATGCAGATTGTAGCCATGCAAAATATCTTGGAAAACATGCTCTTTATTCCAGGGCCATGCAAAAAAAAAAAAAAAACTGAAAACATGACATAACACAAAAAACACATTAAAAACTGTAATAGTGTATAAACCAGGCATAGTTGGCTTAATTTATGACAAATAACAATCCATAAAAAAGAGACAAATAAAGTATTGGTGTTCTTCTCAAGGTTCCATACTTGACATGCAGCCTCTTTCCAGCACAACTTAAAGGTGAGAGGAATGAATTACATGCAGCATGGATGATTCAGCACCAGTTACCTTCACTGTCAGAGACAGCACAGTGCATATCGTCTACGAGGTAAGGATCATCGGGTTTAAAGACATGACTTCTGGGCAAGTCTTTCTTGTGGTGATCCTGCACATCTGGCAGAGAATGGCTGGATCCATACTGGTTTCTCACATCGTGGGCTTCTGATATGGCAGCAGTTCTTCCCATACCTACGGGCTTGCCAACAGGACTGAGTGGACTCTCTTCTTCTGAATTCTGGCTGCGCATGGGAGGCCTTCCACTTCGTCTTTGAGAACGCTCCAAAGCATCCCTCTCATAGGATTTACTTCTGTGGCCTGTGGAATCTCTGGAGGAAATCTTGTCCATACCATATCCTGTAGACCTGGACCTCCCAGAGCTGTACATTCTGTCCTCCTCCTCAAGACCCTCACGACTGGTGCCATAATATTTCTGCTGATCATATACATTCTTCTTCAGCCCATATGTGACATCATCCTGAAGCTTCTTGGACCTAGACGCAACTGTACAGCTGCCTCCTGTTGATGTTGTGATTGTGTAAGAGGCGAGGTCAGACTCCACATCCCGTGCTTCCTCAATAGGGGAGAACTTCGAAATCTTCTGCTCAATTCCCTGTTTCCTGTGCTTACTACGTTTAGAGGAGACTACTGCAGGGGCAAGATTCTTGGATGTAACTTTGTGGCTACTGGGGCTGCCCCGTGATGTGTGTTTATAATCATCATAGTAATAGGTAGAGCCTCCACTTACTGTAGTGCTGGCGCGATTGTCCACTGTGTTTTGGTAACCCGTTGTGCCAGTATGTCTGCCATAGGCATCGACAGATTCATCTTCAGGCCTACCATAGGCACTCCCACGTGCAGGGCCATTCTCACTGCGATACCGTCCTCCTACAGGATGACCGAGACTATCAGTGGGTTGGTTTGTGTTGTCCTTTGTCAACTCGCTGATGTCATCAATCATGACATAGTTTCGGGGAATATTCTGTTCAAGGTTAGAAGTGTAGAGACCATCTGAAGCATAAGCAGAAGTAGGGCTGTCTGCAGAGTGAGTCAAGCCAGGCTCAGGTGGGCGGTATTGTCCATATGCATTGTTATAGACTGAGCCAAAGTTGCTATCTGGAGCTGATGAGGCCACTGACACTGCTGGGTTACTGATGACCTCATAGTTGGTTGGGAATTTTTGCTCAAGGTCAGCCAAAGAAGTTTGCCTTGGTCTCTGATGGACTGTAAGGATCTCTGCTTGGGGCTGGTATGACAGGCCAGGTTGGTAAGAGCTGTGGCTGGGGTAAGGGAGGGTTTGGCCTGGCATAGGCTGAGCAGGTTGATGAAAGCTTTGGTGACTGTGTTGCTGCATGCCAATGTCTGTCTGGTAGGAGGTCTGGGCATACATGCGAGAAGAATAGGCTCCCTGGTTCTGGTAACCAGGGCCAGGTGGGGGATGGGGCTGGAAGGTTCCTGGCTGGGGTGCAGAGGATGAAGGGTACTGAGGAGGTTGGAAACCTATTTGATGGTAAGCAGAGCCTGGCTGCTGTGTTGATGGTTGGTTTTGAGGATACGGATAAGTCATATAAGTTGAGGTTGAGGGATACTGGGAAGTTGCATTGAGATCATTCGTAAACTGACTCAGTGGTGCAGTGCTGGGCCTTGTCAGCAAACCATTAGCATCAAACGTTCCCACTGCAGCTGCCATCCTGAGGTTATTGAGCTCACTGTCTGACATGTAGTCCCGAGCATCACCCATACATCTCAGGTAAGCGAGCTCTCTTCTCTCTCTCTCCTTTACCATGGTCTCCTTACGCTGGGTGATGCCTAGCTCCAAATAACGCAGCTTGGCATCAATCTCTTTTTCTTCTTCCTCCAATTCAGCCTGCTGCTTGCGGAGCTTTGAAGACTCTTGTTCTACAGCTTTTAGTTCACTCAGGAGGCCAGCCTTGGTGACACCCTGAGCAGGCCTGGGAAGAACTCTCTGTGGCATGCAAGGAGAGCTGTACATTTGTGCTGGTGTAACAATGGGGAGCGGAGTCTCCTCTGGAGGGGGGCTGGGGAGAGTCCTCTTCACTTTCCTCATCAGAGAGTTCTGCTGTTGCTGCAGGGAGGCCATCTGCTGGGAGAGGCACATCAGCAAACACTGAGCTATAAACAGAATGTATTTATGTAAATTTCATTCATTACTGTAAAGAGGGTCCACACATTTCTTCAACCCTAGACATAAGTTCAGAGTTATGCAGTTTAATATGTTGTCAGCTTACGTGATGTTAATTACTTTATGTATGATGGGAGCATTAAGTCAATCAGTAATTCAATTAACATATTTTTATTCCATTATATTTACTATATTGTTGTACTCAAACCAAAGTTGCTGACACATTCATCTCCTAGATCTATAACTAAAGTGTGTTCATTATTATGCCAAACAAGTAACATTCATAATCTTATAGAATTACATATTAGTCAGTTGGTTCTCTACTTGTTTCAATAAGTGCTTGATCAAATTAGATTTGTTCTTTTCAATTCATATTTGCTTAATGTAGAATCCATACAAGTCATTATTCATTTTCATTCAAAATGACAATCTGAACAAAATGTGTTTGAGCAGCTTGTTAAAATTAAACATAAGCATGGAATGGTAAACATCCAAAATGCCATAAGACACAGTTCAATAAAGAAATTATACTTTGAGTCTTTCAGATTTCCTTTAAATGAATTGTCAGTTATATGATAATGTTCCATTTACTCGGATCAAATATCTACGCCTGTTTTTTAACACTTTGTATGATAGGCAGGTAAGAACAGTCAGGCATTACAAATAAAAACATTACTACAGTCAGCTACTTACACAAAAGCTGTGTTGGGTAAATCTCTGTCGCTTTTGTTAGTAACCATAAGAAAACCGTCCATGAAGCAATTACACTAAATATTTTAGGTATACATGCATAAAATACCTCTTATTTGTATGTTATCTTTGCTTTTTCAACTAGTCTTGGTCTGCGTGCAGTGTAATGTTAATTTATGTTAACCAGCTGCTAACAATCAACAAAAGCAACACACCAACAAGATTTCTCTGTGTTGTGTGTCCCCCTGGCAGCTCTTGCCAGATATAGAAGACATGAGAGAGAGAGATTAAGGAGATACAAAACAAAAGGAAGATGGGAAAGCTTTTCTTGCATGACCAGTTGCTTTTAGGTGAGCACTACCAAGCACCTTGCATATAAATGTATTTTGCTTTATAATTTTTGAACTAAGACAATTAGCTGATTGTGTATATAATGTTAAAGGTAGTTTAAGGTAGTTTATATTTGAACAAATACAATACGAGTGTGAGTGCGAAGGATGAGACATAATTTGTCCATCCTGCAAGATATTAGTGTGACCTAATATTCCAAATGCATTTAAAAAAATATTTATATTGATCAATCTTAAAGTTGAGTCATGGCAATTAAACTTCTTTCAGGTTAGGTTGAATTGTTTCACTACTCACCCAAGTCGCTTCTTCAGTCTGAGAAACGTTAGTTGGAGATTTTTTCTCCAGGTTGGTTTCACATAACATTTGCCCTGGACAGGTTTGTTAGTTGAAACAATGGAGGCGGAGGATGTAGGTGGCTGCAATAGTCACACCTCTGACAACCCCTTTTACCCCCATGAAGTGGGTCTACTCATGTGGTCTACCTCATGGATGTTCAAATTAATCCTATTTTTTTAGGGGATGGCTGAAAAGGCAGCATAATATATTAATGATCTGATGACAGGTTATGTCTAAGGCCTCTACCTGAATGAGCAGGTACATGCTCTTCTGTTTTCAGCTGTTTGGTCTTTCCATTGCACAGCTCAGAGCACTTTTTGCTGTATTAAACCACATACTCTATATTACTCTTCTTATGTTCTGGTGTCCAGTCTTTGGGGTTTCCATCTCAGTATTAGTGGGTTTGAAGTGGACCAGTGTGTACTGTTCTAGACTGTTCCATTGTCCTTTTTGTATAAAGGGACACTTGTGGAAGGACCACTTGTGATACTTCAGATGCCTGTCCTTCTATTGTGGCTCTGTTGAAAAGGGGATGTTTTCTGCTCTATTGTTTATGGTCCTGTCAATTTCAGATTTGTGTTGTAGTGGGTGATGTGAGTCAAACAATAGGTAATGGTCAGTACAGTAGATTTGGTAGATTTCTATTTCTATTTCTAATCCCTGACATTGTGACAGCCCGAGAAAGCCGGCTGGTTGTTTTGGGTGTCTTTCTTGGTGAATTTGATATTGGTGTGCCATGAGTTTATGTAGTCTGTGATACCTCCTGAATCTTTAATATATACCTGAATATTTACCCAGGTGTCATTCACATAACTGAACCAGTGGGTTAGTGTCATTCCCTGGAGGGAGTTGAGTGCTTTGTCCTCCACTTCTTCCATGTACAAATAGGCTACAGCAGGTGACACCAGTAAACCCATTGCACAGCCGTGGGTCAGTTAAAGTCACCTCTGAGAGAGATGTGACATCAGAGAATATCATGGTTTTTTCAAGATCTAGTTTCAGGTCCCTAAACATAGAAACAAACTTCTATGAATTCAGCATGTGGTGGTCCATGTGTCCAACCTTTGGTATTTAGCAATACTTCCTTCTTTTCTTCTTGTTAGCAAGTTAATGCTGCTGACAATGGTGGACAGAGGGAAGTTCGTTAAGACAGGTAAGGTGGGTGGCCTCCCAAGGATACAAAAGGTGATCTATACATTTCTACATCTAGCCACAGTATGCCCCGCCATTGTTTCACCTAACTAGCATATTCCTGTGAAGATGTGAATATAGACCAACATGTAGAATATATTCATGGTCTCCAACCAACTTTCCACAGATTGAAGAATCTACTTGCATGAGCAGTGGAAGGTTTCAACCTATCAAGAAAGAAGTTCAGTTGCCATGACTCATCTTACAGATAACATCACCTGGATGACCTAGAAAAATGTCAACCAACATTATTCAATGTAAATACAGTAAAGGCATACAGTACATGTAAAGTAAACTTTATGATTACATCTTGCATATGTAAAAATGCAAGATGTACCTGAAGCATTATTACTGTAATACTGATTATTTTTAGTCATTAGTTGTAGCTTTCATTTCTACATTGTGCACTGTGGATGAATTCTTAGAAACTACTGTTTGGGTTGAACATTGTAAAAGCAGGTATTTCTTATAAATACATTACCTACATATATAGTTTCTTCTATGTTTAATATTTTTAGCAAACATTAAAACATCAAAAAAGTTTCATACCTGGCTGTTGGAAACAGCTTGCTGACTATAAGGGGAGAACCTGTTCTTGACTGGGTCATCTGATGTGGGGCTGAGAGGCTTGGGATCTGACATGGAGCGCTGCACACTTTTTATGGGTCTGGGTAGGGTCTGGTGGCGTTGGGGTGATTCAGCAGTAAACGCCTTCTGCTGGGGTGTTACATGGGCCTTGTTGAGTTTCTCCTGAGAGGCAAATGTTGTTTCTAGCATGCGATGAGGAGACAAAGGAGATACAGGGGAGTATAACACCTGGGGAGATTTTGGGGGCTGACGAGATGGAGGATCATTATGTTGCTGCTGATAGCCAATTTCTAGAGGGTTTGGTTTCCTTCTCTCAAATTTAGCAACTCCTTGAAGTCTAGGAGATGTTGGATCAACTGTGTTTGCACCTACTATATGCAGACTTGTCGAGTATGGACTGATAGTTGTAGGAACACTCAGCTGAGGGGCAACAACACCCTGAGAATGAGACTCTGGTTCTGTCTGGCAGGCCAGACTCTCTCCCTTGTGGGTTCTTTCAGGAGCTGCAATGTAATGTAAAAGGTCAACCTTTGAGGTCTCTGCCATTGTGATGTGGATTGCAGGCGAAATCCTACCTAATTGGTCAGGTTCTGTCTGGCAAGATGAATCACTCGTGGTCTGAATTGCTATACTTGCAGAAGCCACTTTAGATGACCCTTCTGATTTAGTCTCGCTAGTCGGTTCAGAATGTTTGGATACACGTGATCGTCTGCGCCTCACTGGCTGTTGGTCCCAATCTCCTTGGTCTTCCTCGTCAGTCTGTACACTGCAGTCTGCAATACGCCTTGTTCTCCTACGCCTGTTCATGTATCTTTCCTCTCCATCCTCATCATCTGTTTGCACACAGCTGTCAGTAATCCTCCTTACAGATTCATCCTCTGAGCCATCTCTCAGCCGAGGCATGGAATTCTGCTTTTTTATAATCTTGGAATCAGTCTGTTTGTCGCTGCTCCTCAATGACATTTCTGAGACAGAACTGTGAATAGGTCGAGCAGCCACCACAGCTTGAACCACTTGTCCATCCTGCCAAAACTGAACACTCTGTCCATCTTGCTGAATAACTCTACCACTTTGGTCACATATAATGAATCCTTGAGGAGGTGCTCCTCCAACAACTACCCCTTGTATAGCACCCTGGGCAGATGTTGCTGCTGCCGCCGCTGCAGCTGATGCAGCAGCTGCGTCTGCAGCTGCAGCAACAGCTGCTGCCTCCACTGCTGCTGTCTTTTGCCTTTTTTGCTCCTCCAATTGCTGCTGGAGCTGCTGCTGTAAAGATTGAATTTGTTCAAGTTGCATTCTCTGTTGGGCCAGTTGTTCTCTCTGCATAAAAAGCTGTGTTTCTCGTTCTGCTTGTTGTTGCTGTAGGACTTGCTGTTTGATTGTCTGCAGCTCTTGAATCTCACGCTGAACAATGAGTTGCTCTTTTTCTCTGTGTCGTTGGAGCTCCATACGATCTCTTTCAAGCTCTTCATGCAGACGCAGCTGTCGTAATTTTTCCAATTCAACTCGCTCTCGCTCTAGTTGCAACATGTGCTCTTGTTGCTGACTCAATCTCTCATCTTCCTTAGATTTCTGTCCATCTGTGGAAGGAGAAAGTTTTGAACTTGATGCTATGGTAGTACCCTGGGTTGTTGCTTGTGTCTGGCCCTGTGGCAGATCTAATGGCTGGGGTTGACTGATGGGTTGAACTTGAGACTGAGTTTGAGTCAAAGACAAAGGTTCAGTTTGAGCAGGTAACTGTTGTGTCTGCATTGGCTGAACAGTTGGAAGCTGGCCTTGAGAAAGCAATTCCACACTCTGTGGGGTAAATTGCACACATGCAACATGCTGATCTGAAGTGGTTTGCATATTAGGTGTTGGAATATTTTGTGCTCTTAATTGTTCTGCAGGTTGGGTTGGTGTAATGGTGGTTTGCACAGCTACTGTTGTTATAGGCTTTCCAAGGTACATTGGACTTTCCTGGTGTGAGCTGCTTGCAGCAGGTACACTTCCTGGTGGTGACGCTGAAGTAGGATACTGATTTGGAGAAGGGTAGGAATATGGTACCTGTGAGGACAGAGGCATTCTGGGAGTCACTTGAGGCAACCTAGTAAGACTGGCCAATGGTACAGCTGTTACACCTGTAGGGTATGGTCTGTAAATTCCTCTAGGCATTGGACGCAAGACAGAGGCAGGCTGGGTGGTGATTGGCAAAGTAGAGGCTATTGGAGTGTTTATTGTGGAATATATCATGCCATCACCTCCTCTCCTGGCAGCAGGATACAAGGCTCGTATACTTGCTTGTCTAGCATTTATTAAGTTTGTTAGTGTTTGGCCATTAGCTGTTGGTCTTCCATCAGAGCCATAAAGTAGGTTTGCTCTAATAGATGCTAAGCTTTGCTGGAGATTAAGTCTACCTAAAGTTCCACCCCTTCCTGCTCCATATGGTACCATTTCAGGGTTATTTCCGTACCGGCTCCCAAAGTGGTCCACAGAGTTTAAAGCTGCACACATTCGACTGATCTCCCTGGCAGTGGTTGCACTGTACTGAGCCAGATTGGAGTCTTGTGATATTGTTACGTCATGTGAACTGTAGGCATAGTCAGAATTTATATTTGACATGGAACCATATCGCCGGAGGGGTAATGGGGAACCCGAGAAATCTCCTTGGTGACGCAAGTCTGTGTAAGAGCCATACTGTGCTCCCATGCCAAGGTATCCGCTATCATAACCTTGATTCATGCTACTAAGATCCATTGCCGGACTTCCCTGGACAGTCTGATAGTGACCAGCATCAGTCATTGAAGGTAGATTGGTATCAGACATTGAGGGCTGTATTCTTCCAGAGGGGATTATGGGCGGTTGATATGGTTTACGTTCATCGGTCACTCCTTGTGTAGCTTGAGGCTGGTGTTGCTGTTGACTGATATTGCAGTGCGCTGGATGGGCTGCTTGAGAGGTTTCAGTGGTAGGGTTTTTATCTGAGGACAGTGATGTTGATTTCTGAGTGAATGACCCTGAACAGGAACCAGCAAATGGCAATTTGTAAACAACATCACAACAAGCCACCTGGTTTTCTGGTTTAATCTGACCAGTGAGATCTAAGACCTGAGGAGGGTGAGGAGGTTCTTCTTCCTTTGCCAGTTGAGTCACTGTGCCTCCCTGTGATGTGTTACTCTCATTAAGTTGCACCATCATAACGTGGGGTTTACCTGTTGACAAATTCATTACTGTTGGCTTGTTTTTCAGTTCTAAGGCAACTCCACCATAGATTTCATGGGGAACATTTGAAGCAGCAGCCACAGAAACTGATGGTGAAGCCATGGGGGCTACTCTAGGTATGGCACTAGCAGATACTACAGGCTGGGCACTACTTGAATGAGTCACTACCAGATCTTTTTTGATCAACAGTGGCTGGACCTGATTAGCTAAATTGTAACGAGCAAAAGAGGATTGCTGATGGTGCTGCTGGAGCTGCTGCTCAAGAAGCTGTTGCTGTTGCAAGAGCTTTTGCTGTTGTAACTGTAGTTGTTGCTGCTGAATCCCAAGATTCTCCAGACAGGCATCGATTTTGGGTATAGATGGGTCAGTAACAGGCGACTTACTGTGGGTTAAACAAACAGCTGATCCAACACCCTGACCAAGATCCACACGATTTTGCAAAGGATCTCCATACACAACTGGTTGTTTGGGTTGTGACATGAACATAGAACCTGCAACTGTCACACTAACTGTGGTTGATGTAGATACAGATACGTGTGGCTGCTCTTGAGCATTCAGGTTCATAATAAGAGGTTGGACTGCTGTATGTCTACCAGGTGGTTGCTCTGCTCCTAAAGAGTATCTTCTCGTGTCAGAGGCAAGGGATGTTAGATCCATTCCCTGGTCTGTCATTATAATTGGAGCAGTCCTCATTGGGGCTCTTAGATCTACCACATTAGTGCCAGAATGTGTTTGGCCCTGAAACACAACCTTTGAAGTGCCTGAAATATTTGAGAGTTTACATAGTGATACATTTTCCATAGATCCACGACTATGCATAGTTGTGGTCACTGTGCTAATACCAACATTTACTTTTTCTATATTTTGAACTATCTGTGAAGAATGTTTCGAATACTGTTTTGTTGAATGCATTTGTGGTGATGTTGGAGAACTTGTGGTAGGGGAGTGAGAGCTATACAGTGTTTTACAGCTGCCCTGTGTTGGTGATGACAAAGGGGAAGTGGAAGAATTTACAGTCAGTGGTTTAGAAGGACTGGTTGTTTCATTGCCTAGTGTTATCACCATGACTGGTGACTCTTGGGAGGACTGCTGTCGTGCAAGACGTGGTGACATTGACCTTTGAGGTGCCTGAGCACCATGGGAGGCTGCAGCTGACGTAGGTCCACCAGGCAATGATGGTAGTTGCCTGACACTACCAACAGTGGGTCGTACAGAGGGCCCATGTGTTGGGCTCTGTGCTGGGGAAGTGGTGGGAGAGACAGGGGGGCTGGGACCTTTGAAAAGAGAAAAAACTTTAGAGGTCAGAGAGGATGCTCCAGAGTCAGGTGAAGCCTGTGTTTGCATTTGAGAGCCTGCTCTCTGGCCTGAAACCACTGTGCTACCTGTCTGTCGGGCTGTGGAAGTTTGACTGACATGGGCTTTGGTTGTGGAAACTCCAACAACACCTTCAATTTTGGCACTCTGTGTCATCATCCTGTTTTGTGTTTCTTTTGATAGATGCTGTGCTGCATGAATTCCTGGGATTCTGGGATCACTCCCTGTTGAAGAGAAGGTCATAGGTGCAGTAACCTGGGTTGGACTTGAGCCGGGGGTTAGGACACCGCCTGCTTGAAGATGATGTTTAACATCAGGCTGAGAGGCACCTTTCTGCTGATCACGTGTTGGTCCTTGCCTCTGCATGAGCTGAGCTTTTTTCATCATCTCCTCATAGACCTCTTCTGCACTTTTTAGTGTTTTATCAGATGGTGACATTGCTGAGGACTTTTCTGTAGGGGAGTAGAGTGATGTGAAGGTTGGAAGGTTATATTCATTTCCTGATTTGTATAGCTTTCCCCCAATCATCTCGAAGCCCTCTGCCTCAGAGTCCATAGAAGGTGAGTATTCAGAACATGATGATCTATGAAGCTCCTCCATCTCTGCAGCCTGTCTTAGTTCCTCAGTTGGTGACGCATCCTCAATAGGAGACAGATTACTAGGGGGAGTTTTGGATCTTTCCCTGCGTCTCTGTGCCCTCAGCTCCTCTTTATCCCGCTTAGTTTTTCTAGCAGTACTTCGAATTCTCTGTTGCTCTAAATCTCTCATCTGCTCCTGTTCTCTAAGCAGTTCTTCCTCTTCTCTGAGCTCATCTTCCTCAGATGAATCCTCAATGGTGGGCAGCAGTGGCCCATGGGAACGATGTCGCGCCTTGCGCTGCTGCTTTGCTTCCTCCAGTCTTGCTCTACGACTTGGGCTGCTGTCACTGTCATCCTCCATGGATGACACAGATGTAGGGGAAGTTCCAGAGGTGTAGCTGGGAGTGGTGGCAGGCAAAGTAGATGAATATTCCCCCTTTGATCGCTCATCTGGGGAACCTGTCAGACTCTCCATCTCTAACTCTGGTTCTCGTAGATCATGCTCAGTACTAAGCTCCATGTCTCGATTGTAGCTGTTGGTATTATTCAACTCAATGGTTTTAAAGCGCCGAAGGCCTCCAGCCATTACAACATCTTCCTCTTCATCTGCCTTATATGTCACTTCTGATACCTTGCTGTCATCCTCAAAACTATTAGAGTGGTGAGGCAGTCGTCGTCTGTCTTTGTTTATTTCCCCAGAGGTTTTATGTCCCCTTTTAGTTTTTTGATGTCCATATTCTTCCGTCTCCTCTTCATCAGCACTCATCTCCATAATTTGTCTCCTCATGTACTCCTCATCTGTTAATTCTTTATGTGACTTCTTCTGTCTTACTGGCAAAGGCGAAAGACCACTTTCGCTGCTGTCTTCCACATAATCATGACGAAGCTTACAACTGAGGTCATCCTCTGATTCATCCTTTGCTGCATCATCATCAGGACTGTAATCCCGGCCCTGTCCAACTGACAGTGAATGTGGTCTGTACTTCTGGTCTGCGGCAGTCTTTAACTCTAGAAGAGGCTTCATGGAACTTTCAAGCTTGGTAATTTCTGAGGGGATGGAGGCACCTCTTTCACTAAGCTTGATTCCATCTTCCCGAATCTGGCCTGTAATTTCCCCTTGAGAGCTGTAGATACCATCTGAAGAATATCCAGTGTCACTTAAACTCTGTGTACTTGATTTGTTGCAATCCTAAAGAAAGTGAGAAAGCAAAAGAGAAAGGTCAGAACCAAATAAACACATAATTCTATCTAAATTAACTCCTGGAAAGGTCTATTACAAGCCTTAGCGAACACTTGGCATCCCACTAGTTTGCCAAACTCATCAGCAGTAATATATTTTTAGGCATTTTATGTGTTTTATTTGTAAAATAATTAATTGTCCAGACATAATACAGATAAATTAGTCTATAAAACTAAAATATTAAAATAATGACACTGGTACAAACCCATTTTTAAACAATCAGATAGAGTAACACTTTGAGCCAAAATCAACCCAAATGTTTACTGTTCACTACGTCAGGTTTTAGATACTAAGCAAATTTAAATTTAAATTTGCATACAATTTTTGGAGGATAAAATGTGTTACAACACTAACCTAATCATAGCAGAGTGAGTCAAAACGTTAATCAGATTTTTATTTTAGCTAATTTATCAATATTAATAACATAGTTGATTAATTGAAATTGTAAAATTTATAACTCAATTTGGGTTGAGTATGACATTTAAATGTTATGTACACACAAATGAATAAGCACACTGACACAGAGTGAATATAACAGACAGCTGAAGATACAAACATTTACAGACAAATGTCACTAAGTTACATGCTTGTTTGCCATCTTTGCTGCATTTTCCATTGCATTCTTCGGACCACTGAAGAATAACGAACATGCTCAGAATGCTTAAAATACCACCACAAAGTGTCACATTTAACAAGAAGCTTGTTTTAGAAACAAACTAAATGTCTAGAAAAAAGGCATAGAAGAGGGGAACAGGCTGAAGATGAGATCGCGTGCTGAGGTCAGTAAGATATAGTTACAGAATGTTCAAAACTTAGAACCCCCTCTTATGATTCTGTGGGTTTGGTGTGTGTGTGTGTGTGTGTAAACACCTCATAAAAATCATCTGATCATAGCGAGTCTTTATATTAGAAAAATACAACCTCAGACAAAAAAACATCACACTTCTATACCTTTCAATGTAATATTATTTATTTTGAAAAATTAAACAAGTACCCCCTTACTGCTTTCACGGGATTTAAAGTGGTAAGATACAGCCAGGTGCTGCTATTCATCAGCCCTTTATTAGTTTATCACAGCTCATGTGCAGACTCTATAAAAGCAGATGTTTTGGCAGTGTGCTGGTCTAGAGCATTCAGGTGTGTCCTAACACAATGCCAAGAGTGCAAAGTTCGACAATCTACAGTGAGAAAGATCACTGATAGGGTGTAAAGTATTTAAAACAGCTGCCACTTTTCCCAGGAGTGGATGCCCCAGCACATTCACCCCAAGGTCAAATTGTGTACTTCAGAGGGAGAGAGATTGATGTTTTTGGAAACTTTGCCAGGAGAAAACCTTTTTAGCAAAAATTAAACACACCTGTTCATCAGCTAAAACTTTGTTGAAATTGCATTAAAGAAAAAACAAACTTAGGTTTTAAGATGAAATGGACTAGTCAAAGTCCAGTCCTCAACCTAATTGAAATGTTATCCTGGGACACATAAGCCCAAAAACCTCACTCAAATTAGGCAATGTCGGCCCGGTAGCTCAGTGGGGAAGGCACGAGGCTGATCGATTCCCAGCCGCGGCGCCCAGCCTATCCCAAATCCCACATACCAGGTGTGTCGTTGAGTAAGACACTTAGCGCTAGCTCTCCGGGCGCAGCCTGGTGGTGCCCACTGCTTCCCCCAGGGGGATGGGTTAAATGCAGAAGGACACATTTCACTGCGTGTTGTGCACTGTGTAACTATTTATGTGACAAATTATATTGGAATTTAATTGGATTTTAAAAGTAAAAGGAACCAGAATTTCTCCGCAACAATGTGAGAATACATTGAAACATACAAGAAACAAGGTTTCAAAGGTGGGTCGACAAGCGACTGAATCATAGTAACGCCCACATTTTCCTTTTTAAAACAATGACACGGTGAAGAAAAGTATATCATGTTGTTTGTCTGAGGTTGTATTTGCCTAATATTAAGGCCTGCTATGACTGGATGATTTTTAATATGTTATAACAGAAAAATAAACAAGTTAAAAGAAGGGGTCTCTAACTTTGAAATAAGACTGTAAAAATGGTGATGGTAAAATGATGAAACTGATGATCAAAAAAAATAAACATAAGAAAAAGAACCAGAGTAGAAAATAGAGAACAAACATGTTAACAACAAAAACTTTAGTCACAAGAAGAAGAGAAAGATCATTAGAAAAAAACCGTCACAGTGACAACAATGACGTGACAAATGAATGAAATTATTCCATTATGATATTTCATTATGATAATATTAATAATGATAATCTTGTTGATGGCGATGATAAGAAATGGTTACAATTATTTATATGATGCAGAAAAAAAAAATAAAATGATGATTCAGGTAACAGGTGAAGGCGAAGAAGTTGCAGGTAGCTCACTTCATGGTGTCTTGACCTCTGTACATCTTCAGCTATCTTCGTGTCTTTTGGTGAAGTGACAGTCTCTGACTGTGTCTTCTTTGGTGAGGCCTTGATGTCTTCTTTTAGAGATTTAGACACAACTTTAGACTTCTCCTGGCTTTGTGGCTGTTTGCGGGCCTGGTTGTTACCTGTGGGTTTAGACTGGGTGGGAGCTGTTTTTGAAGGGGTGGGAGAGGTCTTGGTATGGTTGGGTGTGACTTTACCAGGGATAGATGACGTTTTGCCACCAGGAGGATGAGAATGGCCCTTAGTCTGAGCAGTGGACTGAGCAGATCCCTTCGTCTGAGTTGGCCCTTTGGCCTGGCTCAGGCCCTTAATTTGATTAGCAGACTGAACAGGACCCTTACTTTGGTTATGTGACTGATTAGGACCTTTCATTTGTGGCCCCTTATTCTGAGCTGAGGATTGTGTTGGACCCTTAATTTGGGATGGTGGCTGAGCTGAACCCTTGGGTTGAGGAACATTTTGGGCAGTACCCTTGGTTTGAGGGGAAGCTTGACTATGCCCCTTGGTTTGAGGAGCAGGCCCAGCCTGTTTCACAGGAGAGGAAGGGCCACTTACTTGGGGACCCGGTGGTTTCTGTTGCTGTTGAGGACCTGTGGGCCTAGAATGTTGATTTGGCCCTTTCTGCTGGGGTGGTTGTTGACTGGCTGGGGTAGGTATCTGGGGGGATCCCACAGGCTGTGGAACAGGTCCTGGAATATCTCCCAGGCTCCCAGACAGAGCCCTCTGTGTCTGGCAGTTCAAGCACAACCATTCTTTCTTCTGAAAAAAAGCACAAAAAAAAAACAGTCAGCAATGTGGAGGTTTAACGGTGAGAATAAAGCACATGGCTTTCTGTAAGTAACAGTATTATTTATGTACATCAGCAAAACTGTGGATTTGTTTGAGTATTTTGGATCTTACTTGGGGACAATAACAAGTAAATAAAGAAAATATGTTTAAATAAGCATGACCATGTTGACAAAATATACTTGACATTAGCGTACAGTTTTATAATGACATGGGCACAACAAATCATTTGATTACTACGAAACCTGAATGGTAATTGCTTGTGTCTCCTCCTTGTAAGTCCCTTTGGATAAAAGCATCTGCCAAGTAAGGTGAAGTAAAGATTACATATGGTGATTGATAGGTACAGAAATATAAATGTGTCTCTTCACACAGTAGTTGCTTTATAAACTGTTGTTAAGTGTCAAGGACTCAGTAGCGCAAGTCCTAACAACTAAATATTTAAACGCCTGTTCAAACAAGGCCTTTCATGTCTTCAAGACAACTTAATCATTTGACAGCTTTAAGGACTCCAAAACAGGATACACAAAAGAGGAGTGCTGTGCTAACAGTATAGACGTTATAGACAGAGCGGTATAACTCTTGTTAGACCTATTATGGGGGCCACAGGTTCGAGAACCTCCTACAGAGGTCTTTTTCTGAAATTGCTACAAATCTAGAACAAATCCCATAAAAGACTACAGAAGCAGATTAAGTCAGGTTAGATTCAAGACTTGAGATTCAAAGACCTTAATTAATCCCAGAGGGAAATAGTTTTGCCTACTTACACTACACACAAGACACTTTTATATCAGAAAATTTAAGTCTTTGTTCATACCCTCTGGAAATGGGCATGTTTGGGAACATGTTTTGTCGTTATTTGTATTTTTATGGTAACTGTCTAAATCTTGTGCCTGAGTAGCCCACAGACTCACAGACCCATATAACAAAAATTAAACCTCATAAACACTATTGTTGACTACTGTCACAGTTTGTCTCTGTTTTAGAGGCAGTGCTCTGTGACTATGTTTTCCTTCTGTCTCTTCCGCCCTTCTTTGCTCTCTCCCTATTTTACATACTAACCAGGCCATGCCCCGGTTCAGTCTAGTCTCTGGTCCTGACACTCACCCTGACTACACACATCTGCCCTCCGTTTGTCCATCTAGGACCCACTCCCTATATTACTTCTTCTTCTGTTAATACATTCCTTGCCTGGTTACACGCCTCATTTTCCTGTACTGTGTGTCACAGAATAATGAAATGTTCTCGGTTTTTTCTATTGCTAAAATCAATAAATGCCTATAAATCAATAGTAATTTGCTATTCTATACGTGGTATTATCAGTAGTATTAATATTAGACTCAAGTTTTGTAGATGTGTCGATATGACCACGTTCATGGTTGTGTTGTATTTTATTATCTGTAAAAGTTAAATTACAGCACAATATCATTCAACACAAAACAGTGGTGCTACAAAAACAGCATACATGCAACCTACTAATATCTCAATTAGGATCTGTATGCAATGTGAATTTATAAATTATACAACTCACTCCTTTGGAATTCATGCCTTGTGAATTATAAATACGGCAGAAATATGTCAGCAACTTTAGGAATGATGTTGCTACATCATTGTTCAGAAAAAGAAAACACAATAAGAACCTGGCCCATTCAAAAACTATTGAAGCTTTATACCATGACTTTCCTCACCTACAGTTTCCCAAAATGGCATTTCTAATAGCAATACTAGCAACAACAGGCAGCCTGGTAGCTCAATAGGATAAGCATCAGACTGGAAAGCAAAAGGTGGCCTGATCGAATTCCCAACCCAGACTCCCAGCCCTTCCCCCATTCCAGGTGTGTCCCTGAGCGGGACACTCAGCGCTAGCTCCCCAGCCCCCCCTTGTGGCTGCCCACTCCTCCCTCCAGGGAGGGATAGGTGAAATGCAGAAGACAAATTTCGTTGTAACATGTAAAAAAAATTTAATCAATCACAACAAAGAAGATTCTTCTAAAAACAATAAAACAATAAGTTACCTTAATAACAGGTAATGTATGTACATGTAATATGATTATATAACTGATACAAATTTTCTGTTCAAGATAAAGCCTTTCATAATGTACCAGAATCCTAATGGAATCTGTTGTTCTAACTGAAACCATGAAGTGTGGATGGAGCCATTGGCAATGCCAAACAGACAGACTTGCTTTGTTTTCATCTCTCTCAAGTGCTCTACTGAGAAGCTATATATAAACAGGTGCAGTACTCTCAGAACTAGCCATCTGTGCTGGTTCTTGTAAAAATGTGTTGAAATATCAGCAGTGTCTGTAGACAGTACACAATGGGGTAGGCAAAAATGAAAATTGGTGAAGCTATGCAACATTATAGACAGCAAAGACCTACTGTAGTGTCTTTGTACTATGTGCATACTGTAGATGCACACATGATCACATTTAATATAAAAGTCAACTCACTTCTATTATCCTCAAACCCAAATCCAATCTGCTTTTATTGATTTGGACATGTTAATAACAGCCGATTCCAAATAAATATCTCAATAAGATACTAATGAACACTTGTCTTTCATGGAGAAGTGTTCTTCCTGCCATGTTGGCAATGCCAAACTCCCCTCTTTGCTCCTGAATCAGCATAACATCACTGCGTGGGTGAAAGGGAGAGAGGAGCAAGGCCAAACCAGAGCTGGGAGTAGCAAATTATTCATGTAGAGTGCTTTAGCTTGTAGAGCATGCAAGTAATGTGGGTTGTGCTTCCTATCACTTCCCACACTGTGTGGAAGAAATCAGGTCCATATAAAAGACTGAGCCTCTGCACATCTATAACAGTCCTTTAATGTATTCTGAAAACAGAGCAACAAATTCACAGTGGCAATTCCACCTCTACTTTTTAACTGCCCTCTAAAGAACAGCACATCAACAGCTCAATACACAGAAGTTGAACCACATCTAAAACTACAAAAGAGAGAGGTAGGTTTCAGAAATTACTGAAGAAATTACTGAGAAATTGATCTAGAGTAGTTTAGTCTAGAGTAGTTTAGCTGTAGTTTTATATCATTCACTTGACTTATTATGTTTGTGTTTTAGTATGTTTATGTTTGTGGTTCTAGAGTGTATGTGGTGGCATAGTTATATGACAGCAGCAAGCTTAGTTTGATAGTGAGATCATCTTGTTAATGACCTCATTAAATGGCAGGAGGTTAACTTGTTTGCTTGGTAGCAGAGCAGACAACAGTCTGAAAACAGACACTATCAGCACCTGGAACACTCTATGATGCATTTTACCCGGTATATATGAAAAGTGAAAAGATGTTTGCTGCCATCTCAAAACCTTCCCACTAATAGTTAACCAACTTCTCCAGCAATGTCAGCAGGAGAATTCCAGAACCACTAGATTAGTATTACTATTGTTCAATGCCCAGTTAGCAAGACCCATCCTCCTCTGATCAAGCCTCTCGATGCTGCTGAATCCATGCAATTGGGTCGTAATCCCTATGACCTAGTGAACGTTAATGTCGATACCAACTCAACCTCTGTCTTTACTGTGGTGGAGAAGGCACTAGAGTAAACTCCTGTTTATTACCACTGTCCATGTCAACTAACAGTCTCTGGCACTTTAGGAGTTGCATCAATGGGTGGAGGGAATGGAGCAACCCTTTCACAGTTCTGACTGATCACAAGAATTTGGGAATTGTGATAGTGCCAAATGTATTAACCCCAGACAGACTTGCTGGGCTCTCTTCTACAATTGGTTTTACTTCATATGTCATATCCCCCTGGGACTAAGAATGGAAAAGCAGATGCTCTCAGAAGCCTGTCTGAGGGCGTCACATCATCATCCTGAGCAACCTGGTACATTGTTGTATCCATACACTGACCTGTGTTTCTTCTGTAAATCTGATTTGGTTCTGGATTGTACAGCACTTTGTACTCTGTTTTGAAAAATGCTCTATAAATAAAGTTTATTATTATTATTATTAATATAAAGTAGCTGAATCAAAACGGCATATTTTGTGCAATAGCAAATAGGTTTGTTGAATGTTGTTGTTGATTTTTTGGGGGGAGGGAGTGTCTGGTGTTACAGTACAAAGTATAGAGTCAAGCCCATAATTAATCATACCTCTGGCAAATTTTGATTTAAAGTTACTTTTATTCAACCAGCAAGTTATTTTTTTTACCGGAAATGACATAGGTGTCTCCTAAAAGATAATACGACGATGTACAAGAGGTATTATTGAGGAAAAACTACATTTCCAGCTATTATTTACATTTGAGCAAAAAAATGTTGTCCAAAATCATTCATACCCTTAACAAACTGTCACGGTCTCTGGGAAAATCAAAAGTTCTGTACCATTCCAAATAGTCCAGGCTGTTCTAAAGCATCCTAATTACCCCGATTAATTGGGACCAGCTATTTTAATCAACTTAATAGGTGAAAAACAGCAGCTCTCTGCAGCTGGTGTGTAGACAGGCATGTTTGTTGCCTGGTAGCTCAATGGGTTAAGCGTCAGACTGGGAAGTAGGAGGTCGCAGGTTCGAATCCCGTCTGACTCCTAATCCATCCCCTACCAGGTGTGTCCCTGAGCCAGACACCCAGCGCTAGCTCCCTGTAAGTGGCTTTGGATAAAAGCGTCTGCCAAGCAAAGTAAAGTAAAGTCTAAGACAAAAAAGCGCAGTGAGGACCTGCGGCTGCTTATTGTGGCTGCTCACAAGTCAGGAAAGGGCTACAAGGCCAAATCTAAAATCAAGTTCCAGTGGCTACAGTGCAAAGTCTTGAGAAAAATACAAGATGTTTTGCACTGTGGAAAATCTCAGCGGACGTGGTTGGAAGCCAAAAGTGACACCTGTGCTGGCCAAGAGGATAGTGAGAGAGGTGAAAAAAATCCGAAGATCACCACCAAGGCCATCCTGGTGAATCTGGGCTCTGCTGGTGGCAATGTCTCAAGGCAGACAATCCAACGGACGCTGAACACTGCTGGGTTCCACGGATGCAGACCAAGGGAGCCACTTCTCCAGATAAGGCACACAAAAGCTCGCATGACCTTTGGTCACAATGGTGTTTCCTTAATTTGGCTTACAAAAGGAGAAGCCTTCAACCCAAAGAACACCATCCCCACTGTCAAACATGGTGGTGGGAACCTAATGCTTTGGGGGTGTTTTTCAGCCTACCTAATCACAGTAAACGCCACCATGAAAAAAAGAGCAATACATGAGGATTCTCCACGTCAACATCAGCCAGTCTTTGAAATTGCCAGGGGTATGATTAATTATGGGCTTGATATTAAGTTTGATACAGTTAGTAACTGAGCAACAGACCCAACTGGGTACACCAGTATAGTGATGGTCCATCCCGTTAGTTCACACCCAGAAAAGGTGCCCTTTCACTGTCAAAATAATGAGAGACTGAACACTGCAGGTTACCACAAGGAAAATGTCAGAGAGATTGATCCCATTCTCACAGACTGATTCCACTCACAGGAACTTGCTAACAAACGGCCTGCTCACTCACGCAGTGTGGGTACTTTTATATGGCTTTAAAAGACAGATTTATGAAAGAGATATAAATGATCCAGGCTGCAAAAATTTAACGGCAGACTCATTTCAATAAGGAATGCTCCATCTGAACTAAAATCCAACATCCAAACACTTTAATGCCTCTCCCTGTTTAGAATGAACAAATAATGCTAAAACCTAATTGTGCAAGAAGACCAAGCACTCAGCAGTTGCAGATGATCTCCCAGCTATGAAGGTGCTCTTGAAGTTGTAAAAACAACTACAGTACCTACAGGATCCTTTTCTAGTGTTTTAAAAGAGGATTTCACACTGCCTTGACTATTTTCTGTAGCATGTTATACAAATACACCACTTACACAATTTCACAAATGATATCATAAATATAAAAATGTCTGTAACTAATTATTATTAATCTAAAAAACATTTCTGTGAATTAATTCAAAACCAAATAGTAAAAAAAATATAGTAATAATATGTGAGAGATTATGAGGGAGTGTCCAAGGTCACATCTTCATATATTTTGTTTGACAAACTCTATTCCACTTACAACAATACAAAATGATGACAAGTAGAATTGATGTTGATGCCTCAAATTAATATTTTTCTATTGGTTGGTAAAATAAAATACATTTTGTTATTTAAATCTAAAGAAGCTAGCAAACCGAACTTCCATCAGCCACCAAATAATTTTGAGCCTTTCCTGCCTACAAACCTTTAAGATGGAACACAAATATGGACCATCTCTTTTTTTCATAGTAGAAGTTTGTCTACATGAAAAGAGAGAAAATCCTTTCTCCAGGGAGAGAAGTCAACAATGTCAACAGCGGCCACTTAAAAATATGTACACTTCACGCTGCATTTTTCCATCTACAGTGCTTAAATGAAAGGACATAAATGAACTCAAAATGCTAATAATAAATCACAGACCTCTTCCTTTTTTCTTTTTTTTAAACCAGAAACCAGCTACAGAGCTGACAAGGGAAGAGAACTAGGGAATCTTGCCACCCATGGAGGGAGCCAAAGAGTGCAGAATTTCATGAGGAAACATGAAGCCCCGTGGGAGAATACACAGCCACACAACAACATGAACAGAAAAACAAACAGTGCACTCAGAGTCAGATTCAAACATCCAGCTAAATATTGCACTTAGAGTAGGATGCATGTTTGAAACCAACCTTTATAATACCATCATATCTCCTATTCTTTGTGCAGCTGGTGGCAGTCGCACTCCTCTGTCCTGCTTTATTTCTGACACATAGCCCTCACATGTATTCTGGTAAACTGATTGGCAAAGTGTAGCCTGTACAAGAATAATGTTTATAACCTGCACAACCTCAGTGTTCCCCTCCCATTGCCAGTCGACTCACAGCACAAGCCTGTCCCCCGCATAGTTTTACTGCCAGGGAGCAGACCACAAGCTGTGAGCAAGAAATGTCAGCTGTCATTAAATGCAGTCACACATCTCACAGAGATATAATATTTCAGGTGCTCATTAACAAAGCTAATTTCATATTTGAGGAAATCTTTCAGAAAACTCAAAATTCTACATGTAGGAACCACGTAGCAAAAATAGGGATGAGGTATGATGCTTAAAATGTACGATGTGCTAAGAAAGTGAGCAACTGGAAACCTGACAGCCGGGCATAGCAATTTTAAACAGTGACAACAACGCTGTCACGCATCACGTGTATTTCCCTCCTACAAAGGTTTAGTGCTAAATGCCAAAGCTTGTCTATTCTCCCTGTTATAATAGCTATGCCAAAAAAATTCAACAATAACTTTCACATCTGTTCCATCAAAACACCCTTCGTTATTACCTGGTTCTCAACTATTTCTGACAACACTCAGCAAAAGTGACAGTCACGTCTACCTTCAAAGTAATAGCGTAGAGTCAGCCAACCAGCAGCAAAGTCACAAATCATCGTAATAATCCTTTAAGTTCTTTGCCTCTCACACATTAATGAGGCATACAACAGAGGTGGTCATAATTAATTTCTAGCAAGTGAAGGTCAGGAGAGCAGAGGGTCAGTGTGAATTATTAACTACCACGTGCATGGGAGCAAGCTGCCAAGCAGGTGTGAATGGGGTGAGCTTAAGATGAGTAGAAATATGTTACAATCAGACCCACATTACAGTTCAAGTCCAATAAAGTACATCTAAATGTAGCAAACCCATAAAGAAAAGCAACAGTGGCAGTTTAAAGTCTAAATTCAGTCATAAACTTCACTACAAATGGCTACCCTGACTGTTTTAAATGCTAATCCTTATATTTAGAATAAGCATCAAAGACATGCGTGGTTATTCTATTAAAGCCTGTTTAGTGCCATTCAAATCACTGTATCTATTTCCATTATGCACAATCTGAATGAATCAGGTTTTTAGACTGTGTGTGCAGTTTGAGGCACGAGTGAGCACATGTCAGAGTAGTGCTTCAAGCCACACCACGGCTGTGACAGGTTAGTAAGAGTCAGCAGGTATATAGGTCAATCCCCTGGGACTCCTTCAATGGGGACACGTGGTCAAGCCTGTGGATTAGAGAGGAAATGAAGGATCATCCAGTGAACAGGCAAAACTCAACTACACCACTGCACCATAGACCTAGTCAGACACCAGTGAGCCACTCCATTACACGGGGTGACATCATAGTTTTAAAATATGTGTGTGGTAGTTTATCTAGTCATTATTCAAATCTTATATGAATAAATGCAGTTCATTGGTTTTGTAAACAAAAAATATATGTGTCAGTATGTAAGTGACCAACGTCAGGTGGTGGTGCTGCATTGAATCAGTGAGAGAATCAGCAGGATTTTTCTTGTAGGAACCATAAAGGTCTGTGCAAAACTTACAGGCCATCCATCCAAAAAATGTTGTGATATTTCAGCCTGAAAAAGGTAATAGACCAATTCCAGCAAGTTCTGCAATTGACCAATTGACAGTATTGTGGAGTATTGCTGCTAAATTATATGTATTCTATTTCAAACTTTATTTGTGCCTATTGTGCACAAACATGCACATTAGCAATTTGTTTAGTAGAAGATTGATTATTTTTCTATTATAGTAGCAAGCTACGGTACTTTCTTTTCATCAGAGGGACTCAATCTCTTCAGCAGAACCTGTTGCTACAGGACAACGGTGTGTCATCTGCGATTAGGTGTATGTCTCTGCTATCCCTCCAGGGACAGAGTAGTACAGGGTCAGGTCATATTTTCTTCTCTTCATTTACTTATTCTGTCAGTTTCTATTTGTTTCAACTGAGGTAACAGGTGCCCTCTCACACACAGGCCAATCAAACTGGTGGGTCTGTCTTATATCATTGGAGTATCACTGGGGTGAACACATATCACTGGGGTGCGCTCTTGATAAGACCCTGAGTAAAACAGTTACACACTTATACTATAAAATTATGAAAGCATGTTTCTGAATCCAGTTGTCTGGTGAAAGGCGAAAGAAGGTTTCTACCATTTTTACTACATTTGGACATGTACATGAAGATATATAAAACCTTTGAAGCCCAATGTCTGTTGTGGACCAACAGTTCAACAAGTACAAGTAGCACAGTGCATTTCCACATGTACAACTTGCATAATGGTTTTATGCAACCTTTATTTAACCTCCAAACAAAGTGTCCTAGTCATGGTACTTAATCACTAAACAAAGCATATATTAGTCCTAATCCATCGCCTCCACTACAGCTAAATATAACTATAACTTTCTGAAACATTCTGCAGACCCACCCAAGATCATTCCTCAAATAAGTCAAATCTAGAGGACAACAACAATCCAATATCCTCCTTCAAACACTAGGACTTGTAAGACAGCACTCAAAGAGGGACTAAAGCTGTTCTAAAGACAATGGTTGTTATTTGACAAATTGTTTAGATTTTTGGATACACCTTTAAAGCCCAGTTTAGCTAATTTGTCCTGAGTATATTCTACATGAATTGCAGCATTTATCCTGTGCAATCTTGTTAAAAAGGCACCCAGAGCAGCAGCACAAAACTCAGCTCAGCAATTGTAACTCTCTCTGTGGTCAAACTGTCTAATGCAATCAGTATAACAAGAAGTCTTTGATGTGTCTTATTTTCCTACACTGGCTACCGCCTTGATTGCATTTCCTGACCCATTCGCAGTTCTCTCTTCTTCCCAGCATACAGGCCTAATGTCAGCAAGATAATAAAACACATAATTCCAGTGTGGCTGAATGAGATTAAGTCAGATGCATACACTAGTCAATAATGATATGATTTGTCTGCAGCATCACACAGAGAAAGGGTGATGCCATGGGTAATTGCTTTACTGTCATGGTCACACAAGAAGATTATTAAATAGTTAGATGTGAGTTTTCACAAAATTCCTGCAAGGCAAAAACATAGCAGTGGTAAAAACAAAAGTCAGACCTCAAAACATCAATCTGTTTTTCATCTGTTAATCAAGCTGCAGCCAAACAAATCTATTTTACACTTAGGTTGGCAGCCGAGTCCAAACAAGTCATGTGTCTTGTCGCATATGTCTGTCCCCAGGACAAGTTAATCAGGCTGTCTCCTTGGCCCTGTTTTATTTTAGATGAGTTTCTAAAACTCCAGCCAAGTAAATCTACAGCTTGCAGCCAAGCAAATACAATGGCTTTATTTCACATTAGACTTTGGGACAAGTTATGCACGGAGTAATTTATCACCACTGTAAGATGACAACTTCTCTGGAAGTGACTACAAAAAATGCCAATTAAAGATAAGAACAGCTACAAGACTGCAGTTACACACAACAAGCTACTAAAGACTGCTATAAAATCGATTATATATAAGGCAATTAATCTGCAACATTTTGAATCAAGCATATATATCTTTGTCTAACATTCTTTGGTAGAAATATGCTCCAAAATGTCTTGTATCTTGGAGAGGTACTGTCAAAGTCTTCAGTAACCTAGACGTATCAATCAGTCTAGCACCAGGAAAGAAAGGGCTTGGTGAAAATTAACAGAGCACAGAGAGAGAATGATGGAGTGGGTGGGGGGGTTCTCCGGTCTGATGCTAGTGCTACCTCGATTTCTGGCATGTTGTAGCTTTAAGAAATGAAGCGGCAGCAGTAAGCTCTTAAACCTTATAGATGACAAATGTTTCTGAAAAGAAAGTTAATTTATGTACAGTCTATGTGTTATAGTTTACTTTAAAATCCTTTGATGATGTCTCGTGCTGAGAACATGTCTAGCTTCTTACTGATCATACGTGACTACATTAATTCATATGGGGGGCATTTAAGCCATTTCAATCCATATAAAGTTATCAGTTATCAGTTATTTGCATCGTTTTATCCATTTGGTAAAATGCTAATGGAGGACAGCCGTACAACATATGGTGAGTTATGAGTAGTGAGTTTTCAGGACACACACCAATAATAAAATTCAGATAGACTCATCAAGACTGATAATGCTGCTACATTTTCAGGTGAATTTAAATCACTGGTACAAAAAAACAACCATCAATACACTAGTTGTGTTGCAAAGACAGATGTTTGTAGGAACACAGATAAATAGCAGTGACCATGTGAACCCATTAGAAACTTTTTCCTGTAGTTGTGGTGTTACTCCCCCAGCAGCACTGGTAGTGGACCCTCTTGTCTTCTATATGGAAGCAGTGAAAGGACACATCTCTGTGGCTCAGTGTATTACGACCAGTACATTCATGCTCAGAGCAGTAGCCCAGATCCTCACTAACCAATCTGGTCATCTCCACTGCTGCCTGACAGCTGCAGCACTGAGAAGATTAGCAAGGGGTTAAATGTAATATCTGTGCGATCAGTGAGCTTTATCTCTTTCATTTTGTCTCTCAATCTCCTGCTCCCTTTCATCATAGATCTCCCTCTGACTGTGTTTTTTTTTTGTTCCCCTGACATATAACCACACTTCTCTGTTTTATAATCTCACATTTGTGTCGCCGTCCTTTTAGTATTTGCGGTCTCTAAGCATAGCATACACTCAACGAACTCCCTCCTTCTTTAATGTCAGCATTAGGGAGTAGCAGCATGCCTGAGGTGCTACGGTGAAGAGAGAGTGGGAGCACCAAATTGGCAAGTGAAGTGATGTGTTAAGACAAGAGGACCCAGTAGCAGCGGTGGGAGGACTGTTCCGGCCCACCTCTGTGGCGCTGACAGGGGGACAGACACATTACTGCCAGGGGCCCCCGGAGCATTGCTAGACCTTGTTAGCGTAGCCACCAGGCCATGAAGATGATGATTTCTGAAGAGGTGATTAAGGCATTGCTGAGGTTCCTTGTAGGACTCAAAGCACATTTGTGAGGAGAGGAAGGACATTTGAAGATAGAAGCACAGAAAAGGACTGCAGGGGTAATTCAAGTTCATTGTGGTCACTGCGTTGCTCAGATAGTCGTTCATCAAAGGCGCGGATATTGCTGCTGGTGCAGGCAGAGCTTGGAACAGGTCGAGGCTGACCTCAAAGACATCTGATGAGAAACACTTTTGGTGCACAGTGGCCTACCAGAATAAGACACACACACCTGATTGAATTCTGGGTTCAGAAGGTGGTAGTTACTAGGAGCGGTGGACAGTGGTTACAGTGCACGCCATATCAACGCAGCTTCTGATGTTTGACTCCAGACCTTTGCTGTATGTAACCCCCCCCTCTCTCTCTCTTCTCCCATGTTAGTTCCTGTCACTCTCAGGTTAACAATAAAGCAAATCGGTGGTGGCATCACATTTTTAAAAAAACACAGCATGTTAAAGCATCACTTCTGGATCTAGCGGCAGTTTTGTTCTATCAGGAGTAAAACCAGAGTTTATGCAACTCCAGCTCAGTCTGAGCACAAAGCCTGCTGCCAAACTCAAAGGTCCCAGAGACGAGAGTGAGTGGCATTTAAGCTTCCAAACCAGCGCGCCATCTGTGCTGGGTGCCCCATAATCTCAATAGGAAGCAGTCACTGCTGTACATCACATCATCTTCCTGTCTTACTGCAGCACAGCAGCACACAGACACGTTACAAATACAAGACGGTGAATATTGTGTTTCATCATTGCAGTTTTCAACACTAAAATATTTATCAAAAGCAAAAATGGGATTGCTTCAGTTTAATCATCCAACAAGGCTTATTAATCCCTAGTGGCACTTATTTGTGTGGGTGGATCTTTACAATGGTGTGTTGGGGTTAAGCTCCGTACTCAAGGGGATCATTACACTCCCTCAACATGGATTAGAAACACCCTCAACTATTAGCTCCTTCTACAAGATTCCCCACACACACACATGACACACACAAACGCCTCTATTTCTTTGTATCGTGAAGCAACTTTTGTAAAGTCTAACTTCTGTGCAGTAGTTTAAATGCCCACCCTGCAGTCGTGCTAAATCAACAGAGCGCCAAGTAATTGCCAATTCAATTAATGTGTCAACAGTGAGCAGTATCTAACAAAGGCATGTAGACAGGAGGAAGAGGAATGCGAACGGGGAGAAAAACACTGCAAAGGGGTAAAAAAGAGACAAGAGAAAATAAGCAACCACAGTGTGATATTAAAGAATGACATGTCAAGGGGAGCGGTATTACTGGCACGTAATCTAAATCTATCTAATGTAAGGAATCTGCTAAACGCTTGAGAGAGAGCTCAACGAAATAAATCAACAGTGAAATATTTCATAAGAATCTATTCCTGCTTTTGGCAGCAAAGTGAGTCAGGATAACACAGTTCATCCATTTAATACATTCGAAATGAGAGAACACAAGGATGAAGTACAATAGCGTGTGGGTGTCCAAACTGTATGTGAGTGTGTATGTGGGTGTTTGTGATGTCTTATTTTATAAAGTGTTAGCTAACAGTTGCTATTATTAGCATTTTGAAACTTAACATAATCCAATATATACGAACTTTAGCTATTTGTTTCTAACTACTACTACTAACTACATAAATATAATGATGTTCTTGATGACAGCTTTTATTTTCTGACTTCAAAATAACCCAACACATTATCAATTCTAATGGTGAACTAACATGCTTGTGCAATGAGACATTAATCTCACTGTAGTCTCACTGTAATCTGTGAGTCCCCAGAAACTGTGTTTCAGAGGGTGTGAATGCACGGATGCTGAATTCTCCTTCTAAAAACGTATAAACACGTGCAGTGCAAAGGAAAATGTATTAAAAGGTGGCAAACAGCTGACTGGGGCTAGGTGGGTGTTTGAATCTGTGATGGTGCACCATCATCACTTTGGGAGCAGCCAGGCTAAGCACAGTAGACTTGGATGCATGATGCCGGCAGCCATCTGGCTTTGGATGGGACTCCTGAGGGAAACACAGACTGGTGCCAACCTTTAGAAAATTCTTCTAGCATGTTTGAGAATGAGAAAGACGTGTTCATCTATACTGTGGCTCAGTGTGACAGCAACTACTGTGTCCCTGCAGAGCTGTGACAGATTCACAAAAACTACATGTGCTACACATATTCACTGTACATCTGGTGTGACTTTAAGAGCACTGCAGTCTTGAACTGAATGAGTAGAATTTAAAAGAATACAATTACTGGCATTTTTTTCTGGATATAATCTGTTTGCAGCTTTTCAGCAGATGAAACAGTTTAAAATGTATCTTCTGTGACATACAGTGCCTTATTTCTCTACATCACCATTTGATCAATTCAAATATCCAAACCAATTATTTTATGTGAATTTCATGTGCACAAAACTGAGTCACCATAAAATTACTGCAGATGGTGTTCCATACTATTTATAGGCCTTTGCACAGTCTGTGAGTATATTGCAATTGCTTTGTCACTGCTGAGGATATACAGAATACCTGTGTGAACTGCATTACAGTCAGGTAAGTGCCTAGTAACAAAATTCCATGATTTAGGCTCTGTACACCACTATTATGGATGTGAAATACACAAGAGAATGTGTATTATCATCCCTGTGACAGACTGGCAACCTGTCCAGGGTGCACGCTGCCTCTTGACTAATGACAGCTGGGATAGGCTGCAGCACCCCCACAATCCATGAAAGGAAAAGCTAGGGTGATGGATGGATTGATGGATGGGCTTTAACTATAGACTGCCAACTATAAAATAAAGAATTTGTTATAACACAGCATGAACTACATTACAACTATTTTCATACAGACACACGAGTTTTTGTACTACAAAAGTAATGGTAAGGGGGGCTGTTAAGACAGACCTGTACTATAGCCAGGTCTGTCCTCACTCATTTACAAGTACAGTAAGCAGATCAAATGTGCAAGGTGTGATTTTGAGAGTTTTGTTTGCATTTGAAATCTGTTGTTGTTAACTATCAACATGAAAACAAAAGAGCTGTCACTGCCAAAAGCATACAGTTCTATCTGAAGCTTAGTATAAACATAAGGTGTTGTCAAATCAGCTGTTTGTTAGGGTAAAGAAATAACACAATGGTTAGCTCAGAGGCAGCAGATGGTTGGGAGGACCACTGAAAACAACAGTAGCTTTTCAAAACTGTAGTTTGGGCCCAGTCCTTGAAAACTCACAGTGAAGATGTTTTTGTAAGGCAAAGAAGTGTAACAGTGTGCAATGGCCAAATCAGATGAAAGCTCAACTGAGAAATCTTGCTGAAAGCAAGAATGACAGTTGTAGTAAAATGAATAGCACCACAAGGGAAGGGACGTCAGACAGGCCTTGACAACCAAGTACTAAAACTGACAAATAAAACGTTAGTTTAGTTGGTATTTCCAGATATTCATATCTATGTGTGCTGCTATTACTAAAGGGTTCATACCGTGTCCTAAGTAAAAGTTGTGATCTTAATAGTTTCATATTAAATTTACTGTGGTGGTTAGAGAGACTTGGTGAAAGTTGACAAATTGCCCAACTGTACAAATAGTTATGGTCCTGATGTTATACAGTACAATGAGTGCATGCTGTTAAAGGTGAAATAATGAGTAGAAAACAGAAGGTAGGTAGTTGTATCTGTATTACTTTTGGCAGCCCAAGCTTTGTTAACCAGGGACAAGAGCCAGGACAGACCACGGCTAAACTTCACACGTCACCAGAATGTTCTAATATTACACTGAAGTTTGTCAGATCCACTCTAATATTCTCTAAAATGAGAGTGAGTCTCTTTGAATATCTGAAAAGACATGTTAAGGCTGAACAGACAAGTATAAATGAGGGAGTTAATGTGGTATGGTGTTGCATCAGGCAGTCTGGAGAAAATGTCGCATGTGAGGCACAAAATACAGCGTCTGCCTTTAAAGAGTACGTTTTTTGTAGCTAAGTACAGGATTTGACTCCCTAATTAACCTGCCTAAATAAGACCAAACATCTAAATGTATTTCTCCTCACACACGCATGCATGCGCATACACAAGCCTCTACGTAATCTGACATTATTTGACATCAAACACAGCACTCGCTGAGTAGGGAGAATTTTAGGCTACACTTTTTTTTGAGAAATCCAGTGCCGTTGTTAAAGATCCACTGAGGAGCTTTGCCTCATTACTAACAATGGACATGCTTCTGTATTATAATAGACACACAAGGGTCTGATCAGCACACCTGATCAAAATAACGTTATACTGAGACTACTGGGAACTGAAGCACAATGCAATGTGTCAAATACACCTCTGCCTTTATTTATAGTCAGAAAAGAGCTAAGGCATGGCGTCTACTTCACTGTCTCCACCTCAGTATGTTTGAGACAGGAACAAGAAGCTCAAAGACAGAGCTATTCGGGAATGAGGACTGACATGCAGTGTACTTTAAATCAGATTGAGCAGAACACACTCCAGTGAAAACATTTTATGTTCTATTCAAAACCAAACTCTGGGGAGATGACAATGACACAATGTTGGTTTAAACCTTCTTGAGAAATGTAATAAGGGAAGAAACAGTCCCAAAACAAGGACAAACGAGACTTTCAGCACTAATTGATATGAAATATTCTGCAACATAACAAACAGTTGGCTTCCTCTCACTCATTATCTCTGACTCTCACTCTCCTCTTCTTCCTCCTTCACAATGTATCACCTCTTTTTCTTCTCTCCTGCTCCTGTTCTTACATTTCTCACAGAGATTCTGCCACTCATTGTGTTGTCACACATTAAAGGGTGGCTGACTATGTTATTTTTTTTTATATAACACAGTTCAGCCTAATTTGCTCTAAATGAATTTTGCATTTTGTCCACCTGTGGTAAAAAAAATATTTATTTTTTTTAAATCTTCTGATTCTACATTTTATTTAGCAATATTTTTTTGTAAGCAACTTTTTTTGTAAACATTATTGATCCCAGAGGGAACCCCTTTTATCAACTGTTTTTGGTGGCAGTACATTTATGGTTTTATGGTGAAAGAAAAAAACAACCTAGATACTATTTTCAGTATAACCGTTTGTAGTTTTGATAAATCGCTTTAATAATATTGGCACATGTTCAGCCGCTCATTTGCATCAACCATTTCAATTACCGTACACAAATCCTGAGCTGTCAACATCACGTTTTATGTAAATTGTTTGGTTTGGCAGATTAGAAAACATCAGCATTTTGATAGGACATTTTTGTTTTTAATGAAAATCTATAATTAAGTTTAGTTAAAGAATGATCCACTTCCTCACCAGTTCACTGAGGGTTCTGTAAAAAAAGTGCTCCTAATGAATAAAAATGATGTCACACGATCTTCCATTACAATCAGCGTGGAAACTTTTGGGCAGCACACAATGTGACTAACAGTCAATTAGTCAACATACAACAAATTGTCACAGTCTCTGGCTTGGCTCTCTAGTCTGTGCCAAATATGGTGAACTTCCTGTCTGTTCTCTCCCCTCCCACTGCTCACCATAATGAACCAGTAATCAGTTAAAACATTTTCACCCCTACATTGAAGAGGAGGTGTGCCAGCTTCACTCCCTTATAGATTGTCTTTGGCCCAGATCATGTATGATCATGTATGATCCTCTCTTTCCTCTCTGAAACCAGGAGTTTTACACTTTACCCTGTTTCTGGATATTGGACTATCTCTCAGTTTCTGGAACCTGTGCCCAGCCTTAGATCTCCCCACACTGTGTCTCTGACTTTGATTTTAAACATTGCATTGGACCAGTGGATTTAGAAATTGGATTTGATATTGGATACTAAATGTAGGACTGTTTATTAGACTTGAGCTGTATTTGTGGTCATTGCATCCTGCAGCTCTTCTGGTACTGACCTACCTTCTCCATAAACACCCTTTGTCTTTCTCCCTACTCCCTCTTACTTTCTCCTGAAGTAATCATACTAACCTGTTTTCTTCATCTCACGAGTCCCATTGCAGTTCAACTTGTCACCACTTCATACTCACCTCTGCCATCAGTCTCTGGGACTCCACAGGCTATCAACCCCTGCTCTCATCTCACTTTTTCCCCCTGGACTGCAGTTCCCATCATTCACCTCACCAGCTACCTGTTTCCAGTGGACCATTTTCAATCCCTCATCCATTGGCAGCTTTATCATCAAGAAACTTTGAGCTGTCATCCACACATCCCAGCAATATACATACTATCAAGCTGAATTCCATAACTAATTACGTTTTTATGCTCCAGTGTGCTCACCACCTACCCTCACTCACCCGACCATTGCCGCAGTCCCAGTTCCTGTTCCTCATCGTCCATCACTTCCTGTCTCCCTGATTTTTTTACAACAAACCTTTGAAACCTTCAGTCTGAGTTGTAGGCGTTTACTGAGTCCAAGTCTGAATCCTCCACACAAATCCAGAATTCTCACACCTGTTTAAATATTTTGCTGAACAACTACACTACCCAGCTGAACATTGGACTCTAGCAGATATTAGCAAAGGTTGAATATGATCCTTTCAATACATTGTGTATAAACAGTCTCCACCCACTTGTTTGGCTCCCCAGCCTTTCATCCACTGGCATATATGAAGAAGTGATGCACCTCCAGCCTCTGTCACACATAAACAGAATGGAACAGAAACATAATTCTGCCTGCAGCAGACAAAAGACAGAGAAAAGTTTGGAGGGCTCAGGAGAGACTGTGCCAAACAAGCAGTAGGAAATCAAGCTGAGAAACCTAAATTCAAAGTGCAAAGCCTCACACCATGTCCAAATGGCTCTCACACACTCTGAAGCAACCTGCTCGCCAGCTCACATGGAATGACAACTAAAAATGTTTGGAGGAGGTTTGGAAAGAATGCACTTTATGCTGGATTGAGTTGCAGACTGTAACCAGCGGAGCAGAAACACACCACACCTAATAACAGTCTGTCTCAGGAAAACAGTGCAACAGCAGGCTGAAAGTTTCTGTAGATTTTCAGCATCCCAGCAACCAAGCATGAAAGGGACGCCTGACAAACAAATTATCTCTGTTTCCATAGCGATCTATGAATGGCCTGTGCTAGTGCCTGTGACAACCAGATGCCTGGGAAGACAAGGCTTGCCCATAAAAAGCCAGAGCTCTGCAGAAAGCCTGTTATTACTGCTATCATTCAATTGGACTTGATTTGCATAATTAGACTGTGTCATTGCCTAGCTCTGTAAGACACAGAAAGTCCCTGTTCTTAGCAACTGGATTCCCATCATGTTAGCAGACGTGAAGGCACTTAAAGGAAGAATATCCCTTCAGTTGACCCCTGGATGTCACTAATCATTACTTAGATTATCTATTCATTTAAACTTGATAAGGCTCAATTATCTGTAGATTGGTCATATATTTCTGTGCAGCTCCAGAGTGAGATTGTACACGGAAGAGGTGAGTCACAGCCTGGACTTCACTTCACTAACTACATCAAAGGCCCCGACAGAGCAGAACACAGCAGGTTCTGACCGGAAAACAGAGAGAAAGACAGGAAGAAGAGAAGAAGCTTACATTTAGCTTTATGTGTACGCTTCTACACAAATCTGTTGCCACTTTGTTATAAATCCAAATATCAATATTGTGCAAAAAGGTTCTTTTGTATGTGTTGAAGAATGACAGTGAACATTAGTGGACTATTTTTGAATATTAAGAAGCAATATAAGTAGCACAGTCAGATGCATTATAAGCAGATTGTGAAGAACCTAACAGACTGTGCAAACAGAGGCAATCACTGGCCAAATGTGCACACAGGCATCATCTGCAAAATGTTATGTTATTTACTCCAAGACCAGGGAGCCACAAATGAGCAACAACAAAAACCCATTTGACTGAAATATGACACAGCACTTTCCATAGACACGTCAATACATTCCTTAGCAAATTATGGTCTGGAAGTCGTTGCGGACCAGGGCGACACTGTGGACTGTGAAATATTAATGTTTCTTACCTCAACTAGGTGCGGAGTGGGATTGAATCCACACATGTTGCACACCTGGGAGTGGCACTGGGTGCAGATGTTGTAGTTGGGCTGTTCTGCTTTGCTGCCTACGTTGAGACTTGTCTTACAGAGTGGACAACAAGGTTTAGGCTTAGAGGTGTCTGGGGGAGCTTGTTGTTGTTGCCGAGGCCCTTGTTGCCCAGGCTGTGGTCCTGAGGGTTTATCTGCCCCAAGCCCTGGACCATGAGGCCCTCCTGGTTTGGGAGCTGATTTTGGAATCTGCTGTTGGGGTTGAGTGGTCTCAGATATGAGGGTGCTGGCTTGGTTAAGGAGAGAGGCACCAAAGCCAAACAACTTCCCAAAAGTCTGCTCTGGAGGTGGGGGCTGCCGGGATGGGGAGCTCCCAGCACTGCGAGTCTGGTCCTGGCGTGGGTGCTGGGGCTGGTGGGCAGTAGAGCTGCGGGATAGATCAGGCTGGGATGGTGCCTTGGCCATGCCGGGGAGAGGCACTGCCCCTGGAGGGAGCTTTGCTTGTTTCTGTCCTGGCCCAGATGGACCAGTCTGTTTGGGTGGGCCAGGCGCTGGATGGGCCTGTGCTGGAGGCTGCGCATGAGGAGGGGTCTGTGTCTGAGGTGCAGGCTGGGTCGAAGCATCTGGTTTGAGTTCTGGTTTGGCTGCATGAGAAGGAGAATGGATCTGTTGTTGACTCTTAGAGCGTGGCGTGGTCATGTCCATTCCCAGTGCCCTCTGCATCTGACAGTTCAGACATAACCACTCTTGCACCTGTTAAGAAAAAAAAACCATGAGCCACAGTTTTTAATTTTCACCATTTAAAATATAAGAAAAAATAGCAAAATGGCAAATACAGGTGCAGTTCGACATGTTGGGAGATAAACTTACGTAAATGTATGCTAAATTGTTTCCTACTGTTTCACTCTGTGTCCTAGGCAACGAAGAGTGTGTTGATCTGCTTATGAGATGTCCTATATGCTTCGTTTTGTTAGTGTGGTTCCGTGCTTTTCTATCTTTTTGATCTAAGTTAAGCTGTAATAAGGCAAAATAATTTCTCCCTAAATTTCCCTCTGAATCTTGACGCCTTGGCTCAACCTGATTTTATAATCTTCTTTCCTGTTTTCTCTGTGTGTCGTCTCTTGTTCCTCCATGTTGTTCATGCCTCTCCAGTCTTTTTTCTTACTTCCTTTCTCCATATAGGCGTATGAGGTGGTTAAAGTCAGAAAGAGTGATGGCACATGGCCATACGTGGTAATTAGCATCCTAGTGCGCTGACAGCTGCTATGTTACTGAAGCTGTCTTGGATTTGTGGTTATTACATAATGCATTAATGCATTATAAATGCCTTCAGAGAAAGGTTGTGTGAGGGTTGTGGCTGGGTCTAGGGTGCTAAGAACAAGGTAGGAGGCCTGGCTGTTGTTTTTTTCCTGTATAAGTTTGGGTCATAATTCCCTTTATGCTTGCAGATTAATTCATAAAGATTTTGGTTCGTTTAGTTTCAGCTTAGTGCTTTTAGCGCTCTGAGAGCTGCCAGAGTGAGGTCTCTTCACAGCACTGGAAGGTGCCATGAGCAGTTGTTTCATACACAGTAATACCACACACACACACAGAAACACTTTTAATGTATTAGCTACTGTACATAATACTGTTTATATGCAAAAAATATATAATTTACGTGAAGGCTTTATTCTGATGTTTATTAGAGTTATGCCAACATTTTTTATGAGTAAACTTTAATTCTGATGTTTATTAGAGTTATGCCAACATTTTTTATGAGTAAACTTTAATTCTAATAATACTTTAACAACCTCCATAATTCTTAGTCTAATTATGTTCTTAAAACTTTATAACAACTACAATATAATTCTGTATCAAATATTATTGACGATAACTGTCAAGCAGCCTACAACACATCCTAAATATGCTTGGCAATACAACTTTAAATAGGAACTTTGAACGTATGCGGCCTGGTAGCTCAATGGGTTAAGCGTCAGACTGGGATGCAAAAGGTTGTGGGTTCGACCCCGTCTGACTCCTAGTCCATCCCCCACAAGGTGTGTCCCTGAGCCAGACACCCAGCGCCAGCTCCCTGTAAGTCGCTTTGGATAAAATCGTCTGCCAAGCAAAGTAAAGTATGCTGAATTGTGCGTGTGAATAACAACTGTTGTTATCCTGTTTTAATTGCTTAATCGTTTTTACTGTCTAGTAGATTGCACTATGTATTATTAGTTAAATACAGTGTCACCAAATATTTTACACAAGCTATTAGGCTGCTCGTCCCTTCACAGTTGCAGCATGAGTCACTGGACCCAAAGAGTAGTTTTACTCCACATTTTGCATAACGCTGACTCACTGTGACTATTAGACTATTATAAAAATCTAAATTGTAAGTTAAACACAGCTGATAACATATAATTTTTTGCAGTCTGATAATCAGACATTGTCGTTTTATTTCACTGCATTATTCATGAATAATTATCCACTATTTGAATTGCTGAGATGGAGGCACTTATTCAGAGGTCTGGAGTTAGACTAATTTTTCTGGCCTCCAGTGGTAAATGTCCTTGTTGAAGTGAAGTAGAAATGTACCTGGTGTGTTCAGCATGCCCTGACATTCCCATTAGGTGCAACAAAACACATGTCAAACCACATTGGCGTAGGCAGATGTACAGTAACCTGGTTCCAGACCTCTGAATCACTACGTACTTATCAGATCTGTTTAGCTGATCCGCGTTGTATCTGCTGACAACTGCTTCCTCTGGTTGGAGAAACAGTCAAACAATCAACGACACTTCCTCTAGTGGAGCTGACAGAATTCCTCTATACGTGAATAGCATGAAATTATTTTCTGATGCAGCTGATTTCTATTTATTAACTTTTGGATATATCCACTTTTGCTAAAAAAAGCAAGTTTTACCTTCGATTTCACAGCCTTTAATAATGTTAATGTATGAGAAAATACATTTTGGTGTTTTGTTACTACAAGACTGCATCTGTATGGAACTGAACTGACACGTGTTAAAGATTCATTTAACACCCAATGCAGATCCAGTTTTTGCTGACTTCCAGTGGTTTAGCTTTTTAGTGACGCACAGGTGTACTCATGCACACCGTGACATCACTGGTTGTGTTGTGTGACATAGTACACCTCCAAACTTTGCCAACCTCAGTGGTGCTGAGTGCAGTTAGAGGTGAGAGGACAGGGTAACACTGCCTGCTGGTAAAGGCCATGTTCATGCAATGTTTGAATGCTAAAACTGCAATATAATGTTTGATTTAAATATTGAATTTGCATTGATTATGAAGAAACTTAGCGCTGGTCATTACTTTCTAATGTTCAATAGTCACTCTGCCTTCCTTACACTATTTCTCAGTCTAAGTCAGTATTTCAATAAGACACTGTAAAAAAGAATAAAATCAAGACTCAGCAGCATCTTACTCTCGTGTCTGGCCTGTGCCAATTGTCACGTTAAGAAATGATGAGGCCGTGGTTTTCACTGCCAATCGGGGCACATTGCTTGAGAATGCTTGAGAATATTCACAGTAATATGAACAGTGACATAACTCAACACTAAAGCAACACCACCATCCAACACATGAGCTGTCATCCAATCAGAGACTTCAAACTAGAAACTCCTCTTTAGATCATTAGTATTGTCCATGATGTTTTGTTAATAATAATTGTGTTAAGCCCTGTAGGGAGAAGCAAACCGGAAAAACAAAGAAAGCTGCTGCAGGGAGGGTAAGCAGTTATTTATCAATTTCACAGTGTCTCTCCTTCATCTCTTCATTCATTCTTCTCTATGTCCCTCTTGTTAAGAAGCAATCATGTGGATCTTTATGAAATCTGATCTGTATCAGCAAAAAACAAGGGCACTGCACACCCTGTCTCCTGCCTTCCTTCGCTATCAGTTCTCTGCTGCAACCCTCCATCTTGTTCATTTCACTCACCATATTTTCTCCTTTTTATCTACACCTCTCACTTTACATCACTCCCTCTAACTCAGCTCTGTTTGCGTCTTATCTATACATTTTAATGTTTCCTATCAGGCTTTTCTTTTGCACATAGATCTAATTACTGCTTTAGCGTGATAGATATGTGTATGTTTCATGCATGTCAAAGGTCTCGTACGGCGATGGGATCCCAGTTGTGCAAGAACTCAGCGTTTGCCAACAAAATGCTCGAGTGCTTCATGAAGAACGAGCTGCTGCCAGGAATAGATCCTTTTAGCAGCAAGGACCCACAGAGACTTGGATATGGATCAGATAATGAGCAAAAAGCATTTTTTGTCCATCGTTAGACGTACATTTACATGTTATTTCTATGCTGATTTAGTTTACTGTTAATTTGTCCATATGTTCCTTAAAGCAGTTACTGATGAGAAACTGTGTATAGACCTTTTCCACAGAATCTATTTAGCATGTCACAGTAAAAAATGATCAACGATAATATTAAGGATGTCTGAATTCCATTTTGTTGCTGGTATGGTGCTTGGACACCAGCACTGTCACAGTGTTACACTGTCATGGATTTCTGAATCATACGAAGAGAACAAAACCATTGTTTATATTATTAGTAAGACGTGTGCTGTTTCTAACCTGTGACAAGTCACAATGTCTGGTGTGAAAGAGACCAGAAGAAGAAGATGCATTTATAACATACGTTTGGTTGAGAGCAGCGGCTTATTTTTTACACTCATGTTCTAAAACTCATCCTCTAGATATGCAGTCAATGCCTCACTGTACAGCACAGTGCAACAGTACAGCAGTATTCACTTCTTTTGACCAAAGATCACCGATCTAACCAACGGGAGAACTGGAATTATTTCTGCTGCATTCATACATTTTGGATCATCGTGTCTGTATAGATTGCATATATTACATTAGAATAAATAAAAACACAAAAGGTGGTTTCTTTCCACAAAGACTGTTCTTGAACAAGTCCCCTCAGACTAAGGGATCAACTTGCTTTCTATTCCTGTTGACCTCTGCAAATTCTAGGTCACACTTAAATTATTTTTTGTTATTGTGTACATAATTTCTATGTGTTTTGCTGCATCCACAGTAATAACATTACAATTTAAAAGGTACAACCAAAACAATAAAGCCAATGGTGACCTAAACCTTTTGAAAAGTACTGTATGTTTCTGTCTTTTAATGTTGCAGATAGCATCATGTAAATGTATGCACTGTCAAATGTATTATTGATTCTACTTAAGAGAGTTTTATAACAGAGATCACAATGCAGCATCTCCATGCAGCAGTATCTCACTACAGCAGCTGAGCACTGCAGTTAGAAGATCAAGATGCAGAGGTTTATCAATTCCTTGTAAATGGGGCCAAAAGACATTGAAATTCCTCCCAATGCTTCACCCCCCCCCCCCTCCACCCACCTCCGATCCCCACTCTGTGAATTTGTCTCTCTCTGCCTCTGCTAAACTCAAACTCAGACAACTCAACAAACAACTGCACAAGTACAATCTGAACACGTTTTACTCCAAAAAGCTGCCAAGCAGAGAATGAAGCTCATAAAAACAAAGCCAAATGAGAAAATCCCTGTCAAATTTCTAGTTTGACTGTTTTTTTAAATGGCTGTCACCAGGTGTGCTGGTGCAATGTCAGGCACAGGAGGGAGCCATGGTGTTACTAAGTCATGCAGGGTTCTATGAACGTACTGTTCATAACAGTTCTTCTTGATATATGGTACAGGAGATGAACACAACATAATGAACACTGTTAAGGCACAATGTACTGCATAACTACATCCTTATAAAAGACATTTAGATTTTAAAGGGCAAGTTCACAAAATGTAAACTTGTTTGTTGTCCATGCTTCCAGTTTGCTCTCCATGTATTAAATGATCTCTCTGCTTCTTGCTGAAAACATCGCATCCATTTTGTGCTGGGTATTAGACAACACAACGATAATATAGATTTATCCCTATACAACTATAAACCATATAGTATAAGTAGTATTTCACATAAATGTAGTTTATCTTTCCTGTGAAAGTGACACAAACACATCGCAGGTTAGGAACATGGACTAAACACTGTATTTGAATTCTGACACAGACTGTCAAAATGTGATGATTCCTATTTCTCCTTGCTGCAGAGTATCATGACTAAAGTGAGCTGCAGTGAGTTATGGGGTAATAATTAAAACAGTGTCCCAGATTTTGTGTCTGGCAGTTCTCACCACAAAATATTTTGGTATATGCAAAATTCAGCATTTAGTGTCTCAGCTGGATTCTTGACCCAGATCATACTGTTTGTCCACTTAAAGTCCTAGTGTGTGAATACAGCGTAGTGCAGTGTGTGAAACTCTGTCACCCAAACAAACACTATCATCCTCTTTGTATGTAGATTTCTATAACCTGAACATAAACTTTAATGCACATTTTGTTGTACCAGAATATACTAATTATCATATACCTTAATATTTATATGTCCTCAACATACTTGATCAAATGTGTCACAGTTTTCAAGTGACACAAATTCAATCGCTAAACCACCAAATAACACGCCACCTTCTGGTTCATGGAAACCCAATATTCAAACTGTGGCTCACTTTGTCCATAATTTAACAGCTCATTTCTCTCTACGACAACTTAGATGACTAGCAATTGTCCTCCAAAAAAATAGTGCAGAATATGTTTGTAATTCATTCATTTTCGAGATAGATGCCCAGTCCATTTATTAATAGTAATAATTAATCCCCTTGGGCAAATTTTGGGCAAATTAAGACGACATTTCCGATTGTGTACATTTGGATTACATGTTCAATTTATGTAAGTCTGAAATCTCACAAAATCAAATGAATAGGCACCTATATCATATATTTAATTGCAACACATCCAAGCCAATACTAGTGTGAGATCTTGAAGACAAATTCATTGTCATCCCCAGATCCAAATGCCATTGAATCTCTTGTGCCATATAGTGCAAAGTTAGCAGGGGATTAGAGATGCCCATAGCTAAATATTTGATGTAATTTGAGAGGATTATGAGCTAGGCTCTGGGTTCTCAAGGTATAATGGACTTATTCTTCACTGATATTAGTGCATCATTTTATTTTACGTTTGTTTTATTATTATTTTAAATCTGTCCAAAACAGATGTTGAAATCTAACTACGGTCAGCTGCCTAAATCGTAATAATAAATCTTATTCAACTGACTGACCACTAAAGTGACTCATAGCTAAATTATCCTTTTTGCAAAATCATGGTCCCGTCTCGGTCCAATGTCTCTGGTGTTTGCTGTTTTGAAGTTGCAATAACTAAGAATCCTTACTCAAACCTCAAGCAAAAGTTTGTAGAAGCAATTACAGTATGTCTGCCCTACTGGCATTGCTGTTCAATGAGTGTGAGTCACACAGTACCTCTCCACATTAAGAGGTGATTGAGATGTCAGGTGCCAGGGGTGGTAAATATCTGGATCATTAACCTCCTCCACATAGGTGTTTTGCTGCAACTAGCAACAACCGAACTGAACCAAAATAAGCTGCAGGTCATGAAATCAAAATCAGCTAAAAGACGCTAAACTGCTTGGTAGCGCTGTAAGCTTATCATTTGTTATTACGAGTGACGCCTTTAACATACACGTAGTTCCATAATGAACAGAAACAAAAAGCAGATGTCTTAATTAGTGTAGCTTTATATTACAAATTATGAGAGTATGAAAGTACGTATTCTGGTGGAAAGACTAGGTTTTGGAGTGAAAAGAAATCCCACTGCTTTGGTTTGATTGCTGGATGTATCTAGCTCAGCTGTCAACTGTGGCCACCCACCTGATGTATTTTGAACAGGGAGGAGGAGATATATAGAGTGCCTCTGCAGGGTCTTTTGTGTGGGAGCATTTGTTAAAACTGTTCCTCAGCCTGTGGGACTGTTGGTAAAAAAAAGGAAACACTTCCGTGGCACTCAAAACAAAAAGCATTAAAAAAGTTCCCAATTGACGACTTCTATCCATCTCCAGAGTGTTTTGACAGTGCAGATGCTTTCATCACGTAGAAGCACACCAAACCGCATAAATGCAAGGTTATGTTGTCAGAAGTGAATCATTTTTGAGTTGCATTTTATTTGTATTTGTATTGCACAGAATGAAGCTGAATCACAGTAGTGTTGCATAGTCTTGACATGAACACATGAACAACGCTATTATTGTTAATTTATGATTATGTTTTTCTCTCCTGCTCTGTCTTCCCCTGCTGCTACACAGCTCTCTTTCAGCTGTGGCTTCTCAGGACTGGGCAGACAGAAGGAGGGTAGGATCTATAAATAGAAATTGGACCAATTATAAAGCAGATGTTCCCCTCTATGATGGTGGGAGAACACAGTTGGGTGACGGGGTGTCTGTGGTACTTTTATTATCTCTCAGCACTCAGCGGTTGTTGTCTGTTGTTTTACTCTTTATCTTCGTACCTGTCTTTAGCTCTACCGTTTCTCTGACTGTCTGGATTTCATCTTCCTGCTTTCACCGCAATGTTTTTAATCAAATGTCCTGCGGTTATTTACGTCACAACATGATCAGGCATAGCTCAAAGGTATGACTGCTTGTGTGTCTCCTTTATCAGCCTACTTAAGTCAACCACATCTTCTCAGCTTGACTGGCAGCTCTGTTACAAACTGGTTTGTAACATCCTATGGTTGCTCACTGTGTACGTCTTTCACTTTGCATTCCCATCAGCTGATTGGTTATTACCTGTATTTCAACAATAATCATCATTCCTCAAACAATCCTACTTGAACAGGGATCGTCTGTGATAAGGCAGCTTCTTGACAAACCTTTAAATCTCTAATTCAGGGCTTTAGATATCATTTGGGACTTTGTGGCGAATAAGCATAATTTAAAATATCTAAATAAGGAATTGCCTTTGGTTATTACCACTTTAATTAGCGCTGCACAGCATCTTCCTATAATTTGAGGGGAAATCCTCTTCAATAACAGATTTTGCTTATATTATCCCTGTAATCTGGGACAGTTCAATCAACCTGTAAACTGTTTCTAAACAGACACATCTCTTACACAGGAGTGACTGAGCTTGTGTTTTCATCAAGAGACTAAAGCTGGAACTGCAATAAAAGAATGTTTTATGAGAAACTGCCACAGGTGATTCTTCAGGTGATGAAAACAAGTATTATAATCCCACAAAATCCTGAAAGTCTGTCTCCACTTCATTACCAAAAGGTCAAACTATCTCTAGGATTTATGTTTTGATGAAATCCCAGGCCTTTTTCAACTTACATAGCTGCTTATCTACCAATATAATAATTCCCGTTCCCTTTTAGGAAGGTCTTCCTTGCTATGACTATCTTTCTGTCTTTCCTCACATCAGTTTAATCATGATGAGTGATACGGCCGTGCTAGATATGCTGCACTGGTGCAAAAGCTCAATCCATGTTAAGTAGTTTAGGGGTGTAAATCTTCAGGTCTCCAGAGGCTGAACGTTTTTCCTTCGTGTCTCTCCCCCTGTCAGCATCTGACAAGCTCACCAAGGCTGAGCTGAAAAATACCCATAACATTCACCTCTGCAGTTCTCTTTACTGCCATGCTCTCCTTTTCTCACTCCCATGATCTATTCTTTAGTGTCTGTCTCCACTTTGGTCTGTACACTTTGCTCTATTCCATTCCTCACTGTTTCATTGTTTCATAAATATATACCATAAACATAAATGTGCCCTCGTGCATTTACATGTACTCGTGTAGACACAGATTAGTAATATCCATCCACACAGCCATAGTTAAAGAACTTCATCCTATATCAGAGCAGAAATTCGGCCTACAGTTACAGCCTAATAGGATGTAGGCCAGCCTAACTGACACGACATCTTGGCTGCAATTTACAACATGACTCATTGGAGTTGATGTGAAACTTTGTGACAGATGACACAGCCACACTTGACTCACAGTAACAGTGAAGCATAACCTAACTCAAATTAGGCAAGTGATTTGTTTTAGGGTGAATGCAATAGGCTTTCTCAGCTACCTGTTAAAAGCCATGAACATTTAGATGCATTTGAATGACTGTGAATGAATGTAGTGTGTGCTGTTCAGTTATCAAAAGTTTTGTTTGGGAAAGGCTCTGGGCAGAGTTTGGATGCACACTAGTTCCTGTTGTAGATGAATTAACCTTTTTAAAAGTTTGTTTTACATTTACTATGTAGCATCAGCTGTGAAACAATATAGTATTTAAAGATAAGCGCCTAAAAAATAATAATAATGAATACTTAATTGATCCTCTTGGAGCCTATAAGTCATAGGAAACGACCAACATGTTAATAGACACTTCAGCAAAGACTTGTGTGATAACCAGGTCTGTAGGGATGAAAGATTGTGAATCCACTAGTTCATTAACTCTTCATCAGTCAAGAATAACAATTGCTGGAGCTAGGAGTTATCAGCTCTCAACCAACATGCAACTAATTTACATTCTGACTCCCATTCACTGTCAACTTATAACAATAGCTATTATCAACATTACTCACAAATGCCAACGAGAAATAATTGCCACGGGACAAATTAAATCACATTGTAGCACCTGAATCACCCACTCTGGTGAACATTTTAAAATGCACTCTTATGAGTGAGTCAGCCTCTGTATTTCTGTTAATATATCTGAACTTTAATTTATTACATCTACACTTTTCCACGTGATCCCACCTCTCCAACACCCACTATTAATGGGTAGAGCTGTTGAACAATTTAGAGATACGACAAAAGAAAATAAAGACTGTTATAATCAATACTAATCTGCATGAGGTACCAGAAACTCATATACAGTATGTTAATGTAGATTATTATCTACTTCCCTATGTCCAGATGAACAGAATCAACCTTCAAGGATTCAAGGCATTACACAACTCCACCATCACTTCTATCTCCTTTAGCCTTTTCGTTTGAATGCAGGCAGGCAAATGTACGCCTGAATTCATGTGGAGTTTGTTTGTGCAATCAATTGACCAACAGCTTTTTGAAAACTATTTAAGCATTTTTTATATATTTCTGTTTTCCCTGTGAATAGACCACGGCAGCTGCCAACTGTGTTTGTAACTGGTAGAGTGATAGCAGCGACTCATTGTTCCAAGAGTCCAAATTAAACATGGCAATGCTGCCTTCATGTTCTATCTTGCCCAAATATGGAATAAACTGCCAGAACAGTTTAGGCTTGAGACAATGCTGACTGTGTTCTAGTCCAAACTAAAGACCTTAATGTTTGCCAAGGACTATAAAAATATATGTGTAGTTGGATCTACTATTTCGTACATTGTACCTGTGCAGTTGACTTGTTAACTAATCTTGTTCATGTTGCTTCGTTTGCTGGTTTGTATTCGTTCTAGTTGTAGTTGTAGTGTTAGATTGCCTCTTTCATTAAAAGTACTTTGTAAATACACTTTGCCTTGCCTTTATATGCACGTATGCATACTGTTGAAATTTCGAATTGGATGTTGGATAAACAAAAAATTCCTTCGTCACTCAAGCATTCCTGCCTACCTCTGTAAGGTGAGGGTTGGGATTGAAGCCGCACTGGTTGCACACCATTGAGCGGCACTGGGTGCAGGTGTTGGAGTTCGGCTTGTCATCCCCGGTGCCCATCAGGTCGGCGGTTTTGCAGACAGGGCACAGTTTGCTGCTGGGCATGGGTGCAATTTGAGGCACAGAATAGGGGGAGGTGGGGACACTGCCTCGGTCCGGTGACACAGAAGGAGACCTCCCTGTCCTGCTGCTACCCACATCCACCTGCAGACTCTTCCTGGCCACATGACCCTGGCCCTGCTGTCCTTGAGGTGCAGCATGCTGAGGAGTACCATGGGAGGTCAACCTGTCACCTGTCCCATGGCCACTCTGGACGCCCGTTTTAGGACCTTGGTCAGATGGAGGAGCTCTGGCAGAGAAGATAAAGACAACAAGGAAAAGGGTGCACATCAGACTAAACTAAAATAAGAAATTTTTTTTCAGAACTTTCAAACATATCTCATGCTCTTTTTGTAGCAGACAGATTTTCTTGACTTGTAAAGATGGTCATTGAAAGCAGAGAAGTTCAATGAAAAAGTTTAGGTTTATCTGCAGACACATACAATGTATTTTTCCCACATGTCTTTTAGTACAATATGCCAGACTGCATTTCACTGCTCATATTTAATAAATTCTTGAACCCTGGTCTGTGTTTCCTAATCTTATACAAGCACAAATTGTCCTCACTACATTGTACCTCAGCTACGGCAGTTCCTAAATCACAAACCTTTAATTAATGTCATCACAACTTGTTCATTCTTTAGACATGGATGAAATCCTATCTACGACACAATATTTATTATAATCTCAACTGGCTCTAGGGTAGAAATAACTGATACTGACGTGTTTTTTACGTGTGCATTTACGCAACATTTTCATAGGTTCTTTTCTTTCTTCTTCAGCTTAATTTTTCTTCTGCAGCTACTTCAGCAGTAACGCTGCTTACATTAAAGCCTCAGCGACCTTTTGATTAAAGACAGGAGATTGATGATAGAAGAACAGCAAGTAGGTCAATACAAATGAATAAGAAAATGAATACTGAGAAACAGCAGTTACTGTGTTTGTGTTTCTCACACCATTCTAGCAGCACACTGTAAATGTACAGTGTAGTCTCAAAGTAATTATTTTAAATGAGCTGCATTTTATGAATTACATAGGTTTTTAAACCAGTAATCTGCACTTATAAACTAGCAGCAGTACTTCTTTATACATGGTAAATACTACCGGATACCACCTCCTGTGTGATGTGCTGTGAGATTCTCTGGGCACACACCATTAAAAGATTTTATTGTTGTTCATGATGTGATATCAGACTACTCAAAACATTGGCCAACAGAGAGGCAAATGCTGAATATTTTATATTGCCTCCATCACTGTAAAGTGGTAGTTTATGTTCACCTTTTTGAAGCTGTTCTGGTCTCACTTATATGTTTATGGGGGAACAAAGGCTGTGTATCAGACAAACGGTATTGTAAACCTTTGGTTTTTAAGCTTATTCTGGCCCCCAGGCACTAGTGCCAATAATTTAACGAGAACGGAGGACTTCCACTGTCATAACAAGTTAGGCCTTGTTTTGTCATGCCTGTCATCTTCAAAGACAGTTTCAGAATCAGCCCTGCATGTACAGTGAAAGAAGGGTGGAAATAAAGGGAGGAATAAAGGAATTAAAATAGAGTGTGTTAGCAATTCTGAGTCACTGCTGGTGACTTGAGCGACTGCACAACTGTAAAAACCTGTTCTCTCTCTCCACAGGAGCCTTATGGTCGCTATAGTGTGCTCATGAGGAAAATCCTGCACTTTTCAAACCACCACTCTCATTTGGAGTCTAAACTGGAGTAGAGCATATGCTGAATCTACAGACCACAGACACACTGGACAGACGATAAACTAAAGATTAAATCTACTCAGTGTCCTCACGAGATAGAAAGTGGGTTCAGTTGAGTCTCTTGTGATTTATGCAAAGCCTTGAGCACAGCTTAATGATACTCAAAAGGAGAGGTCAAACAGGAAGACACCTTTTCAAAAGATTTCTTTTACTAAAAGTAAACGGTCCACTGAGAACAACTTGTGGCTTTGTGTCTACAGACCAACAAAGGGCTTGCTTTATCACAATGTGATTATTGAGGGCTTTGTAAACTGCCAGTCTTTTGTCATGGGAGCTCCCTGTGAAACGTAATATTGCAAGAAAGCAGAAGTCAGACGCTCTACAGAACCATAATAATGGTGCTGTTGAAAAAGTCAACATATTAAGCATGCTAACAACTACAGACACTGACATAAATCTGTATGTACCAGTTTAGCATTTAAGGGAATTAGCTAGAATTTGCATTCATCTGAGCATTTTACAAGAATTTTAATTCTTGGTTCATATTGGTCAAATAAATGTAAAACTATGTCTAGAGTTGGTTAGCTTTGCGTAGCATAGAATCTATTCTCACTCTGTCTACCCTCCAATACCTGTGGTAGGGGTAGGCTCAGTTAGACCTCTGCACTGCTTACAGTCAGTGTAAAGCATCTTTAGGTGATTGTTGCAGTGATTTGGCGCTATATAAATTACCGGACTCAATTAGACTAAACATTTCCCTAGCCTCAAAATAGGCAGTATATATAGTTTAAAAACCTTAATTTGTCATTGTTATAATTCTAGTTTTGTATAGTACAAATGAGATCACAGTCTGTTAAAGGGCTGTACTGACAAAAACAGTTCTGATTGGTAGAACACATGCCAACACATTATTAAATGGTTTATTGAACTATTAACTTTTTATAAATATAAAATTTCTTGACTAATATTTTTTTTAAACTATATATCTGTTTTTATAGAAGAAATTGTCCGATAAAAGTACTTAATTGTAGTCAGATATAATATATCTGTATCAGTATTCCTGTAATGGAGACACTATATGTTTGTTATTGATTTACAGCTCTGTCCATTGAAAATGACTGAAACTTATCTGTTGTCGTCTGTACAGTATTCTTTGAAGGTCAAAGCAGAAATGTAACAGCTACATGAGATTGTTTTTAACCAGCAAATGCAGGTTTAAGACAACAGGCAATGACAAAAATACATGTATCACTTCAACGTGGGACTATATTATTCTGACAGATTCATTTTGACTCATTGATTTTTTTCATGCTTTGACTCCTGGACATGTTGACTGTTATCCTCCTCCTACTACCAAAGTAGAAAAACGCTGAATTTATACCTATTCAAGTCATTTCTGGAAAAAGAAAGGTTTTCGGTTGATGTTGTTAGCTTTCCGAAATCAGCAAGCATCAAATAGCTACCATGCACAGCATTCACACAGAAACTAATTAATTTTTTCAATTAGTCAAACCTGTGACAGAGGTTCCTACACACAGAATCAAATACAATATGAATTAGACTAATAACTACAGTGTCTCTGACAAAGGTGGGTGGCCCTGACACTTTTTAGTTCCATTATTTGCAGACATTTCATCATGTAGCACTGCTCAGGCTTGGCAAATCCTCAAAAATAATTGATGACCAGCTGAGACATGGTTGAGAGAAAGAGAGCTCACAGTAGGTACAAAATATTCCTGATCGTGTGGATCCAATGAAACTGCAAAAGCTGTAACTCTGAAATTTCAAATCTTCCACCTGCAGTGTGTCGACAAGACCAAAAGACAGCACACAAACTGTGTTAGAGTCATGTTTGGCCTCATGGTGTATGTAGATGAGTGGGTGAACAACATAGCCCCTGTTCGTGACTTGAATATTGCCAATACTTTCAAATGATAGTCCTAAGCATCTGATGTCCAGAAAATCGTGTGAAAAACCACTAGGTTAGTTTTAATCTTACCACTGATCTTTCCAGAAATCTCAAAGACTCATCAAATAATGTGATACTGAAGTCACTGTGGCACATCATTCCAGCTGTGTAAGCGTCGGCTATGTGTATGTTTGAAAATTTCACATCATACAGTGGTAACCACCAATATGAACTGCTTGGTCATGATAATCATTTTACTACGTAGTCTGCTGGCTTTCATTGCTGAGGGTAAATGAATACATGTGGTTTGTACACTGTGTCCGACAACATTACTTTTTATATTCTTTCATGGGCTTTATTAACTGTAGCTCTCACTGTTAGCATGTGATAACATGTAATATTCCAAGATGTGGTAAGCACATGAGTTTACTCACTCAGCTGTAAAACAGAAAGCAATGGGATGTAAGACAATATCGCAGCAGCACACTGAACAACCACTGTGGCGTTTTGTGCACAAGGGTAGAATGACTCCTTCAGGTCCCTAGACTCCCATATGGGCTCAGATGTAGCTCTATGACTGCAATAAATATGCCATATGGTGTGAAATAGAGCAAAAAAAGCCTATGGAATTCACTTATAAATAAGGCTATATATATAACATATTATATCCCCATCCATATTAATAGGCAAAAATTATGCTACATATTTTAACTAAGATGAAAGTCTCCTATCCACAGTCTCATTTCATTGTGTCTCACAAAAGTTTTTTGAGGAAGGATATTTTATGGCAAAACATTTTTTTTTATAAAAAAACATTTTAATCAGTGATGTGATGTGCACTCCTTCATACTCTGCCCTTCCCATCCCTCACTCTGTCTCTTAGCACACTCAGTCTCCCAGCTCTCACTTTAACTTTATGAGACACCTTAGGGTGGATACCAGAGAAAAATCAAGATATGAAAGAATCATGAGGCTACAAGAAAGCTATGAGCCTCCAAACCAACGCCACGCTGAATATGCAGGATCATCAGTGAGTGCTATACACAATCAGAAGCACATGACAGGACTAAACACAACATGGCAGATGATTTGCATAACACACCTATAGCTTAACGTTGTGCCTTAGCAGCACTTTATGTAATAACGGAAATACATCTGTGAGAAAAGACAGAATGTTCAGAAATTTAGCATTGAGAAGGGATGTACGATGAAGAAATTCATACATCTATTCTGATGCCAGGCAAAGAGAGACTGTAAACAGGTGTGGCAAGTCTACGATGCAGCTGTGCCTCTGCATGTGCCTACTGAGCTCTACAACTGTTGAACTGTGTAATTAAGGCAATATCAGATCTTGTTGGAAGGGTAATCCCTCCCACACACACACAGAAAATACAGACCTACAGGCTACATGTGATTATGCATCAGTGATCTGAGATGTATTCTGGAAAAGGCTAACATTTTATCAGTCTACATGCCCTTAGTACAAACCAACAACATCATTTTTATACGTAACTGGCAAAATAATGATTTATATTTCCATAAGTCTATCATAATGGTTCATTGGGTTCAGTGTGTGGATGCAACACCACTCTTCCACAAGAAAGGTGGCAAAAAACTATTTCCACTATAGCTGCATATAACTGAGATCTGAGGAGTGAGAGAGCTATGGCATATGCGTTATGGTCCTGTGTCCAAAATGACGCCGGTGATATTTGACGGTAGCACCGTCATCAGGAAACAGACAGTGTCCTCACCAGAAGAACGTGCTTTCTCAGAATGACTCTGTATTTACTGGTATTCATGTCAAAGCATGTTCAGGAAATCAACCTGTAATGGACCCGTCTGAGCCCTTCAACATGAGATCCAAGGCACTTTGCATCATTTACATTTCTAATTTATTCATCACCCGAAGGTATAGCGGCGTAAGTGTGTATATATATATATATATATATATATGTGTATGTGTGTGTGTGTGTGTGTGTGTGTGTGTGTGTATATATACATGTGTGTGTGTGTGTGTGTGTATATATATATATATACATGTGTGTGTGTGTGTGTGTGTGTGCGTGCATATATATTTACTTCGCACTGCCTCACTACGAGGGGGAAATATCGGTCTTTCATTCATCAGACTAAGCTAGTGATGCCTCAGGACAGACACCGTGAAAACGGGCGGAGAAATTCCTGTTGAACCGTCTGAAAGCTACACTCGCGTATTATTGATTCTACATCGTAAGCGTTGCATATTACATTTGACTTCGACCCAAATGGATGTTGACTAACAGGGTGGTGCTGCCAAAAAAATGGGTTTCGAAAGGAGTGGTGAATTGTGTTGACAGGGTATTTCGAAATAAATAATTAAGCGCCCATTCAAGTCTATCTCCACGCAGTCGGCTGATCCCGTATCTACGGTACACGCCACGCCGCCGCGTAGCCTCCCTGATTTCTCTGCACACTTTGGCGGAGTAGCGTCCTAGCTATCGTTGCTACCTGTTAATCCCCGGCCCGGGTCCAGCGCTACTTCCTCCGGCTGGCGCTCCATTGCTGGGCTTGATGAGCTGTCCAGAGTCCGGTGGTGCTGAAATGGAAGCTGGAGCCCCTGCTGCAGGGACGGCGGGGCCGGGCTGTCCCGCCTGTCCCTCCCCTTCCATGCTAGCCTCGTTCCCCATCGCCTCGGGATAGGTGTCGACGGACAGAAACGATGTTGTAGATGGTTCTACAGCTGTGCTAAAAACTCAGATGAAACTCAGCGCTGCTCCCCTTCCGCCATCATCACCTACAATTCAGCATCCCGCACGGAGCACGCGCACTGGCGGACAGGCCGAGGGAGCGCGCTGACGCAATGGGAGGGAACGTGCGCGTCCACTGCGCTCGGTTATCTCAAGTCACCATGCAGACACCTTTGAGCCTGCTACGGCACATGACTGGACCCCCCTGGTTCAAGTCCCATCCCTCCACTGACCAGGTGTTATTTAATGATAGGCTATTGCCAGAAACACCAAACATTATAAAATCACAATTTATGGCAGAAACAACCATAGTAGATTAATAGGTCAAAAATTAATTAATTAAAAATTAAAAATATATACTATTTTACACATTTTCAACCAATCAAACTGTAAACAAATATTTGCAGATATCAGCCTCTCAGAGTAGATTTCCTGATTTGTCCTATATCATGGTAAAATTAATATTAACATTAAACTATGAAGAAGATATATGAATCTAGTTCAATGAAGAGTTTAACTAACAATTTTGTACATGTTCTCAGAGTAAATGAGTTATCAAATAAATGTTTGGCATATTAACTGCTAATGAAAAACTGTGTATTTAAAGGCAGTCTTAGCTCAGACATCCTGTAGAATAGTGCACTTTAGTTCTATTATTCCTAATGAGAGTTGGAGGAAATATTAAATAAAAAGAAAGTAACATTGAGCAAAAACAGAATAACTAATTAAACATAAGAAGTTCAATAGTATAATTTTGGGCACATATATAAGGTATATGACAGAGAAAACATTATGAATAAAATGTATATATTTTCATTGATATTAACATATATAATATATACATATATATATGTCAGCTTTATAAAAATGTAATTGAAACTCTGAAAGACAAATGTGAAACCCTTATCAGTTCTGATTTATACATAGGCCACCGTGTGTACTTTGCTACTCTGCCAGAGAGCCAGTAACATTATCATGAGATCACATACCACTGTATGTGTAGGATCATTGTATGTGTAGTGAAATTAGGACTTTTTTTTACTGGTCACAAGATTGTCGAATGAATGTGACTTATCTGATTTATAACAAAAATATAATGCTGGTATACAGAATTTCACCAACATTATAATGTATAGGATGCAAGATACCAGTACAAAACTACCAAGAATATATATAAGTGCCAAAACACACTTCTATTACAGTAAGTCTAAGGTTAATATTCTTGTAAATAGAATCTCCTTGTAAAGCTCTGGATACAATTCACTCCTCCCTGAATGATTGCCCTCCCTAGTGTACAGCAATTGTCACTGCAATAAAAGGATTACCTTTATGTAATAAACACAAACCTAGTTTACTGAACCTAAGATCTGTAACAAACACTAATATTATGTGTAATGTGTACCTACACTAATCACTTTAAAAACAGGATAGTGTAATCCTGGAACACAACACAAAGAAACCTGGACTAAACTAATATATTTTTACTTTACGTCTTACTTTATTGTGGTATAAATCAGCAAGCACAGAAAACAGAACATGATAGCCAAGTAACAGATACATATGTACAAAATACACAACAGATGGCATTCCACTAAAGATTGACTCTATTTAAGATTCGGATACAAAAAAGCTTGTTAATTTAAGGACCTTAATAGAAATACATACACAGCTCGAGGCCCTCAGTCACTGAAAAGTCATGAAAAGAAAAGAGAAAAAACTCCTGATGTCTCATGACTCCTTCAGATTAAACAATATATGAAAAATGTGACTAAATGACACTTTTGATGTTATATACTGAGTAAAATACATGAACTGGTTTGTCCAAACATTCAATGCATTATTGGCAATGTGAAAACATGACAGACTGATATAGATGAAGAAATGTGAACATATGGATTCCACCCAGTTGTTACCTATAGAGGGTGTTTGAATTATTATTAATATCTCTTAACTGTATTGACAAGTGTGTAGAGAGGATCCTTCAATAAAAACATTTAGGTGCATTGCTAGGAACGTGACTTTTTTTCATATTTACATACTGTAGATATCAGAGGCACAAGAAAAACATTTACGGAGACAAAAATTAAGTTGAATAGATACATAAATGAACTGCCCGAACATTGATCTGAGAATATTAGGCTCTGACTAAAATACAATAACAAACTATCTTAATGAGACTTATGATCTCAAAAAGCAACTTCTATTTCTGTATTACTTACAGAAAATACGACTGTAATTACTGGCGTTTGGCTTTGTAAGGTCGGGAACGTTTCCTGCGATCAGGTTTCCTCTGTTTGTGCAAGCGGCCGATACTTACACCCTGTCGACGCCGCACAGAAATGTTCTGCTCCACAAGGCTGGCCAGCATTCCTGCAGAAGATTATGAAAAACGCAACTGAGTTTTAGTATATAACTAGAATTTATTTTAGAGCAAGTGTCTTGGGTGCAAGTGTATGCAGTATTTAGATACATCGTGCATTTTGTGGGCGATTTGTGGTTGTATTATATAATTTGTATGTGTAAATAAATGGTAAAATAGTTCATTACTCCATTTACTTGGACTTTCATATTTCTACAGGGAGTAGTAAGGCTTATATTTGGGAGATGTGGATGAACTACTTTTTAGTGACTTCTTACTTCACGATTTTAACACAAAAAAACAAACAAACAATGTGTGAAATGTTGCACCATAACGGTTGCACCAATTCCTTTGATGCTTAAAAAGCATCAAAGGAATTGGAGATGTATAGTCATAGAAAACCGCAGAAGTGGTTGACAGATTACCTTCTTGTGCAAGCATTGAGATAAAAGTACAGATGAATTCATCATAATTATGAGTCCTCCTCTGATCATCAATCTGAACAAATGGCAACAAAACATTCTGATTAAAATCTAATACAATCAGTATTATGCCCTCGCACCAAATATTAATTACTGGTAAACAAAACCTACTTTATATTTCTTTCTCTTTTCTACTTCCTCCTTTAGAGATACTTCATAATTAGCAATGTCAGCCTCCACACACTTAAGCAGTGCAAGTAGCTCCTGTAAGAGAGGAGTAATATCAACTGTTCTCTTTGAAAACGGAATTGGTAGCACAGGCAAAAGCCATGGAAACACCACAACATGAAAATAAATGTGGAAAACTCCTAAGCATATCATAGGTACATACTACAGTACATTTAATAGTTGGATTTTTCTGGACTTACTTTTGGTGAGTACTTATCCCCAGGAGTTTTGCTGTCTGCAGCAGTTTCCATAGCATTGGGCTTTTCCTTGCTGGGCTTCACCTCTGCCCCAGGTTTGCTTTCTTCTTTTTTCACCTCAACAGATGGTCCCTCATCTCCCTCAGTCACTCCTTCCTTCCCTCCTGATACAGGGCCTCCTTGTTCTTTCTCTTTTATTTTTTCAGCAGTACAAGGTCCCTTTGTACCATCAGCAGCTAAGTCTACTGCACAGGTAATAAATAAAGCACCAATCAATCAAAATGTGCTAGACACAAACAATCTATTATTAAAATTAGTGTGTGTTGTGCTCATTACAGTCACAAACTGTTTACTTCTAATGTCTAATGTGATTCATATACTCAAAATATCAAGTGGTGATACACTCAAATGCTGACTTCAGCAAAGCTTTTTAAATGACACTAGTGATCTTGTGTACTCACCAGATGGAGGGAGAGCATGGATGACACCATCCTCCTGCAGGTGTAACAAGGCTATGCTGACAGAGGGACCCAGTTCTCTTACAGCGCGGTTATGTCTTGAGTCAAGCCTAAGCATCTCATCTTCTCCAAAGAGCACACGAGACAGATGGGATGCAACTGGACTGGATGGGCGCGTGGCAGCCTGCGAGCGAGCTGGGGAGCGCAGCGGGGAGTTGAATGCACTGCCAATCTCAGAGGCTGTGTCAGTGCTCTCGTTACTGGGGGTTGGGGAAGGCTGTGAAGCAGACGTGATACAAATGCCCCCGGTGCGGCCTTCTGTGCGTACTGAAAGAGGTGTATTTAGGGCATCTTTCCTTTGGACTTCTTTCTTAAGTTTCTCTGCCAAGACAGTGAGGGCAATCTGGCTTTCCATTCCAGTTTTAACCCGTCCTGGTCGCGAACGCAAGCCCGTCTTCCTTCTAAACCTAAAAAAATAAATAAATAAAATATTATATCATATATCAACAATTATTCAAAGACCTTCTTTTACTTGGCTCACAAGAGGAAATACAACAGAATAATCCTTAATATTGCACTGCTCACCTGTTGGATGTACCTGTAGAAGCAGTTACTTCCTCCTCCTCGTCCTCATAATCATCTTCATCATCCGAGTATGGGGGTTGAGGAGGCCCTGGCATTCGAGAACGACCAACTCCAGCAGCTAGATCTTCCTCCTCCTGTAAGCCGGAGAATTTTCAAACAACCTCCACAGGAAATCGTTTCTGCAGCCTCCAAAATTATTACCATATGTCTCATATGCATGTGTGTCCGTATTCCAACAGGTTTCTTGGCATAATTACAGAACAGTGCCTGTTTGGTGGCTGCCAGTTACAGCAGCTCCTCTCTTTTTGTGTTCTTTTAGTTAGTTTTGCTGAATTTTTATTGGCCATCTTCCTACAATTCCTGCGACGTAAAGTAAACTTACTGGGATCTTTCTGCTTTTGTGAGAGGACTGTTGGCAACACTGTCAATTTTTTTGTTGTTTCTTTTTTTCTTACTTGTGGTAACAGCTAATGTGCTATTTGCTACTAGAGATTAACTTTTCTAACCACAACACCTTATTGCAAGAGAGTGGCCTGAAATCCACCCAAAAATTGTCAGGAGCTGATGAGTTGTAGATGCAGAGCATGAGAGAAGTGCTGAGAGAACTTGCTGAGACCAAATTTCTCCAATAAAATGAAGCAATCATCCGCACTGATCAAGGACCCGAATGGGACACGGCTGAAAGAATTCATTCCTGATTCACTGTAACTGGATGATTTCCAGCTGGCCAGGATGAACAGGCAAGCAAGACCCTGCTGCCATTACACTTCTCAGTTTTATACTGCTCCCAGAAAAACCTTGGATAAGGTCACTTGAGTGTTATCTTAGGTCCAAGCAGGCATTTGTGTCAGATTTAATGAAATCCCCTCCAGGCATAACTAAGCTATAGCATTGACAAGAATGAGTCATATGAGGTCACAGTGACCTTGACCAGCAAAATCTAATCTGTTTATCTTCTCTTTACTTCAAGTGGATGTTTGTACCACATTTGAAGAAATACACTCCAGACATTTGTAATGTGTTCACAGAAAGGTCACAATTAAACACATAATAAAGCTATAAACTAATCTACTGAAAAAGAATTCAGTGACCTGCAACTCATCGGCTAAAGCCTAAGGCGTTTTCTTAGACAGGACCTACACTGGTCATCTCCATTCTTACCTGCATGGGAGACTTGGCGTAGTTGTGGTTGTCCAGGAAAGCAGGCAGTCGTTGGACAATAGGGTTAGGACTAGTGACTTGCTGGGCACCTCCAGCAGAAGGAGCCGCTGGTTTGCCCATAACCTTTGTGCTTCCTGAAGAGCTAGAGGTATCCTTGGATTGACCTCCTGATTCATCCACTGGGTATAAAACATGAGTCAGTGGTTTAATGGATACAATTTTAATATTTATGATCAGCTCCTACCCAATGTGTTGAATAATAAACAAAGCACAGCAAGATTACATCCAACCGCAAGACCCTATCGCAGAGAGTGAATACAGCAGAGAAGATCATCGGGGTCTCTCTCCCCACCACTGAGGGCATCCACACCACACGCTGCATCCGAAAAGCCACCAACATCGTGGCTGATCGGACACACCCCTCTCACACTCACTTTACACTCCTGCCGTCTGGTAAATGGTTCCGAAGCATTCGGGCACACACATCGAGACTCCACAACAGCTTTCTCCCACAAGCCATCCGCCTCCTCAACAAGAAGGGACTAGACTAGACTGATAATGCACACAAACAATATCACACAGCCTAACTTAGCTACCTCAAAGCATCATGACTGGACTGTCAGTATTATGTCATTTTATATTTTGTTTTGTTGTGTTTGGTTGAAATGTCAGTTGCTGCTCTGGTTTGTGCACATTGCACACGCACCTTATGTTGTCTGTTAATTTATTTTGTGTATGTATGTTGCATGTAACACCGTGCTGCATGCAGCTCTCGTTTGCACACTGCACATGCACCTTATGTTGTTGTTGTCTATTGTCTCACGTTGTGAATGTATGTTGCACGTAGCACCTTGGCCCTGGAAGAACGTTGTTTCGCCTCACTGTGTACGTCTGTATATGGTTGAAGTGACAATAGACCTTGAACCTTGAACTCAAGTACCTGAAGAAGCCTGATCAGCACCGTGGGATGTGACAGGTTCAGCATCATTCTCTTTCTTCATTGCCGTAGTGCTGTTATCAGCAGAGGAAGCGTCCTGTTGCTTCTTGTCATGGACAAGCTCTGGCTGGGTAAGCCGGATCATCTAAAGTCACCACAAATTACTTTAAGTATATTCATTCATTTAACATCACAATTCACAAACTTTGGCATTGACATCTGCCTGTGATGACACGTCTGGCAGTTCCTCACCTTCTGTAGACCCTCCAGAACAGTCTGTCTATTTCTTTTCAGAATTTCCAGTTTGGACTCATACTTCATTCTGCGGTCAGGAACCACCGCCATCAAGTTAAAGCGAATGTCATGGTAAGGCTCACTGAAAATAAGGAGAGCTGCAGCATGAGAATTAGGTCTGGAGGCTGTGTGGAAGTTAAGGCATTATTCTTCTTTAAATTCTTCTACTATCTGAGCGGTTCAGGACTAACCCAGCAGTGGCCAGCCCAATCCTCTCCATGATAACTCGCCGAGCTTTATCAGTCCATTCCTCCTCCTCTCCCCAAGGTCCTAAAATATCGTGTAATATTATATATTAAGTATTAATTTTGTACTTGTAACAAGAACTATTAAACAAACATTTCAAAATTATTTTCCTAAATTAAACGAAAAAAAATTGCTTAATTAAAAGTAGATCAAAACATTAAATGAATAGAACAAAGGTCAAGTAACCTAAATAATAGATTTAAAAGCAGCACTGGAGCACCACCAACAACGATTTCATAGAATATTATTTTTAAGTCGCAGCATTTCCATAAAATAATGCTTTAAATCACTGCGATAAGAGCAGGACCCTATATTTCTGTGTTAGTATGCATCTCACCATGGTCAATGGGATAAGACTTGAGTCCATCAAGCTCAAAGAGCCGGTCTTTGATTGGCACATAGCTCACAAAGTGAAAGGCTTCCATAGTCCTCACTGCACTGATCCCATTCTGTTTCTCTGGAAGGTGCCTGGGCTCCGGTCTCCATAGAAACACAGAAAGAGAGCATGTGAAACTGATAAATGCACAAAGCCTGACATCTCCCACATCGTGGCAGACCAATCACAGAAGATTTTTTTTTTCATAGAATCAGAAATGCATGAAAATTTTAAAATGAGCCATTTTAACATACCTAGCATGGCTATTGTGAGCTCTGGCAAGCTCTGGGGCATTTCCTATTGCATAGCCTTTGCTCTGAAAAATACATAAAAATTGAAAATTAAGGTGGAGGGAGAAGAAAGTAAGTGAGAAACGGAATGGTAGTGAGCAACTGACACCACAGAGGTGACTAAAAGAAAAACTGCACATGCAGACTTATCCTGATTTGAATCTATGCAATTTATGCAGTTCTGGCTATCCAATCCAAACATGATCACATTCCACAGCAATAGAACACATATATCAGTGAGGGAAAGAAAGATTTTACCTCAGGACTAAAGCCTTTTGTGAAAGCCTTCATTCGACTAAGAGTGGTGCCGAGCTCAACACCACTGCAGTTCAGTAGCACACTTAGCAATGCGTGGGTGGCACATGAATTCGGTATCAGCTGCATACAAAAACAACAGCATAAGTTTAAGATAAAAAAGGCATTTTAATAACTTACTATCTTTAGTAGTTAGGAAAACAGCTTTGATACAATAGAAATAAACCTATTCTTGAGAATCATAGTTTTTTTGTTATTAATATAATTTGTTATATTTTTTGTATTAATAAAATAATGACTAACAGTTGCCTGTTATGTGCTGTTTAATGGTTGTTTAATCCATGTGTACAATTTTAGTATAGATGAAATTTGCTCCAGGGAACCGTACGCAATCAGCAGTAAAATGAGTCAAATTACAGCTCACAAGAAATCATCCATCTATAAGTTTTAGAAACAGAGCAGATCAGTTGTTCGATAATAACTCATTGAACTGCGTAATATAACAGCATTGCCAATGACTGCCAAGATCCAACCAATCAATCTAATTATATAAGTGCTTACCTGATGAGCAAAGAACATATCATTTACAATTTCCTCATCAATGACAGACGTTTCATCCACCAAAGTGTTAACTTTCCTCCTGGATCGACGTTCCTCAATCCACTTGAAGAGGAAAATGAAGCCATAGACAGGACTAAAAAATACAATTAAATCAAACAATTAATAAGCATAATCTTAAACATTAACACTACTTTTACATCCAACAGTTGCTCATTAAACTGACATATATACACCTGGCTTGTTCCCAGTTAACGCTACATACCTTTGACACTTGCTCTGAAGATCATAAATTTCCTCTACCTGGACACCTTTGACGCCTGAAGAATTTATACAATTAAAAATGTAAGCTGTTTTTATTTGCCACAAGACTCCAAGTTAGTACTATAAATAAGGTATTAGCAATGGCACACATGAAAGCAGGTGATAAATTTAGCGACTATAATTTATACAATGTTACTTACCAAAATCCTCTACCAGTAGAGTAAACAGTCCTGGAAAAAAGTACATTTTTATTTATGGTTCAATAACCAACATAAAATAAAGCAATACAACAAACGTAGCGTAAACTTAAACGAATAATCTACAATCCCTGCTCCTTAGGTTCTACCCTCAGTTACTTGCTCCGTTAACTTTGACATTGTTATGCTCTTCTAATATTTTTTGTTTTAAGCCGCTTATAACGCTAAACTGCCCACTTGGCTTTTATGTGGGAGCTAACGTTAGTTAGCTGTTCTGTCTGTCGAAATATTTCACCTGGATCACTCTCGAGCTCCAGCCACCCTTTGTTCATTTTTGCATTTGTGCACAGCAGAGTGATATTTAAGCTGTTTTCCAGTCCATGTCAAAAAGAGGAAAAGGAGCAGTTAACAAAAGTGTTGTATCCATTCACGAATAAACTGTGGAGCGCTCAAGATAAACACAATAGACAAAGTTGGGCGCATAAAAAATGCGTCATCATGAAACGACAAGTGTTACAAAAAACAGTCCCACCCGCAACTTCCTATAGTCAGCGCTAAGAGAAAAACAACGAATATTGTGGCCAGTCCGTTGGACGGTACATATTTTGTTTATTAGGCTATTTGTTTAGGTTTTTTGTAATGGTAACAAATAAAAACATAATTGTTGAGGATGGTACGACCTAATTATTCATAATTTCAGTATTCGCCAATCATGAATCATATTCAGATGTATCCACCTTGTGAAGGTGCTTACATTTAATGCATTGCAGAATATTTATAAATTATATAAATAAATCATAAAATAACATTTACTAATGTGCAAAAACTATACACTACACACAAGACTGAAATGTGTGTCTTCATTTTGATTGTTTTATTCTTTTTACAGTGCTCAGATACCAGTACAAGTGGTACTTGTCCGTTTCCACATGTATAGACATACAACCACCACTGGACAATAATTAACAGTAGTAGTACAGTATTAGGGCGATTTTACAGGTACACGTGAATCTTTACGTTATTTTGTCCAAAAGTCTTGCTTCGTGCTTTGCTCTCAACGTTTTGTTATTTGAGGCCATTACACAATAGTAAAAATTATTAAAATGTGAAAGTTATACGGTTATATTTTGTTTTGTTTTATTTATTATTATCTTTATTGGAGGGCTTGACGCTCCCGGAACCTTACTTGGAATAACCTTTACGGGGACGGTATTTCTGGTCACACTGGAAAAATTCGAAATTAGCTTATCAGTTCGTTTTATACAGTTACTTTAGGTATTAATTGATTGATTGTTGTGCATACTAACCGCAGGTTGATCGAAGAGTACTGCGTGGCTTTATACAAGGTGAGCTTCAAAAACAGACTAATGTTTGCTTTTAAGAGATGCGTCGTATCTAGTTAGCCTCGCTGTAATTTGGGCTAGCAAAGCTAGCTATGTCAACGTTACATTTACACAAAATAACATAGGTGTCTTGCTACGACAGCCAACGATGCAGTTGGTTAATTGGGAGAAACCGTTTTTCTTCCAGCTCAAGTAATAGCCAACCACCCTGTTTAGGCTGCCACTGATGAATGGAGGTTACGTGATTTTGTCGTGTGAAATTGCGTTTATTGTTGTGTAACGAGCTAGCATGTGCTGCCTCGGCTAGGTAATTAATATTTTTCTTAAGCATTAATTGGGTAGCTTAATAAACAATCTATCCACAATTGCCTAATGTTAATGGTAACTAACAATAACAACAACATCATAACGTAATGGCCTTAGAGAAAGCTGCTTGCTATTTGCTAACTGCCTCCGTCCATCCTTGGCATTTCAACATACATCTCACCACATAGTATGAATGTGTGGTTGAAATGTCTTTGTTATATGTAGCGTTTTTTAAGAATGTTGCCAATCTCTCTCAGTTTAAACCACATTCTGTAAATTTTGTTTCACTTGAAAAACAAGGTATAATTTTTGTTAAGACTGAGGTGACATAACGTGTCTCACTAATATATCAAAATGTGATGTTTTCTGTTTCAGTCAAACACCTCCTTTGATTTACTTTACTTTACTTTAGTTTGCTTGGCAGACGCTTTTATCCAAAGCGACTTACAAGGAGCTAGCGCTGGGTGTC
>JAUMHF010000021.1:11614165-11632015 GCA_032359275.1 Microctenopoma steveboyesi
TTCCATGCTCCCCCACTAATAAAGAAAAAAGAGGAAATCAATAGTGTGGGAGCATTTCATGCTCCCCCACTAATAATAGGCAGTTCGTATTCTATTAATAGTTTTTTCATTTGCGCTATTCATATTCAGATTTTAGGCATCATGTACATAGTTACAAAATCAAGCATTAGATAGACATTTAAGATTGGGTTTTTACATTCCTTGTTGTGGTGTATTTGTTTGAGTGGGTCTAGGTCTATATTTATGTGAATTAGAACCTCAACCTGGTCTGTTATTTAATTAGTATAGGTAATTCATCATCTCCAATTGTGATAACTACTTATCAGTACTCCGTAATTATCAGTAACTGTTTATCTTTGTATAAAATACCACATGTTTTGATGGAAATGTGTTTCATTATTTTAGGACTCCTGATGAAGCTGTGTAGGTAATACTTTGAGAGCCCTGTAAGACACCATGTCTGAGGAGGCAATTTCAGAAAGTGACCTCGAGCCCAGCCTTAACAGTGAAGAGGAGTATTTGGAAAATGAGGAAGAGGAAGATAACGAGGACACTGAGGAGGATGAGGATGAAAATGATGGTGATGATGAAGATGACGGTGTTGGTGAGTGGATGGACTTTTTTCTTTCCCTCTTATTACTCGAATGCATTCTTTTGTCTCACAGATGTGAGTAAACTTGGGTAGATTGACTGAAAACAAAGGACAAACAATAGGGTAGTTGATTGATCGTTTCAGAAATAAAGCCTACACTGCTTACTTTTGATCTAATCTTGATTTCTTCTCTTTCAAGAGCGACCTGCCAGTGCCCAGAGCAGGACAGAAACGACTCAGGATGAAATTGACTCAACCTCATCTACCTCTAGAGAGGCTTCCTCTGAGCCTCCATCTCAGCCTGGCTCGTGTCCGTCCTCCAGAGCTCCCTCCAGACCTGCCTCTCGCTCTCAGCCTCCTAGCCCCGAGAAATCAAGCCAGAGCAAGCCACCTTCCAGCAAAACCAAGAAACAAAAATCCTCTAAAATAACCAAACCTCCCAAGTCTTCAAAAAGCACCAAACATCCCAAGCCATCCAAACCTGCACACATGAGGAAAAATATCAGGTAAATATCTGTTTAAAATTTTTAGATACACTGTAAAACATGATGTATTTATATGTAAACTGACGTTTTTTTCTCAATAACTACAGAAAACTACTGAAAGAGGATCAGCTGGAGGCTGGGACCAAGGCAGCTCAACAGGAAGAGATGGACAGGCGGAAACGTTTAGAGCAGCAGAGGAAGGACTTCCCTACAGCCCCGGCCATCCCAGACTCTCAGCTAGGTCACTGTGATATCAGTGTTTTATAGAACGTTTTCTTCTATTCAAAATATCTCTATCCTAATATATTTGTATATTTCCAACAGTGGACACTGCTTCAATTTTGGGAGAAGTATCTCACTTAGTCCCTGGTCACCTGCCTGAGCGGGATGTGATCTGTCTGGACAGCAGTGGTGATGAAGATGAAAAAGAGGAGCCCACGTTACCTACACTTGCTCTTAGAGATGGTAAGACCAAATATATTTCTGTGTGGCTATGATAGTCTTCTTTCCAAGTGATTCTAATAGACCTTTCCTAGATACCAGTTTTTCTCATCTCAAGTGTCAGAGCCCAAAACATTGGCTGCACCCTCAAGACTGCTGCTGTTTTGTGTCAGGAAATTCTCTTCCCAAACCAAACTTCTCGTCTTGTTAGCATTTTGTAAAAGCTCTTCAGCATGATTTAAGTGTTATTGTCTGTGAAGATTCTCGTTCATCCAGTTGTCAGATGTTATTCAGGTGTGGATAGGTGTCATTGTTTTGCTTCCACCACGCAGGTGGGCCAGAGGGGACTAGCTCCATTTCCGTTCAGGCTAGTTGTGCCCCCGTGGTTAACCATTTTATAATGGCGTATTTGAAGCTTAGCTCTTGTGTTGTCCTGGTTCCCGAACAGGTATATATTTCCCCATTTTAACAGCGCAATTAAAGTTAATAATTATTAGAATATGCAGACACAACACAAAACCAAATACCTTTGTAATGAACTAATATCTGGATTTGGGTCAAGCCTATCTTCCAGACAGTATGAGAATTGAGCAAACTCTCACAAAGTGTTTACTTTCCCTCAGATGTAATTGAGCTCAGTTCTGGAGATGAGGACGCCCTGCAGATAAGCAGTGAATCAGCTGACGAGGATGCTGATGGCACCACTAGATCAGAAGAGAGTAGCGGGGCACACATCAACGATGCTCTGAACCTGCCTGATGCTCAGGGTCGAGTGCTGGTTAATATCAATCACCCTGCTGAGGAAAAAGACATTTATCTTGCTCCACAGCTGGCCAGGGCTGTAAAGCCTCATCAGGTAAACCCATAATCTCACTCTCTCTCAAAACAGAAACATTCACAGCCCTGCTTGTGTTTGTTCTCAAACCTTCTCTTTTTCGTCTCTAAGATTGGGGGAATCCGGTTTCTCTATGATAACCTCATCGAGTCTCTGGAGCGGTATAAGACCAGCTGTGGTTTTGGCTGCATCCTTGCACACAGCATGGGGTTGGGCAAGACACTGCAGGTCATCTCCTTCATTGACATCCTGCTGAGGAACACCGAGGCTCACACTGTACTAGCTATTGTTCCTGTGAGTAATCTAAGTGTATATTGTATTTGAAACATATATATTTTAGTAAGCTTACTTATGTTCCCAATCTCACTATTTTCTTTTGGTTCACCTTGCAAATACAAGGTGAACACACTTCAGAACTGGCTTACAGAGTTTAACCTCTGGCTGCCACCTCAAGAAGCCCTGCCCCCTGACACTGACCCCGCGTTCGTCACTGGCCGCGCATTCAAAGTTCACATTCTTAATGATGAACACAAGTAAGTCATTTAGGTTTTAGTCTTTCTTGTTTCTTTTAATAATTCTTGTTGAACATCTGAACTGTTATTCTCGCTGACTGTCTGACCGACTTGCAGAACGACGATGGCTAGGGCTAAGGTTGTGGAGGACTGGTCCAGAGATGGAGGTGTGTTGCTCATGGGATACGAGATGTACCGGCTTCTCTCCATGAAGAAGAGCTTTGTTACGGGTAAAAAGAGGAAATCAAAGAAGCCTGCAGGACCAATTATCATTGACCTGGATGAAGAAGATCGGCAGCAGGAACTCATGAAAGGTCAGCACTAGGGATGCAGTGGTTTTACTGTAATGCTGCGTTTGTGTGCCGTAAAATGAAAATACATACATACATTTATATTTACAGACTCTTACACATTACTACTTACACATTTCAGGTATAGAAAAGGCCATTGCGCGGCCTGGCCCAGATGTGGTGATCTGTGATGAGGGACATCGCATTAAGAATTACCATGCCAGCACATCTCAGGCCCTGAAGAACATCCGCTCCCGCCGCAGAGTCGTTCTGACAGGTTACCCGTTGCAGAACAATCTCATTGAGTACTGGTGCATGGTGGACTTTGTTAGGCCTGACTTTTTAGGTACACGTCAGGAGTTCAGCAACATGTTTGAGCGACCCATTCTGAACGGGCAGTGTGTGGACAGCACACCTCAGGATGTCCGTCTCATGCGCTACCGCAGTCATGTGCTGCACAGCCTCCTGGAGGGTTTTGTCCAGAGGTAGGCTGTCAGTCAGAAAAGAAAAAAGGATACAAGAGAGGACAATACGTCTCTGACCACGTTCACTATGGTGTCTTTCTGTTTTACAGACGGGGTCATGATGTGCTACGGGACCAGCTTCCTTCCAAAGAAGAGCATGTCATCTTAGTGCGTCTCTCTCCCATTCAGAGGGCACTATATACAGAGTTTATGAAACGCTTCCGAGAAGCAGGAAACAGTGGCTGGCTTGGTCTTAACCCACTCAAGGCATTCTGTGTTTGCTGCAAGGTGAGACTGCTTTGCCTTCCCTATTCTAGAGGAATAACATTTATTTTTGGTGTAGATATTTGAATTAGTACTTAATAATTATTATCATCTCTAGATCTGGAATCACCCAGATGTTCTCTATGAAGCCCTGCAAAAGGAGAACCAGGCCAACGAGCAGGACCTGGACCTTGATGACATCACTGCAGCTAGTAACGGTGCTGGCCTCAAAGCCAAAGTAGCCGACCCAAGCAACAGCAAAGTTAACAGCGCCCTGCCACCACTCAATCCTTCTCAAGACAAAGCCAATCAAGTCATTACATATGAATGGGTATGTCATGTTAACAAAAACCCAGTTCAGCTGGATTTATTCTTTAACTTAAAAACTTAAAGGCAGATTTCTTTCTTTAGCACAGAGGTCTATACGCATAGTGAAGGCAGAACATGTGCAGACGTTATACAGCAGCTTGAGACAGGCTTCAGATTCACACATTTAGCAGTGGTAGTTGCTATTAGAGTAAGGAGCTAGGCAACACATTATGTCAATGAGTGTCCTCACAAGTAATATGAGACATGACTGTGTTTGTGTGCTCTCATTCACACGTGTGTATGATCCCACGATTCTGCCATCTTAACAGCTTTCCATCTGTCTGGTCTTTATGGTAAAACTGCAGAGACGGACGCTGCTTTCACTAGAATGCTGGTGGAGAACAGCAAATTAAAAAAATAAAAAATAAAACAACATTTACAAGAAGCAGACAGCACGAGGAAAAGTTGAAGGCAGAACACCAATCTCTGCTCATCTCCTGGCTAATGCCTACAGGGATGCATTGTCATAATGGTACCATGATGAAAATGAGGCAGAAGGGCAGTCAGGTTGATAGTTTGACTCCCATTTTCCCTTATCCCTAGCTGTGTGTGTCTCAACCCTTAAGAGGGCTGCTTGTCAACAGGAATTTCCCCAAGGGAACTAAAATAGTATCAGTAGTTGTTATTATTGTTATCATTCTCATCATGTATGGGGTATCTCAGTCAGAGGAGGACAAATGCAAAAAAAATAGAAAAAAACCTGCTTCATAGTTCCTGGAACCCGGTGACACTTTTCAGCACGTCACGACCTGAAGTGTGCTGTCAAGACAACACTGCAGTGGCTTTGGAAAAGTGTTCCAGCCAACCCCAGAGAACATCTGCGGAGACCTGAAGATAACAGTTCATGGACACCTCCCATCCAATCTAATTGAGCTTGAGAGGATATGTCGGGATGAATGAGATAAACAGTTTAGGTTTAGGTCCAGGTGTAAAAAGCTTGGGACTTATCCAAGAAGACTCGTAGCTATGAAAGGAGCATCTACTAGGTGCTAAATAAAGGGTGTTAATACTTACATGTTAAAATTGTTTTTATTATTTTGTTGTTATGCTTTACTAAGTGTATTTTAATATTGTTTGGTGATACATTAACTCTGCTAACGTTTTATCTCTCATGCCATCTCCATGTGAGTCCTTTGTTCCTTTTCTCCGGGCATGAAACCTGTTACCTGTTACCTTGATAATTTACTACAGTTTTTTCCATATTTGTCTAAGGCAAAGGACATAATGTCAAACTATCGGACAGGACTTCTGGAGAACTCTGCTAAGATGGTTCTGCTCTTCTATTTGATTGATGAAAGTGTGAGAAGAGGAGACAAGATTTTGGTATTTAGGTAAGTCCTGTGTCTAGTGTGTGTGGCATTGTACACAAATCCACCATTAAGCAGCTTAGGGAGGAGGCCAACTGGCTTTCCACTTGAGTTAATTAACCACACTTGCTTTTTACCTTTGGAAATGAATATGTTAATCCCTCTGCATCATTTCCAGGTTACTTACTGTAAGCACAAGGGACGACTTAATAAAATGACATTTTATTTTAACCCCTTACTGTACACCAATACAATACACCAATTTAAAAATAGTTACTCTGAGTCTATTTTGTTTTTTAATAACAGCAGGTGGTACTTACTTTTCTCATTCTTATGGTTTTCTGCTGTGCACCTGCTAGTCAAAGCTTGTCCACCCTGACTGTCATCGAGGACTTCCTATCAAAGAGACCCATACCAACAGGCACCCAGAACCAAAACTGGGTTCGCAACGTCAGTTACTACAGTAAGTCATCCGACCTCTATTCTCCACCCAAATCGGCAACTGTGCAGAAAATCTCTAACACTAACTCTTCGGCCATAATTTCTAAATTTAATATGTCTTTGCAAATGTTCCCTGCGTCTGTACCCAAGCAGAGTACGTGTAATCTATCAAAAATTTGACAAATATGTTTGAAAGGTATTACCATGATGCATTTTTAATGCTTTTTGAGTTGAGATGCTTTAATGTAAAGAGATGATGAATGTCTGTCAACAGGACTAGACGGGAGCACATCTGCTTCAGAGAGAGAGCGGCTTATCAATCAGTTTAATGAGAACAATTCAACGTGGGTCTTTTTACTCTCCACCAGGTACATATCTCTCTGCGCTCTGTCATTCTATGATGTCTTACACCTCGTCCACACAGTGGCAGGAAATTTGTCACACGCATTCTGTGTTCCTTTCAGAGCTGGATGCTTAGGTGTGAATTTAATTGGGGCCAACCGCGTTGTCGTGTTCGATGCCTCCTGGAACCCGTGTCATGACGCCCAAGCAGTATGTAGAGTTTACCGGTATGGTCAAAGGAAACCCTGCTACATTTACCGCCTCGTCTGTGACTTCACTTTGGAGAAGAAGATCTATGACCGACAGGTCTCCAAACAGGGCATGTCTGGTACGGGAGTTCTATATGCATATTTATTCACAGTGAAAGTTCTTATTTTATAAACATGCAGTCTTTAAAGGTTGTGTCTTCGTGTGTTTAAAGACCGCGTGGTTGATGACCTGAACCCCGTGCTGAACTTTACTCGTAAAGAAGTGGACTCTCTGCTGCACTTTGTAGAGGAGGAGTACGAAGCCGAGAAACTGTTTCTGGAATCCAGAGATGTCTTTGAGGAAGTGATACACCAAGCCTGTGATCTTTACCCACATCTCATCACCAAGGTACAGCTGCGTGATAAGTGACAGACATAAGCCTAGACTCTTGACGACTCTGCAGTTTGTTTACTCTGGCGTGTACTGATAAATAACAGTGAGAGCAAACTGACAAAAATACAAAAAAAACATCTGGAGATGATGAAAGCCAAACAGAAATTCTAGTAACGGTTACATCAACACAATCTAATAAAACTGAAATTCTATCAGGAAAGGCCTTTATTTTGTAACTCTGTGTTAATAGCAACCTTTCCGTCACGAGTCTCTGCTGGTGGACCGGAAGGAGTCGAAGCTGACCAAAGCAGAGAAAAGAGCTGCCAAGAAGAGCTATGAGGATGAGAAACGGGCCTCTGTGCCCTACTCCCGCCCATCATATGCCCCCTATTATCCAAGCAGTGATCAGACATTGGCAAACATACCAGCGTTCAACCTGCGTGGTTGGTGAGTTCAGACGGCAGGCTTCACCATGTATTCCTTTCAGGGTTTGGGTTGTGCCTAACAGCTTGTTTCTGTGTCTTGCTTGTTTATTTTCTTAACTGTAATTAGATACTTGCCAACAAACCCTTAAATGTGCTTGGCAAAGGTATGAGAACCTCCAGGGTCATCAGTTCTTGAAGGTGAAATTGTAGTCAGTCAATTGAATGGCAATCTGTTGTGAGGCTCCGAGCTACTGCCTTATTAAAAGAAGAGAAACAGTTCACAGGTTTTCAGAAGTGTCAGTGCACACTCATTATGTAAATATTAGCAACACCTCCTGATATAATGCACCTCAGTACAACTAAACCACTGTGCCCCGAATAAGAAACGTATAAAATGATCACCTTTCTTACGGTTTCAAGAAAAACTGAATGGGTGTAGCATATGTGATCTCATGACTTCAGTTTGCATATTTTAGGCGTCCCATGGCACGGCTGGATGACAAGCCTGTAGCAAGTGTCCGGCCCATCCAGTCAACTCCAATCCCCATGATGCCTCGCCAGGCTGGCATCGGAATGGCTGGGTCCAGCTCTGCTGGTAGCCTGCCTGTCAATTTCCTGCAGAAAGCTGGAGTCTATGTGCAGAGAATTGTCACCACAACAGGTAATGTAAAATATTTGGAAATACTCAGATCTGAACCAAGAAAAAACATACTGAATAATAGTATATTTAAAATTATTATTAAACATTTTATTGGAATTTCTGATTCAGAAAAGGTGCGTTATACCTTGTAAAATGACATTTATCTGGATCTACAGATATTGTAATCCCAGGAGCCAACAGCACTACAGATGTTCAAGCTCGAATTGGTGCAGGAGAGAGCGTCCATGTTATCAGAGGATCAAAGGGTAGCTGCAGAAACACAGGAATTCATCTCATCATCATCGTTTACCAAGTAGTTCTGTAAACTGCCTTCAGCTGTTAACGTGTTCTCTAACACAGGTACATACATCAGGACAAACGACGGCAGAATCTTTGCGATTCGATCCGGAAAGATCAGTAGATCAGCAGGAGGAGGCTCTGCTGCTTCAAGAGGTAGAAATTCATACTTGTACCTAGTCTTGCATCACAATCATCCGGAGAGCTGAAAAAACTTGGGTGGAGTTGGTTTCTTGTTCTGCTTCTCTTAGTGTTGGAAACGTGCTGTGTTGTCACTGTATTTTTCTGTTCTCTCCACAGACTCCCATGGATCCCTGATCCATCCACTCAGTAACGGCTGCTCATCTCCTGTCGATCAGCAGCAGAGCTCTCCCATTGGGGAGCAGCGTCCTTCCTCTCCTCTGAGCTCTGAGATTATCAGAGAACTCAGCCGCTACACGTCCACTGGTGATGCTGTTGCTGGCATGGGGAATGAATTGCCGTCATCCCGAGATTGCTCAGCTGTACCGGTCGGGGACGGGGTCAGTCCACGAAACAGTCAGACTAGTGATCTCAGTAGGCAACTCGGTGATGATTTCCTGAGCTCAGCATTAGAGATGCGTGGCACCAAACGTAAGAGTACCGAAAGCCAGAGCAACGCTCAGATTGGAGGCAAACACGCTTCTGCTGCAGCACATTTCCCTGGACTGTCCATGGCCTCCAGTGGGCTCAATTTTCCTCCTGTGGGTCTGAACTCTACCTCCCTGCTGGGGAACTTAGGGCACATGAATCACCCACTTCTGATGGGTGGCAGTGGTGGATCATCATTCCTTCAGACACCCGGACAAAGACTGGCTGACATACAAACCATGTTCCCCTCTGCAGCCACAGGGAATGGACACCTTCCCACTCCCTCCTCCTCCTCTCCGTCTACTGTTTTTTCCTCTTCTTCTACTACCATTCCTATGTCATCGACACCTTCTGCTGTGACCTCTCCCTCCCTGGCATCAGGTTCCCTGCCTCCATACCTGATGAATCCCAACATGGCTGGCCTACTTTCTTCAGGCTTCCCTCTCAACTACAGCCAGTCACTGCTCCCCGAGCCCATGATGTTCCCCGCCTCTCTCCTCTCTGGGTCAGGGGGGTTCCCTACGCCTAACTCTAGCTCTTCTACATCAAGCTTCCTCTCTCATTACAACAATCCCACCTCCAGCCTGTTGGGGGCAGCTCTGACACAATCGGACAGACATCAGAGTACGGAGAACGGTGGCAGTAGTTCCGATGATGACGTTATAGAGGTGACAGGACAGTAGTGACTCATGAAGTCTGTGTTTTCACACACAATCCTATTAACCATTGTTAACATAAAGAACAATAGGGATGGAAATTATTACACATTTACATGACTGAATTACAGTATCTGCCCCAACCATTAAAATGATGATGGGTGCTAAGAGTGAGTGAGAGCATCAGGCTGAGAGTAACTTCAAGAGGGGAAAAAGTAAAACTGAAGTGGGCATTAAATGAGTTCCACACTCTTTGTTTTACTAACAATTTATACACTTTATATAATTAAAGTAATCGTATATAACTAAATTCCCATTGCTAATGGTCCCATCAAAGTTCTCACACACAGACTCTCATTTTCAAACGAGAGAATCAACGTGTACCTTAAAGACTTTACAAAGTCGGTAACAAATCCTTATGCTGAATATCCCAGTCTCGTTCAGCTGAAACAACAGAGACGTGAATAGAGACGTTGTCGTAACGGGACCAGCTGAATTTTTCGGGGCTTTCCAAGCCTCCTGCTACATTTCTAAGCAATGCCTCGCCATGCATTTTCCTTCTGAATTAAAACTGCTTGGTGTTGGATTTTCTCATAATATATTGCTGCCAAACAGTTGAGCACATTAACTTTGACTTGCCGTTACACATAGCATTCGTACTTGTGTGCTGAACAGTAATTTGCATATTTTATCTCGGCATAGTTTCTACATAAAACAAAAGACTACCACAATTAATAAAACATTTTACTATCATGAGTTTATTTTTTGTCAAAACCATTTTGGCAATACATTCAGAGAAAACCCTTCCAGACTACCGTTAGCGGCTGAATCTTTTGGCTTTCTTTAGCAGTTTGCTAGACATTGTAGCACCCCCTGTTAAAAGGATATTGTGTGTCCTACTAAACCTGAACATGTTGATAATTTGTAAATAGCAGTCATTATCATTGTTTATATATGGCAAGTCAGTACTGTGCAGTGTGTAGGTTTTGGTTATAGGGAGATGGTTAACGATTATGGTGACTATTGTGGTGATAAACACACCCTTGCATTAATGCTGGGAAAACAAATTTATATTCAACTTTATAATTTTTTTTTCTTTAACTAAAATGAATGTACCTTCATGTTAGCCTTCCACAACACATGGGCTTGGACATGGATTCAGACGGTGTTCTTAGATTTCTGGCCTTAAAAAACACAAAGGGGTCTTGAGTCTTAGCATTTATCTTAGTACGTCCTTTTTACAAGTTGACTGGAAGAATGATCAAGCATTTAGAAACTCAGAACACAGGTTTCGGACAGATGCAGCACAAAGACTAGAAACACCAAGTGTGAAAGCCAAAACGCAGGAAAATCAGTATATAATGTTGATGGCACATTCGTCAACCCTCCACCTCTCAACCACCATCTGTTGAGCCACCATCAATGAGTCAATGGTTATATCATTGTCATTTTCCTATGGATCAGTTTCTAAAACGTCATAATATTAAGGCGTTTGTTTTTTTTTGCCTGAACTACAGAAACCATTACATCTGTGGAGCCACTCGCCATCAAATCTGATATATAACATTTCATTACAACCAACAGTGACTTTGGCAGCACCAAGTCAGATGGTTTGGTGGCCTTAACAAACTGACTGTGCCATTATATGGTAGCTTTTCACCTAAATGCAGTACAGTGTAAGTAGCTTCTATCGGTAGCGTCAGTCAGTATAGATCTGCAGTGCTTTAGGGAGTTTAAGTCTTTGCTGTTCTCTGTAGCCTTGTGTTCCTGTGTTGTGATGACACCTCAAGATATTTAGATTTAGGAAGGTCCCTTTCCTCTGTTGGTTAAATAGGCTAGCTGTACTGGTTATTAGCCTTTAGAAAACACTGGATAAATTGAGACAGAACATCATAACCTATGAAGTTGCGCGCTTTTTGTTAAGATCTTTTCTTGTGGGGAACTTTTCCCTCCTCAGTCAACAGAACTGTTCACTTTTTGTGTTCTTTGCTACCAGCTCCTTCTTTGTCATTATGGATGCTTTATTTCTATCAACATTGTCTCTGCTTCCCGTCGCTACATCCTGTGAATTTGTTTTGTTTTTTTCAGATTGAAAAAGGATCATAGCTGCTTTTGAATTGTACATGGTACAATAATAGTGACCACATGTCCTCATTCTTGTTCTGTTGGAAACACTTTGGATCTTGGGAAATCATCAGTCCATATAAAGGAAAATTTCCATCTGCCAAATGTTGTCCATTATGCGGATTTTTGTTTAAAAAATGTTCTTATCGTTCTTTTACCTGGCAGTTGTTTCCATTATTTCAGTGTAAGTATCTGAAATTTATTTATTTATGATGGAAATATATATTGTTTTTGTAATTACATTTTTTTAAACCTTTTGACCTTTTGGTCACCTTTACCCATTGACGGCTGATCCAGTAAGAATTTGGTACATGCAGCCTAGACCGAAGCAGAATATTACTGTGTTATCAATGTTATTTTAACAATAAAACACTCTTCTATTACATTGTGAGTCATTTACACATGCTCAGCAGTTATCTTCAGCACAGCATTGTCAGTTGTATTTAAATGTAACTAAATGAGTAATGAAAGATCAGTAGGCAGGATAATAAGTGGCCTGAAGATGAGAAGTACAACTTGAAATCAACAGATTTTTAGGGCTGTATCCAGGGCTTTAGAAATACTGAGATTATTATTGTTTTGTTGATGTATGTATTCATTCACACCCACGTAAACTTTATCTTCTGAAACACTTCCATCCCTCTTCACACTGCTCAGTTTGTGATGTTAGAATAGAATTTATTGGTCCAAAAACAAGTTCAACATCTGAAGTTGAAAGTATTCAAAAAAATTTAGCATAAAAAACAATATTGGGATTCGAGAGCCAACTGTTGTGTGATGATTTACTTATGCCGAACATTTGCTCGTGATATTTTGAGTACACTTACAATAAAGATGTTTTAGCAAGTATGAAGGTTTAGCATTTTTGCACGTTAACGATTTGCTACTTAGCATTGAACACAAAATTAGGTTAATGCTTATGGGAATGACATTAAATTAAACTAAATTAACTGAATAGAAAACCATAAACCACTCAAAAAGCCCAACATGTGAGGGGTGTGGAAGTACCTATTCAAATTTTCAAAAAGAATATGGGACATGACTTTTCAATTATACTATCCATCCTGTGTAAAAATAAATTAATGTTTCGTATTTGGCAATACAGCTGCTTGGAATGACAATTCACCGAAATAAAATAAACCTCCATCTCTCCATGAATGTTTTGTTAAAGTGTCTATATCGTGTCCACTGTCAGTACTGCAACCTTTTCTTGCTCATATATGCACCGGTGACTTGGTTCATTATGATGAGGGCACTGAGAGCAGGGCACAGTGCTGCCAGGTACCAGGTGTAATCCCGGACGGAAGCAGTGAACCAGGCAGAACAGAGACCAAGGAGCAGGCTGACACTGCAGAGCAAGTAGGCGACAAGTCCAGACGTGGCATGGTAACGTTTGAGTTTGGCCAGCGACCAGCCTTTGGCCAGAGAATGATAGATGAGGGGCATGGCTGCCGTAGACTGTAGCCCAACCACACACACTGTGAACAGGCCGAACAGGCCGTGCCATGAGGTGAAGTGGGGTTTACCATTCAGGTGTTTGTTGTACGAGATAGCTGCCAAGCCCAGGACTGCACAGGACACACAGACGCACTGCAGGAGCCAGTGAACACGACCTTTAGTCTTGTGTGAAAATATTTTCATGAGAAAACCGTTGGGGGAGAAAAGGAGTATGGCTTCTGTCATGAAGAAGAACTGGAGAAGAAAGTTAAGAAAATAGATCAGACCAACTAAAATAAACTGAATTTATGAGTTTTTCTTTCTGCTTCTATCTTAAATAAACAAATGCTCGATGGTCAAACTGTTACTTATTAAACGTGTGTTAATTGAACAACCTAAAGCTGCAACAAAGAAGATGATGAACTAAAAATGTAAAAGCTATAACAATTTTGAAATTTATGATGAATTGTTTTAGTAACATTTAAGCAAAAACACCAAATGTATAGATGCTAAATGTTTAACTTGTCATATTTTTGTTTTTAAATGAAATATTAAAGACTATTGGTCAAAACAAATAAAATAAACACATAAACTTTGGCTCTGAGAAACTTGAAATTGAATGCATTCTTTTTTAATTAAACTGGTTTACATCGTCCTTGTGTGCCAGATGGGTTTTGTCTTGCAGATCCCAGAAATGACTTATTTCCATAACGCATCAGGTTTTTAAAAAAACAGCTAATTTTAAAATATAAATTGAGAAAATAAAATCAGGGTGTTTCACACAGTCAAAGATGCTCAGATATAGCTGACTGACAATTTGTACTACAGGGTCACTTGACTATATATATATATATATATTTTTTTTTTTTTTTAACGTAATTGCACGTCTTTGGACAATCCAGAGAGAACATTTCCACACAGAAAGACACCTGATCAACCAAACCAGGGTCTTTCTCACTGTCAGGTGACAGTGCTACAACTACACCACCCTGCTGCAGTCAACGAGTATTACATTAGAAACTGTGGAGTTCAAAGACCTGGTCAAAACTGGTGACTAAGAAAAAGTATAGGCTCCTCGTACATGGAAAAAAATCAACTTAGTGATTTTATTTTAAACGTTTCAACTTACAGCCAGCGTCATGAAGAAAGGATGCCAAGAAAACAGACCTAAAATAAAAATTACAAAAAAAGAAATCCAATCAACAGGTGGTTTGACTGTATAGTATAAGTTAAGGTATATTATAAAGTATGAATAAGAAAACAACAGAAGAACTCACTTGAACCCGGCCGAGACAGAACAGCATTGCATAAAGTGAAGACAATGCAAATAAACTGGATCAGCACAGCAGAAGCAGTTCTGGTATAACGGTATATGCCAGGTTCAGATTCAGACTCTTTGTTGTGAAAAGTAGTAAATTTGCAGAACTAACTTACGGCAGTATTCAGCAGAAACGGAACTAACGGTGGATATGAAGATCTGACGCTTTTCTGCTTTAGACACGGGAGATGTGTAGAAGAAGCCTCTAATACCTGCGAAGTGCCACACTATTGAGCTTACAGAAATTAGGAGGAATTTTGTTTTCAGCTTCTGTCCAACTTCTTTTACCTACGTTGTTACGTAGCGCTGGCTGCCGGGTACGAAAACCTACTTCCGGTGCGATTATTCAGAATAAAGGTTTGTTTTACTATACTCATACAACCATCACACGGGTGTTTCTCTGATCGCTGTAATCCCTTTAACTGAACTGAATGATTTTTTGTAATAAAAATGAATATTATACATGGGTTTTACACTAGAATGTGAATCAACAACCCAACAAAGATGACATGGCCCAAAGCCCCATTGGACATTTGCATTATTTGTATTTCGTACTAATGTAATGGCAGTAATAGAACATTTTTGTTATTACGTAATGGTTCTTGTGCTAATCGTTTTTACATCCATCTGTTACAGCTGGTAAGTGGTAAGACTCTCCCCTTAAATCTAACATGTATAAGATAATTAGTTTGGAGTCATTTCAAGTATGAAAACATTGGGCACTGCTTATCTTTGACACGAACTACAATTGCTCATTTAAAGATTCGCAGAAATTATTTTGTATATGTTTACTCTATATATTCTGATTAAGATTTAAGAGCTCTTATTCTGAAACCAAGTGGACAGGTGCCCCGTCCGACTCGTAAACCTCTGGTGCTCACAGTTATCCACGTGTACAGAGTGCAACTATCAGCTGGTACCAACGTGGTCAAAGAGGTTGTTTCTGTGGTGGAAGAAACACTCTTCTGCTTAAGTACATTTATCATTACCACAAGGTTGTATTAGTAGGTTTGATTAGGTTTTGAGCACAATTTCGACCACTGATACCAAGGAAATACCCATAAAGTACTTAAAACTAAAACGAATAAACTATCTACTAAAATGTTTAAAATACTAAAAGTTTAAGTAGCTCAAAATTGTTTTTAATTACAATGGCTAAGAAAGTGTTTAGTTACCACCACCACTACGTATTCATGTACCTCCTGGTGTCAACATATCGATAAAGAAAGAAAAAACTAATATTCGCCTAAGAAAGACAAAAGGTTGGCGTATAGCATTGGTTAGACTTTACTGAAATGTTCTTTTACATAAATATACTTTTAGTGGCAGTATCGTGCTCAGTAGGTGGCACCAATGCTCGTCTCGCAGGTTAGCAAGCTGCTTTAAAAGAGAAGAGAAGAAGAAGATGTCACAAACTTCCGTTTTGTGGGATACGTCTCTGTCGTCGCCATATTGCAGCGGTTCTGGCCCGTTCACACTATAGGAAAATGCCAGATTTTTGTGCTGCTTTTGGATGTTCTAATGAAAGAAATGCCAAAACCAAGGAACAGGGAATTACATTTCACAGGTGATAACTTATCCTACAATATCTTACAACTACGAACGTATAAGTTGACATATCACAATAAGTATTTATTCTCTTAGCTAACATAATATGTGTGACTTTATAATAAGTCACTTATCAGTGGAAGCGCGAGCACTGGACGTAGTTAATATAGCAATAATTTTTTTTGTCACATTATATTTATGTGTTAGCCACGACACACCACTGTATTGTGCTAATTGTGCACCTATACATCTGTTTACTGTCACTTAACATGACACACAATTACAAACACGACTGAATTGTAACTTTTACTAGAAACGCATTAACTATTTTTATTTCTGACGGGTGAGTTTTGTTTAAAGGTTCCCAAAAGATAAAGTGAAACGGCGGGCGTGGGCAGCAGCACTGAGGAGAAGAAACTTTGCTCCCAATGACCGCTCAGTTGTCTGCAGCTGCCACTTCAAGTCCGAAGACTTTGACAGGACAGGACAGACGACTCGTTTGAAGGAAGCAGTGACCCCCTCAATTTTTACATTCACAGACCATATTTGCAAAGTTAGTGTCATTGGCGAAATGCATATATACATTCTATTTAAAGGCAACAGTAAATAAATGCAGGTTGTGTATAAACTGACTTAGTGTTTTTATTTAATGTCCAGGGGCCCAGTAAGTCCAGCACAAGCAGGACCTCACACAAAGCAGCTGCAGAAATTCCAGATGTTTGTGTTCAGCCATCAAAGGAGCCTCAGCAGTCTGCGTCAGTGAGTGACATGATTGTTATTTAAAACGTCTTTACAGACCTCAGTGCTTGTGTATCTTTAAATTAAATTGGATTAACGATGTAAATATTTCAGGATCACCAGTATGCCCTTGATCCAATTAAAGTAAAAAAGAAGTTGAGTGAGGCTCAGGAAAGGCTGGAGGAGTTGCAGCGGGACCTAAGGAATGCCAAGGATAGAGAAAGAAGGCAGAAGAAGACAGTGGAAACCCTGTTGGAGGATTTAAAACACAGAAATATGCTTACAGAGGAACTGCAACAGAAGCTTGACTTCTACTCTGGTTGGTTGAATTACCCAAACTCCTGATTTAAAGGATGTGTAACAGAAATAATTTGCTGGTAGTTTAAAATTAATGTCTTAAGTGTTTTGACACGTGTACTAGAAATAGTTGATTGCAATTTCGTTTTCAAATTGAAACCTAAACCAGGCATACATCACGAGTCCAGCATCGCTGAGATGGAGCTGCAAACGTCACCTAAAGGATGTAAAGAAGGAAGATCTAAGCAGGCAACAGGGTCAAAAGAAAGCACATAAACGTCTGCACGTCTGAATGCGAAGGCGACCACCAGCACATACATCGAGCAAATCATTGAAAAGGTTTGGTACATGCTTGAGCAAGTTTTGTATATACAGTTGAAAGGATGTTCTTCAACAATTGAATTTATTTTTAATATTCTGTATAATATGTTAATATGTAATGACTACTTTTACTGTCTCTCTCATATGTGTAAATACGATGGCCAAACATTAGGAATGCATCTTGTTATGCTGCACTCCAATGAGTAATCAACGTAGTGACAAAAACAATTCTGATAATTAACATACCAACATTTTGGTCAGTTATTAATCAGATTATGCATTTATGTTGTTCTGAAGTACTCCAACAATATATGCTCAAGTGTGGGGTCGTGTTTTAAATTTCCATTATCCAGTTCATTACTTGAAAAATGTCAGATGTAAGACTGTGTAAGCACAAGCACCCGCCTAATGTTCCCTCCAGATAAATGGTGTTTATTAATATACAGGTCCTTCTCAAAAAATTAGCATATTGTGATAAAGTTCATTATTTCCTGTAATTTACTGATAAACATTAGA
>JAUMHF010000021.1:11641718-11669953 GCA_032359275.1 Microctenopoma steveboyesi
TTTTCTTTGCTGCTTCTGCATACTGTGTTTCGCTTAATTTATTATGACTGTTTTTTAATTACATTTTGAAATGCTGAACTGTGTCATGTTTTTTATGTATATACACTAGAACTGCATATTAAAGTGCATTTACTTCACAACTCAGCAATGTCCACAGGTAAAGAAAGGCTAAGGATATATTTTATAATCAATGCCTAAAATCCTATACAATGTTGGATGGATCTGGATTTTAAGCTGCATGTGATACAACAGACTGCAGCTGCCTGATGACACTGAGGTCATGTCTGGGTATTTTTCTGTTCATTATGAAATCTATGAATTAAGGACTCTTGGCAGCCTAGAAGGAGTTTATACTTTACAAGTGGTGTGTGTGTGTGTGTATATATATATATATCTATAAACATTTAATTTTTTATATTTTATATTGCTTTCATTTTATGAATATAGATATAATCTGGAGTCACACTTTGCATGTTGGGAAATACTTGGAGAATAAATATTGTAAGATATTTTCTAAGTTGCAAGGTTATGACTTTGGACTGTTGTGGCTTCTGAAGATTCATTTTTTGTTTTTTTTTATAAAGATTTGTTACAGCAACAACAGCAGGGGAGTGAAAGAAGTTTCTCGAGGAAGTTTCAGTCATCAAATGTGGTTTACGGGACTGAGCCTTCATATAACAACTATTTGGCAACAACAGTTCACTCAGGTTTCTGGCGAACGTTTTAAACACTTAAATAATGTTCAACCTGTTCAATCATGTAGTGGTAGTGACCTCTACCTGTAATGAAATTGGCCTCCTCTAGACTAACTGGAGGTAAAGAGGAGTAAAAGTGCAGTCTTCAAGAGTTCATAAAAAGCTGTCTGATACTGTCCTCAAAGAATTAAGTGGGCTGTGGCAAAATATGCTCCACTTTATTGCTTGGATTAAATGTTTTTACTCTATATGAGTCTTTTTCCACCCCCCCCCCCCTGGGCAAATACCTCTGAGTTTGAGAGAGTTATGCCACTACAATTACTTTTTTGATTGTTTTCACAGAGCTGTAATAATATGCAAAGCCACAAGGTGTACATTATTGTTGGGGGGAAAAAAGAAAAGAGAAGACTCAGCAAACCACCCATGTTCTGGCTTTGCTGACAAATGTCTGACATATTTTAAGACCAGAAACTGCTAAGTAAGAGTTATTTTTATAAGGACCAAAGTCATCAACAAATGATCCATTGTTGATAGAAATATGTTGGGCTTGTTCGAGATGAACTGCTCCTGGAAAAGAGACGAGAGCAGCCGGACGCAGAAGTAAGAGTGTCTGAAGGTCTGCTGTGAAGTCGGACAGTTTCTAACGTTTCTACCAGCATTAAAGCTTCCGTCTCTACTGAATCCTCACATCCTGTCAGATTAGCTACAGATAAAACAAAATAGTATTTTATACTCACTGTTGTTTGTTGTTAAAATGCTACAGAAGATGGTGAGTTTATGGTTTAACCTGCATATGACTCATGTACTTCACATGAAACGAGGTGAAATTAGGAAAGGTTGTCATCATGTCAGTTTGATGATTAAACTATAAATATAGTATACAAATAAATACAAACATTCAATAGAAATATAAGAGATACATTTGATTATTGATCTGTCTCATATTTAGACTGTCAGGAAAGAAACATCTGTGCAGATGTTGTTTAAGTGATCTGAAAGTAATCTGTAACTTCACGGTTTGTTTAAGATACAATCATTAATCACAGCGTTACTTCAGTAAAATAATCAATCTCCACAGTGAAAAATCAGACTGATAAATCAAAATATTTCAAAACAAATGGAAGAGTAAATGTTTCCCAAAACATCCTGTTGTGGGTGTTCAGAAGAAATCATTCAAACTGTTGTAATGACATTTTTTTGTGGAATCTCATCCATACTCTGTCTCCAGCGGCCCCCTTGTAAATTGAGTTTGAGACCCCTGCATTAGAAGATACTATATCCCACATTGGTTTAATTTTACCGAACAGCGTTGTGGGTCCCAACAGCTCAATAAGATGAGTAAGCCTCCGCAGAATTAATGTCGGCCATGACAATACACTTATGTACTTAGTTTACAATAGTTTAAAATGTAGCTCAGATAATTTTGGAAGAATTAGGTCAAACAGATATGGAAGACAGCCTTCAAAGATAAAAGGAGGAGCAACCATACAGTGAGATGTTTCGTACATGCTTGTAAGATAGATGTCAAACAGAGGTGGAGTCTGTTGGAAATTTAAATACAGGTCCGTGCTGGGTTTGCCTAATATGTTAAATTGATGTTAGACCATGATCATGGAGGAGAATAACAAACCTGATCTCTCTTGAACAACTCAAACAGCGTGATTGATCTATTTTCATCCAAGGTAAGAGAGGTCACTTGAAAACATTTAAAAATGGCATATTTTAAAATGTTTGCTTTATTAATATACAATTATGGCCATGGTCAAAAGTTTGTCAACAAAACTAATACAGGTTCATATTCAAGCTGCTAAAACTGACAAAAAAATAAAAATACGTAAAAAAGTTCTGTGCAGATTTTGTAAATAAGAATACAGTTTCTTAGTCAAATGCTCTAAATGTTAGTTCTTTGAAAAACTGAACATGAAGAATACGTCAATATAATATAGTTTAGCTGTGGTCTGTGTTTGAAAGATGTGGTCATCCAGCATATTGCCTGGATAAGTTCGAAAGGAGCATATTTCTCTTTCAAACTGCATGTATTGAGTTTCAAATGGAAGTTAGTGTTTTTAGGGGGGTGCATTTGGTGGCGGCGATACTGGGCCTGTATTTACTATCGGACCGATACGAAAGCTCGCGGTATCGCACGCCACTAATTTCTCAGTTTCACGGGGGGTACGGAGAACGTACCATCATTGTTTTGAGTTAGGGGGCGGACGATACTAAAAAACAATTAAATTGACATTTATTTCAGAACGTGTTCGTATCTTGGCTCAGATTACATTTTATATTAATTAAATAAATAATCGAGCAGCATTAATATAAATGGCAAAACGAAGTCCATTTCGTTATTCGTTGGTTAATTGGGACACCCCTGTGTGTAGTTAGATGGTTTTGTCTGTTGTTGCTCAACGTGTTCGTTACACCGCTCCGGCCAGCATTTCTCTTCAGTGTGGCTGGAAAATTTGTTAAACATCGCGATGTATTAAGTGGTTTTTATTTTTCGGACGGCAGGGCTCTGGAAAAGTAGTTTGTTAGGCGTTACACGAATGGAATAAGCCCGTGTCTTCGCTTGCTGCAACAGGTTAGGCCAGCCAGGAAGAAGAAACACGTTAGCTTGCTAATTTAGCTAGTTTGTCAGTTTTAAGCAAAATTGTAGAAGTTATGCTAAATGCTGTCCAAACGTAGTCTGAGAACAATTAGCTTAACCGTTAAAAGTTACGTTTTTTGCTGATTATACAGTGTAATAAAGATGCAACTTCCTCAATCACAGCTGATAGCAAAGCAGAGTCTCTACTCCTAATGGAAATGAGATACAAAGTTGACTACCATCAATCATATTTGGTAATAAACCAACAGTTCATACCCTTACGCACTATTTACTCTTTCATGTTATGATAACAAAATATATCCACATTTTCTGTTATACTGTACTGATCTGTGTAGCATATGATTTAGCTACTTAATATTTTTCACAAATTTATATCTTAGAAAAAATGCTGAAAGCCGTGTCTAATCTGTGCCGATATGGGAAACCATTTAGTTTAATTTTGTCTGATTCTTTACTTTTTATTTTCCAGTGAAAGAAGAAAGAAGGTGAGCTGTGACCATGGACACTTTACTTTACCCTGTCTTCACCACAGCTGGCCAGCTTTCTTTGTTTCTTCTGACTGTGTTTACATCATGGACAGTCTTGTGTTCAGCAGATGTAAAGCAGACAAGATGGCCATTATATTCTCAGAAGCCAGTTCTTCTTGTGTGGAATGCCCCAACACAGGACTGTACACCACGACATCGTGTAACTTTATCTTTGAGCCAGTTTGACATTGTGGCCTCCCCGAATGAAGGCTTTGTTCGACAGAATCTCACAATTTTCTATAAGGAGCGACTTGGACTGTATCCTTATTATGAGCGTGATGGCACACCGGTGAATCGAGGCCTTCCACAGCTTGCTAGTCTTACTCAGCACTATGAAAAGATGCCCGAAGGTTTGCAAAAGTATATACGTGACCCACAGGCAAAAGGGTTGGCTGTTATTGACTGGGAGGAATGGCGCCCACTGTGGATACGAAACTGGGATGTTAAAGATATCTATCGAAATAAATCCCGGGAAATGGTGGCCAAAAAGAATCCCACGTGGGCCCTAGAACAAGTGGGAAAAGTTGCACAGGAAGAATTTGAGCTGTCTGCTCGCAAATTCATGCTGGAGACTCTAAAATATGCCAAGAGTCTGAGGCCCAATCAGCTGTGGGGCTTCTACTTGTTTCCAGATTGTTACAACCATGACTACAAGAATGGCCTGAAGAACTACACAGGCCGCTGCCCTGTGGTGGAGATGGCCCGCAATGATCAACTTAATTGGTTGTGGATGGAGTGTACAGCTTTCTTTCCGTCTATATACATAGGCTCTGTGCTAGGTTCAACAAATTATGGACGCCTGTTTGTTCGGAACAGGGTGAAGGAAGCGATGCGCCTGGCTTCTGTTGGAGATGGATTAACACGTCCAGTTTTTGTGTATACTCGACTTACTTACATCAATCAGATGTCTCACCTAACAGAGGTTAGTCGGCTAGAGTAACAACTCTAGAACAAGAGGCTTATACTGTACATGAAACATTTATTATGTGGGAGTTAAGATGTTAAATGTTCCTACTGTGTGTTTGGGTAGCAGTCAGTAACTGACTGACTGTTCACTAAAATCAACACCTGTGGTTATTATTTTAGCTGGTTCTAGGCATTGTGATAATATCACTGACCCTGCTTTAAATTAAACACCAGTCAGCATTATGCTTAGACCATTTAAAATATTGACTGCCCCTCATTGGCATACTCCTAAATTGTGTGTCTACATGTTTTTAGACAGATCTGGTCTCAACTATTGGTGAGAGTATTGCACTTGGTGCTGCAGGCGTAATCTTCTGGGGGGACACCTCCTATGCAAACAGCAAGGTAAGTACTACACCTTCTCATTTGATCATGAATAGCTTTAAGCATACAATGATGTGGGGGTTATATATATGCGTGTGTGTGTGTGTGTGTGTGTGTGTATATATATATAAATATATATATATATATATATATATATTATATATATTTTTTAGAAAGAGGTATAGATTTTTTTCTCTTTTTTTATCTTCCAGGCCAGCTGCTCCGCTCTAAATGATTATCTCAAGGGATCACTGGGCCAATACTTGCTCAATGTGTCTACGGCAGCAGAGAAATGCAGCCAAGTGCTATGTAAATCCCAAGGCCGCTGTCTTCGCAGAGTACCTGACAGTGACGTGTACCTGCATCTCAACCCCTCAACACACACAATCACAACTAATGGTGACCAGCAGAAGGTTACAGGAACACTTGGCCAAGCTGAGCGGTCTCTGTTTCACACACACTTCCAATGTCAATGCTACAGTGGTTACATGGGTGAGGCCTGTGCTCTGAAAGAAAGGGGGCAGAATAGAGGCTCCTCTTTCTTGGGGACTTGGCCTCTTTGCTTTTTACTCCCACTAGGACTACTCCTGATGCTACACTGAGGAAACTGAAAAGCCCAAACTGTTCAGGGCTTTTGTCAACCCTGAAAAACGCAGCTCAGACTTTTTGGCCTGAAAGTGGTAAGTTATTTAGTGATAGTGATGCACTAACTGCAGATAATTTACATCACGTGATGTGAAAAATTAGAACCATCTATTAAAGGCCTCTATCATGCTCCATGTTGACCATGACCTCCAGAAGAGAAGGTACTGTATAATATCGCTTCACAGCAGTGCTGTAGCTTCACTGGGGGGACTGTCCCCACTGAAACATGCCTTGTGAAAAAAGGTGATGTTTTTATTTATCTATTACTTTATTGTTAGGTATTTTTATACTGCTGCCTAAACCAACGTCCTCTTTCTTGATTCAACAACCTGTTGGGTTGGATTTATACTTTGGGTATGTTTGAGTATATACCCTGGTGACTAGATTTTAAAAGAATACAATTCAAAAGTACATATTCCAGAAAGCCATAAATCTCTGGTTTAGAGAAATGGCATCGTTGAACCTTGTTGTTTCAGTTAAGAAATGTGCCTTAGCCACAAAGTGCACTTTTTAATAAGTTGCCTCTGTTTATAAGTTGTGATTACTCAGTTGTTATTTTTTCAGTAGTTTTCATCTCAGGCCTCTTCTGGGCCCAGCGCTTTATGCTGATTACCACCATAATGCCTACCAGATTTCTTTAACAAGGGGAATGAATATTGGAAGGAAAAAGTGGCCCAACATTTAAGAGGAATGTTACTGTTTGTTTGATACAAATGGTATCGTTTAAGTTACTTGGATATCACTTTGGAAACAAGTCATGTCAAAAACATATTTAAGCATCTGATTTGTCTGATCGTCAGTTTCAAAACAGAAGAAGTGATATTTACGTTTGATTTAGCAGAAATCTGTTATTGTTTTTTTAGAATGTATTTTGACTTGCTTGCACTGCAGCTTTTGTCAGCGTTACTACCATTTCATATTGGGTTATTGCCAAGTGACTACAGTATATTTGCTAAACTACAGCTAACACTGTAGTTTCATATATCCAGGATCTATTGTATTTATTAGGTACAGCAGCGTTTAAAAAAGTATTTGACTGCCTAAAATTAGCAAGGGGTCATCGGGAAAAGGTTTTGCTCTGTTTTTCTACAAACTGATTACTAATGTCACTATCGGTATTGAAATCATACTTTCTATGTATGCTGCAAACTTGCACTTTAACCATATGTCTGTAGAGGTGGGTGAACAGTCAGTATATCATGGGTTTTTCCATTTCATGTGTCATGTTAGAGATGTGTTCACTGTGAATATTGGTGCATCTTCTTATTACACATATTCCTATCACTTGTTTTCATGAATCCAGAAGTGAGACCATAATCACAATTTGTTTATGTTAGATTACAAGTTTGTCCAAATCCTGTCATAAATTCTATTTTTTCTCCAGTGTGCATGTGAGAGCATCCCAGGAGAGACACCTCAGTACTTGTTCTCAGAAATAACAGTAGTCAAAACACCTCTTTACATTTCAGTATGTGACTATAAGGCTTTATGTTCTATCAGAAATATTACATTTGATACTATTTAGATTATTAAGAAAGTGTAAATTCTTCATTCTGGTATTTTGAAATTAGCCTTGTAGGACTCAATTCTAAAACACTTTATCAGAACATAATAGTTTAAAATGTTGCTTTATATGTTTTCTTTGTAATTTGAAAGGATATATTTTTGTTCATTTAACATGTTTTCTTTTTAGATTAAACATTGCTTCTTTTTAAAACTGGCCTTATTTGGGAAACTCTGTTTGAAACCAAATATGAGAGACTGTATTTTAAAAACATTTTATATAAATGAATTTCAATAATAAAACAATGATTTGGAATGTAATTTTTTATATGATGTAGTCTGGTGGGACTATCCCTGAAGAAAAGCTTTTTTTATATTCTTTTGGGAAATATATATATATATATATATATATATAGGTAAATATTCTATACATTATATATAATATTATATATACAATGCAGGGTGCAAATATGAAGATATTTGGTATTTGAACTCAAGCAGCAGGCGTACAATGTATAAAATAATAAAAACGTCCTCACACCAAAATAAATATATCTTTAAATACACAGATGCACCTATTTATTGTCGAATCTTATTATATTACGTTTTGATGTATTTGAAAAGAAAGGTCCAACCTAATACGACTCATCGCGTAACAGCGTCGCTTAAAAAGAAATGTTTTATTCTATTTCGACTGATGTGTGCGTTCACTATCAGCAGGAAGTGACGTATGGTGCGCAGCCGTTGTTATGTGCAAGTCCTTATGTGCTCCGATTGGAAACAAACCGTGATAGATTTAACTAACATATAACTGACATATGTTCTGTCTCTACTTTATCATTTGCTATTTTATATCCAGTCTTCAGATACGACGCGTTGAGAGGACACTGAATGTACGGATTATTTCAATGACTTTAATTAGGAATGAATATTTAGCATTTCTCCTCTCAGATTAAAGCTAAAAAAAGCTAAAGTTAGCTACTACCAGCATCGAACCGAAGCCTCCCAGCAACATTTCCCATCACTGGCAGCCAGCAATGCAGGAGGCATGACAGTAACGCGAACAGCGTCGTGATTCATTCAGTGAACGTGTTTAATTATCTACTCTAGCGTCGGTATGTGTTTCTGCATCTTTATTAAATTTTGTCTCGTACAGATATTTGGGTAGCTAAGTACTAACTAGAGCAATACATCTAGCTAATGTTAGCATGCATATATTGACTAAATTTCATTCGTCCGCTAAATATTTTATATATATATTTAATATATTATATTATTTTATATGTTTTTTTTCTCTGTAATACAACATACCTAAGTACGTATTTGGGGGGGGTTTATGGATTGAATTTGGAAACTGTTGAGACCTGGTTAACATTTTTAGCCACATTTTTGTACACCATTTCAAGCTGAGATTTAAAGAGAGAGAGGGCGTCTGTGTGTGGCAATTGCATCTCATTTGCCTACTTTTAAAACTCCTAGTGAAGCCTTAGCTTGTTAGGTAAATACCTTTATTTCTTAGCTGCACACACAGGAAAATCCAACTAAAGCTAGAACAGCCCAGCTAAAATATATTTTAAAGGTGCTTTTAATTTTGTAGTTTTAACTATTATTGCACTGTGTTATAACATTTTCCTCGTTTTAGATGCCCCTTCCCACTGTTAATTACCTGGATCATGTGTGATGATCAGAGAGAATCAGAGAGATCTGATCCAGGTAATAAGCAGTGTTGTTGTAGCGCAGGAAGCCTGAGGACTGAGTTTGCCTGCTCTTGTATTGAGGAGCTTGTTGAGTAATGATGATGTTATGAAATATAAGATAAAAACTTACATTTTCCAGTTGGAGGTATTCTTACTTATAGAAAATAATACAGACAAAAGGATAAACTGTGACACTTCATTGTCTGTCACTTTTCCTAGATCATTCATCTTGACAAAATGAATTTCTTGCGTAATCGTCTTGTTGTTCTGGGCCTGGTTTTGTTGGCCACGATACTGCTATACCTGCTGCTGCCATCCATTCGCCAGGGCAGCATGGAGCCATCTCTTGAAGCTCAAAGAAAGGGGCTGATGGTGACCCCTCCACCTTCACTTCCAGCTATGAATGTGTCTATTCGCACTGGACAGCTGCCTGGAGACCCTCCACTGTTTTTCAGAGAAGCTTTACCCATTGATGGAGCAGGGCGACAGATTTTACCTAGGTGAGATGATATAAGTAGGGACATGCTTAGAATATGCTTTGCTTTGTCTGTGCCAAAATTAATTCCAGACCAATTATCAATGATAGTGGATAAACTGAATATTATCTTCCTTTAATAAGTTTATGTACACACATAAACTGTCAGCAATATTAACCTACAGCTACAAGATTCCCTAATTATTTTGTTCTGTGCTTGTTATAAAAACTATGATATGATGTTAAGACATAGAGGGTAAACAAAATGTTTTATTTGTGTAGGCTGCAAGTAGTTTTGCTGCATGGCCAGGCCTTCACATCTCAAACCTGGGAAGAACTGGGTACAATGGCTCTGCTGGCAACTAATGGATATCAGGCCTTAGCAATGGACCTGCCAGGTAAGACTTATTTCTTATTTACTGTGTCTTATTTCACATAATCAAAGCTTATTTTAGTGATTTCAATGATCTCATTAAAAATTTCTCAAAACTTGTGTACCGGTATTAATATTTACACAGATTAATGTTTTTTATTTGTAACTTTTGTTTCATGAGCAGATAGTGCACTCTTGTGGTTGAAAACAAAAATGACTCATGTGTGATGTCCAATAATCTAAAAATATTTTTTTTGTAAATGTATTAATTTAAAAATTAAGATCTTTACTTTCACAAACACTTTGTTATCTTGAAGGCTATGGGAAATCCCCAGATTCAGAAGCTCTGAAGACTGACCAAAATCGAGTGGACCTCCTTTCAAGGTTCATGGAGTCTTTGGGTGTCAGGGCAGCTGTGCTTTTGAGCCCCTCTATGAGTGGGCATTACTCCATCCCTTTTCTCATGAAGAACAGTGCTCAGCTACATGGTTTTATCCCCATAGCACCAGTTGGGACTCGAAGTTACACTCTACAGCAGTACCAAAATATTCAGGTGAGGAAAAAAAAAATATATATATATATATACATATATACAGGGGAGGAAACCATTAAGAGTTCTGGCTCATAAAACGATACTGTTCTGAGACTTTTCATTTCTTATCAACTTACAAAATCAGCAAGGGGTCAAATAATTATTGTATATAAAGATAGCACTCACACAGCACACATATGCTGTGTGTTATATAAGTAAATCCTCTTCGCATTAAGGTTACATTTTAATGTTTTGGGTGACGTATTTTGTGAGCTTGCCTTTGCATGGTATTACATGCTGCTGTGGCATGACCAGATAAACCCACTAGGGGGCCTATTGAAATACATGAACCGTGAGCTCATGGTTTATTGTAGTTTTTTCCAAATTTCTGTATTTTGTTTGTAACATGACATGTTCAAATTTGGTCAATTACATTAGGTACTCTAAGTACTGTTGTGCACCACAGAAGTTGGTCATTGTGTATATTTGACTTGCACTAATTGTTTTATTTGTATATAATTATGTGGCCTTAATTGGTTTGAAAGTTCCTCCAATATAGCATGCTTGGTTGCATCACCATGGTGTCTTTGCCATTTAAACATTTTTTTAGTCTCTGGTAAGCATTAAAAAGCAGTATGTATATCAAAGCGAGTAATAATTTAGTTTCAGAACTAGTTAGGAAAGACGGAAGATGTGTATTTAAGCTGTATAGTGATACAGGTCTGTGCATGTGTGAAAACATTTTACATTGTGCAGTCTCCATCAGTGACTTCTCTCTTCTGTGCTTTTAAGACTCCCACGCTCATTGTGTTTGGAGCCCTGGACACAAATCTGGGTGCCCAGTCCCATAAGAACCTCTTGCAACTTCCTCATCACTCTGTGCTTAGGTTGGAGGGAGCTCGCCATGCCTGCTACATGGACAAGCCCAGAGAATTTCACCAAGGATTGATTGACTTCCTCAGTAAACTCAAATGAGATGTGTAACAGAGGAGGAAGAGGAGGTGGTAGAACGTTGGAAAGTTTAAGCTTGTCAAAGGGAAAAAAGAGAAAGGGGAAAACGTATCCTCTAATCATTAGTTTATTGTGGCGACAGTGCTTCCGTAGAGAACAGCAACATTCTCATGTGATCATTACCTGGAGCAAAGCTCATTGGTATGGGAGTAATGGAAAATGGCATGTTGTAGTGACCGTTAATAATATAACATTTCAGATGTTGCTCTTATCAAGCTGTTACTTCTCAGTCGTAGTATCCAAAAATATGAGATTTGATCAGCTCGGCTTGTTTAAAAATAGTGTCAGACTTACAGTTGTGTGTCTTGTTCGATGTGTTTCATGTCTCTTGTTGCATGTAAAATATGGAATGTGTTTGCTTCAGTGTTACCATTTTTGTAGGTGACATGTATGTTACTGTAAATATGTAAATGTGGCAGGTGCTTCAAAAAAAACTCTGTTTATTTCAAATTTCACAGATTTATATTAAGATCTCCTACTACTACAAATCCAAGCAAATACGTTTAACAAAAGCAAACAGAATTGATACACAGTTGTAATTAAAATACACGAAAGAATATGGACTATATAAAAAAATAGCCCACATTTATTTGTATTCTCATGATAAAGTTATATGTATTATATTTGCAACAAGTCAGGACAATCATGCAAAAAAAAAATAATATATGTGCATAGCTTAAAATAAATACTTAAATTGTGAGTCTTGTATCTTTAAGTTGTAACAAAAAAATGTTATAATGGGAAATGGTCTTTATGATGAATTATGCGCATTTGTTTTGCAAAAGTGAAGCTGTAACAGCCTCATTTCCTTTATAGAGAGAGAACCTTTTGAAAATACTTATTATTCAGTGACTATTTGACTTTTAAGTAATTTTATAAATTCAAGAGGAACATGGGACTTAACGGGCTCCGTAGACTTTTCCCATTGCTCTTGATATTTTTGACATTTTGCTGTTGCTGCTCAGTTTATTTGATCAACCTTCTTCTACATTACAGTAGGACAACGACCCTATTAGTAGCTTACTTTATCAGGTCACACATATAATGGTGCGGACATAGTCTCATTCATATCTTTCACATAGTAACACACTGCCGTCTCAGCGCCTCGCAGCAGTGTGAACCACGCGCACACACGAGAACGCGGCCGGACCTTTATTTTGAAGGGCAGGATCAGGCCCAACCTGCAGCCGTCATACGAGCCCGGGAAGCTGCTGCCCAGAATGAGCGGCTTGTTGACTACGCTGCAGACACGGTGAGTGTTGAGCAACACACCTAAACCCGTCCTTCTGTCATATAATCCTGTTTACTCCTTTCACTTTGACTTTATTAACCGCGGTAGTTTTTGGGGCTACAGGTAAACGGTCGCTTCGGGCTGCAGCGTCGACAGCTAAAGCTAATGTCAACCGACCTCTGCGAGTTTCCGCATCGAAGTTAGAGTATTGGAGCACCTGCATCTCTGCCGGGTAAAAGCCACAGTGACACCGCTTCGGTCTCGTGTTAGTGGATGCCTGTGTGTGTTTTCATGACGTTTTCCTCGTGTCCTCAGAGGAGTGAAAACATCACATCATGCTGCCTGACAAAGACGGTCCAGGTGCAGGAGGTGGACAGATGTGTCCAGAGGGAGAGGACGCCTCCGTGAGTCTCTTTAGAGAGTACCTCCGTCTCAGAACCGTGCACCCAGACCCCGATTATGGTGAGATGTCTGTATTACAGTAACTGGATCCAAGAAATGCCCTTTGGAAATGTCACAGTTTATCGTTGGGACTGTAGCTGCTGGGGCAAATCAACACGATCATTCACTTTAAAAAGGTGAATCATCAGAGAAGTCTGTTTAGACCTTCTCCAGTTTACCACGTACGCATAGTTTGTGTGTTATTCTGTCATTTTACTAAAGTATTATCAGTAGAATCACATCAAGAAATCTGAAGTAAAAATTAGAAACAGTGTAAAACTTATCGTTCCTGCTGCAAAAATATCAAGTTTATAGTTAGTTGTGTTAAATGTTATCGTTCATCAAAGGCCAATTCTTATCTGTGCCAGTTAGATATTAAGCTTGTGGTCTTGTAAAGAAAGCCAAGCTGCTGAACAAGGCTTTCGTGTGATGGTACAGTTCTTGTTCGCTGCCCTCTCGTGTTATTACAAACAGCTGAGTGTCGTCCATCAGAGGATCTCAGCCATTTGTTTTAGTTCGGGTTCATTTTCAGGACTTTGTTTTGTTTACGCTGTGCTAGACACATGCGACTCATAGTAGGATGGGGCAACAGAACAGTTTATTTAATCACTATCAAAATGTTTTTGTACAATTTTTAAAAGCGCTGCACAAGACAGACAATGAATGAATGAAGCCAGTAGAATAAATCAGAACAGTCGTGTATTGTTCTGTTGGTTTTGTCCCATATTATTAATGCTTCTAAATAATGCTCTCGTTGCCTTCGCCTACTTGAATCAGAGGCTAAAAAATAAGCGGAGACAGCTTTGTTTTCTTTTCTGGTTTTGTGGCTTTATTAAAGTCAAAGGTCGCTGCAGCACCACAGTAACTAACAGCAGCAGGGGTTAAGAATATCTAGTAGAAATGTTTTTCTCTCAGTTGTTAATAATTAAATAGTCTGTTTATTAATTTATAGATGCTGCACTTCGGTTTCTGGACAGAATAGCAGAGGAGCTGGAGCTGCCCGTGAAAAAGATTGAGGTGTGTGCCACTGATTGTTATACAAGCCATGTAGAAAGCCCTTACATGCTGCATGAGGAATTCATCCATATGTTCTGTTATCTTCCTAGATTTATCCAGGCAAAGTTGTGTCCATTATGACATGGGAGGGGACGAGGCCCAACCTGAAATCCATCTTGCTGAACTCCCACACAGATGTTGTACCTGTCTTTCAGGTATGGCAGCTGTCCCTCTTTAAGGCATAACAATCCAGTTATTACCTGTATAGAAAGGAGAAAAATTAGATTTGATATCAATCTCTTCTCCAGGATCAATGGAAATACGATGCTTTCAGTGCTTTCAAAGATGCAGAGGGCAACATTTATGCCCGGGGAGCACAGGACATGAAATGTGTAACTATACAGTGGGTATAAACTGCCTTGATAACCTGTTTTATTAGACAGGAGTTTTGCTCTGGTGTTGTTGTGATACTTTTATATTCTGAGAGAAACCCCTGTTTCTCATCTCTCTTACCCAACCTGCATACTGTCCTGCTTCGTATTTCTGTCACAGCTGTGCCGGATCTGCTTTTGTTCTCTCTAGGTACATCCAGGCAGTCAGAAGAGTGAAGGCAGAGGGACGGAAACTGATGCGAACTGTGCACTTAATGTTTATTCCGGGTAAGATATCCGTTTCGTGCTCCCTCTGTCTGCCATCTATATTTCACCCAAACAGGTGTTTTTACCTTACTAAACCTAAACCTAACCTTCTTATCGCTCTTGTTAAGATACGCTCACATTAACCTTCCCTCAAACTTATTTCCTTTACAAGCAGCATTGAAACAAAATGATGGTTCTGATATTTTGCGTATATGAGAGCCACGCTGGAATTTGTAGTCTGATGTGTTGAACGTGGTGATGAAAACACACTGGAATAATAAATCCTCCACTTCCAAACACAGTGCGTCAGTGTTTGTGTTGGCTGACTAAGCACATCTGTTGAACAAAGGTGAACCCTGGCCTTTATGTCTGCTGTAGACATTATGCTTGAATCCATCATTTTTTCACGGTTCAGTAAAAGCAAAGGCCAAACGAAGCTAATGTTGCTTAGACTAGAGAAATTAGATCTTTATCAGTGGGTGTGATGCCCCTGCTTATGTAGTGGCATGATGAGAAAACCTGCTGAAAGTGCAGTGAATGCAACGTGGGGACGTGATACAATAATGAGACAATGGGCTGGTATGGGAGATCGTAATTTAGAATTTTATTTTAATTGATGTATAGTTTGTACAAGTTGGAAAAACGGTACAGAACCTCTTCTATTCACACGCAGCTTTTACAACTCATGTTGAACATTGTGAACATTATATATTGTTTACAGTGATGCTGTTACAACACATGCTGTTTTGACTGGAAGCCCTGTGCTGTTAGAACATGGAGACTTTATGTTATTCACAGCGTACAGTTTATTCACCCACCTGAATTACAAACTTCTTTACCACTTTTTTTTTATTGTGCTTTAGAGATATGAACATTTTGGCAAATGAACACATGACAATGAAAATTTAAATTTGCTTGTGTTTATAGATGAAGAGGTCGGAGGTCACGAGGGAATGGAAACGTTTGTGAACCATCCAGAGTTCAAAAAGTTAAACATTGGCTTTGCCCTCGATGAAGGTAAATAAATAACAGCTTTCAACATTTGAATTAGAAGCACATAAAGCTAATGAGGAGTTAGTTAATGAACTAACACCTGAACACTGCTTGTCATTCATTCACTTAGTGAAACTAGGGTTAGTTATTGAGTTTAGACAGAAAACACAGAAAATGATCATGTACCATATTTGCGTTGTTACACAACCAGTTAAATGCCTGGTGAAACTCATGTCTGACTGTAGGTAAACATTGTGGTCCCAGCGGGACACGTTAACCCTGACAGCACACCACAATAACCTTTTCTAACTACAGGGTTTATAATACTTTTGCTGTGTTGGATTACTTGTTAATAGTTCCTAAATAATGCTTGTATGAATTTGTGGCCTTCACTGTGAGCTGGTTGGATGGTTAAACCTTTGGTTAGATGTCATGGAGATTATTTATTGAAATTTACAGGCAGTTTAGGTCTGTAAGAAATCTGTAATGTCCATAATTTGATAGAAGTATTGTTCATCCCCAGACTGATGTTCGCTGTGTCTAAATTAATCCTGCTCAGAATCTGGTGTTTCATACAGAGCCAGAATTTGATTTGAGCTGATGAGTCAGAGGGAGTATGTGTTCTCTAGGATTAAAGTCTGATGACTAAATATTTAAATATCATATTACCCATCCTGGCAGATTACCCTTATTTATTGTTAAGCCAAATCCAAATATGTGTAGAGTTTCAGTATGTGACTGTGTCTTTAACTGTGTTTTATGTGTTCTCTAGGTCTGGCTAATCCTGGCGAGGCGTTCACTGTGTTTTATGGAGAAAGGAACCCATGGTGTGAGTAAAGAATGCAAACAGTATTTTATCTCATCTAATCAGATTTCACAGGTTTCAGATTCATTAACCAGAATCACCCCCCTCTCTCAGGGATTACAATCCACTGCCCAGGCTGTCCAGGCCATGGGTCTAGGTTTGTGGAGAACACAGCTGCCGAGAAGCTGGTAAATGTTAAAGTCATGTCGCGCTTAATGAAACCTGTTTGAATCATAAAACATATTCTGTGGACTGACTGTGTCAGTGTTGCTATCTATTCTTTTGTAGCGCCAGGTCATTAACTCATTCCTGGACTTCAGAGAAAAGGAGAAACACAGGTGAGCATAAACCCAGCATATGGGATTCACAGTATAAGACGTTTGGTCCAAGGTTGTAAGGACAGGAGTTGTTGTATGTTGTACACATTTTTTGTGAATTGTGATACTGGCCTGTATAAAATTTAATTCGATTTGAAATATGCCTAATATGAAGTGGCGCTCACTCTGCCATTGAGCATTTTTGGAACATTTGTGGATAATTTGTAAAATTGAACAAATAAACCAGTTATTGTCTTTCAGTACAGCGATACGTGGCTTTGTGTGTGGTAGAAATTACATAATTATCTGCAGGAAGGTTTCAAGGACATTATTAAGAAATTACTCATCAGCCATAGTCTGAGGCATAAATGAATATGAGCAACAACCATGAATTAATTTACTTTAATTAACAATATATTTTTTATTTCATTACTACCATGTGTGAATTTCAGGTTAAACACTAGTGAATGTCTCACTCTTGGTGACGTCACCACTGTGAATATGACCATGGTGAAAGGGGGCGTGGCGTATAACGTCATCCCTGCTGAAATGGACGTCAGCTTTGACCTAAGAATACCACCTACAGTAAATCTAGAGGTTTGTGCGTACGTCTGCTTGTGACGGCGTGGCTGCGGACTGCCTGTACATCACCTTTCCATTAACCTCTAACTTGCTACCCTTCCAGGAGTTTGAAAAACAGATCAAACTGTGGTGTAAGGAAGCAGGAGATGATATCACATATAAATTTGCTCAGGTTTGTGCACTTCAGCTCAGAACTCAGTGGTGTTACTGCTGTTTGTGACCTCCTGTTGTTAACCAGGCTGTTAACTGTCATCCTCTGCAGAAACATATGAACCAGGATATCACATCAACAGAAGAGAATAATCCTTGGTGGAGCACCTTCAGTGCAACCTGCAAGGCAATGTGAGGACACCGCGCATACCCAGTCTCCACACATCGAAGTTGATTTGAACATTTAACAACCAATGTATCTAACTCAGCACTAAGCATGTGCTGCATGCTTGATCTTGCAGAGTAATATTATTGTAAACTGTGTTTACAGAACATGAAAAATTCAGTGTTCAGATTTCTCAAGAACACAATGTGTCCAGTGTATAAGTAGATCATGAAGGAAGATTTTTGTACCTTCTATTTTTGCTTAGGCAACCATTTTAATATATTCACTCCATGAGTCTTCACACCTAAGCTGCAAATGTTCTCACAGCTCCCACAATCCATTTCTCTAGTTCAGAAAGAACTGCTTTGTCTACTCTGGTTGCAGCTACTAAGGAAACGGTTATGTTTCCCTTTAATTTCATGGGATATGGGTGTTAGTAGTTTTACACTTTGCCTTGCACGTAGTCACAGGTGACAAACGTTACTCTAGATTTGTACTGGTTCTGAGCTTATATAATGTGAACTAACTCTAAAGGCAATGTTTGTGCTCCAGGAATATGACTCTGGAAAAGGAGATATTTCCAGCTGCCACAGATAGCCGCTTTATCCGAGCAGTGAGTATAAGTACTGGAGTCCACGGTTCAATAGGAAAGTACCTTCTTTGAAAGTTCCCATTTTTACCACATCATTTTGGATATTTATGTTTACTCTAGGTGGGTATCCCTGCTATCGGCTTTTCTCCAATGAACTGGACACCAATCCTGCTGCACGATCACAACGAGTATCTGAACGAGCAGGTCTTCCTGAAAGGCATCAGCGTGTATGAGAGGCTCATCCCGGCTCTCGCCAATGTTCCTGTCCTTCCTGATGAGGCTTAGACAAGCTCTCATTTTTAATCCTCTCTAAAACACATTTCTTCTACTTGAAATTTTTGCAGAGATTACCAAAGAATAATAACATGTATATCATTAAGCCAAATCAAATACTTAGCCTTTGGTTTATTGGTTGTTTTTCTTTTCCTCTGGATTTTGTTTTTTAAGAATGAAGATTCTCAGGATAAGTTTTGAAATAAATAATACTGCAACTGTTTTTTTAACATGTTAACAATTGTGATTGAGTATGCCTGACTGTGTGCAGGCTTACATAAATATCATTTATTGTGGAAACTACGTTTCCATTAGTATGGAAAAATCTACTTTATGGAGTTTAGCTACTTGTTAAATTTTGCTTGATTTCAAAAGGATTATTATAGAGAGAGAATTTCATTAATTAAACCAGTACTGAATAAAAACTCTGTATTGTTTTCTCATTACTTTCATAAGGTTAGTGGTGTGACTGATGCCACACTGACTGACATGCAATCAAAAGGGCCCGACACAGAGAAGCAGGATTAGAGCTGATTAGAGGGAATAAACTTAACATCCAACCAACCATCTGCTTCGAGGATGGGAAATAAAATGTACCTCAATGACATCACTAGAGATGTTAAAACACCAGATCTATCAGCTCAGGTTGTAGTTTATCACAGAATGCACCCCATTAGTAAGAGGTGCTGTCTTCTGTGTCCAGCCTACGCAGCGCAATGAGTTTCATCATTATGTAGTAAATGTCTCCGCTGTTAATTGCAAGCAGAGTTAACCCAAGAAAATGTGGTAAAAGAAACGAAGATTCCTGATTAAATGACAGTCGGTGTGAAATATTCATGCAGTTATTTGACTAATTGCCTTGAAATTTTGGAACGCCAGACAAGTGCTGCCCTCAAACTTGATACAAACATTCATCTTAAAAACTAATTTGCACACAATGGTACGTGGACATTATAGCCGTAAGCTGTTATCATTTCTGTATCAGAGATGCCGCCATGACTGTGGCTTGGTGTATTTAACCATCTGATGAAGCAGTCTGGCTAAAACTGTGTCCCCACAGCAAATCTCCTCAAGAGGTTATTTACATTTATTCAAGAGAACCTTCCTGAAATTCTAAAAATAAAATGGAGACTGCACACGAGGATGCTGTGAAATGACAGTGCAAGAAAGGAAGTGGGAACTGTAAAAAAATCTTTTGATTTGTGATGCTGTTTACATGAGGTAAAGGTCGGTCTCATCTACAGCTCAGCTCTCTCTGGAGATGTCGTCCAATTAACAGTGTATGGCTCTCCGAGGGGGACTGGCAGGAAGACTGTGCAGTTAGTAATTAGTCTTTTCTCTACCCAGGACATGACAGCAGTATTAGCACGGCATGGAGACGAGGAAAAGCTGAACCCACATCTATCCTCCCAGAGGGGGCAGAAATAGATGCGGTCATCCAGCTGTTGAGTAATGCCTGGCTTTGGGAACACATAGCTGCCGTTCAACAATTCATCAAAGAAAGTTTGCCTTCCACTGCTTTTCATGAATTTGGTACAGCACAAAAACATTTTCACACTTATATTTCTGACAGCTCTTTAAGGCCAAAGTCAGCAATTTATCTTATTTCTCAGGAAATACTAAGTCAAAGGTTAGGATCAGATTTATTAACAGCAACCCCTGGGTGGGGGTAGGGATTCAATTCATGGCTCATGCAGTATCCCTACTCACCTGCTGTGGTCAGTGTTGAGTCACAGGTCTCTGGCCTTCCTGCTCATGCAGTATGTGCTGTAAGTCTACATGAATGTCACATGCCCCCCTGCAGTGTAACTACTGTCCTCTGGGTGTAATTACAGCGAAACTCTTTAGTAATGACCTCAAAATGTTCCGTGAATTGGTGGTAGATATTCATATTGTTATTGTTATGTTAGAAATGAGGTTCTGCTGTTAGGCTACATGGCTGAACAGCTGTTTGAAAAGAGTTGACAGAAGCTTTGCTCTTAAGTGGTTTCAAAATATATTTCATGGCATTTGTAGATCAACAGGTTGTAAAACAAACATTTTCCTTTAGCCTGAGCCAGTCATGTCATGCATTATATTTTTCTCAGTTGTTGTTAGTCACATTTTCCAACTTGTGATTTTTTTGCCCAGTATATTTAAATACGTTTTAGTCCTGTTGCATGTCTGTAATGTATAGACAATAAAGCATGTGTAGGGGTTTCAGTGTGAGGCCTTACAAGGCCAGATTCATCTCAACACCTTCTCTATGCAGTTTCTGGACAGCAGAGAGATTGTTGTGTCTGACTCAGCCACTACATTGTGGTAATACCTTCATTTATTATATGATCATTATAAAAATATGTTTTGTTTTTTGTGTGGGCCCATTTAATGTTGTTTTTGTCTTTTTAAGCATGAAGCACACTAGTACATTTACCAAAACTGACCTGGCTGTTTATATTTTTTGTTCTATTTTTGAATAGATTTCCTTAAATTCTTAAACCTTTGCAAAATATATATTTAGACCAGATGACGGAACCACACGTTTCTGCTTAACTGAATATCAGTGTAAAGCGTATGTGCTCATTTATTCACTGGTCACCTTAAATGTTAAGCACTACACCACTCTGGTGCCCCACGGCCCCATCTTCCCACCACATAATTTAGCTCTAGATAATGTGACTAATTGCTTTTTTTCAGTTGACCTCATGTCCTGCATGGTTCTCCACCCTCCATGTTGAGACTCCAGTCTTAGAGAGCCATGTTGTAAATGTTTCACAAGCTGGGTCTTGAAGGAGGTTAATCAAACCGGGCTCTCACCAAGGATCTGTGCTGGACCCAGGACGCCTCTTCATTATTCGATTCATGCTAAAATGTATCGAAGGTACCTGGGAAAGCATAGCTTATTGTAAATTAACATAAGGCAAAAAATCTAAAGAGCTATTGTTTAATCTTCCACATTTTGTCTGCATTTTATATAATCATCACGTGATTTCATTGTGAATACCGAGCTCACATATATTTTTATCGAGCTACCAAACACTCAGCTGACTTGTAGGGAACATGGGGCTTCTGGGACCCAGTTAGTAATGCAGCCTTGGGGTAGTAAAACAGTAGTTACCCAGTTTTTTATGTTGTTGCATTCAGGGACCCTTCAGTGTTGTGTCCATACACACCAAGCCGATAGAAAACTATATTTATGCCTATGACAACTCCCACGTGGCTCTGCAGAGATAAATAAAGCCAAAGCAGCTCCTTCTGCTGCTCCTCTGTTGCCTGGTGAGCGTGAACGCGCCTGGCTCCTCGGGCTGCTGATGAGAGAGAGAGAGAGGGACGCCGTGGACGCGCCGGCCTGTGTGACTGTGGTGGTGTTGGTGGTGGTGTATGTGGGAGCAGGAGGAGAGACTCTGCAGTGTCTTGGCAGCTGCATTAGTGCATCTCCCACCGTCCGCGATGCCTCCACGGCCAATGCCTGCCCCCCCCGCGTCCACTTGACTACAGGAAAAAGACAGAAAGTCGTCGGGAAACTGAGCCGGACGTTCCCGCTACAGCTCGCTTTATGCCCCGGAGACAGTCTGGAGCGTTTCATTCACGCATTGAAACCCCGTGACGAGAATTTTTAATGGAAAATGGCGATAGGCAAAAAGTCTTGCAGCATCGTCTGCTTGGTATCTCTCCAGATGATCTTGATTTTCAGCGCATCGTGGCCTGGAGCGGCGGCGCTCACGTTCCCGCAGCAATACACGTAAGTAACGGATGTAAAACATCGCGGGCTGTGATGGGAGACAACTTTGGGTTTGTCCAGTCAGCTCTAGTGTCAAAAGATACTTCAATCACCCTTTTATTTTCTGCTTTTACATAATTTGACAGTGCTGGCGATTACATCAATGTAAATGTTGGGTATTTAAAGCTCAGTCCTGTGCCAGGTATAGTCCACACATAGGAGACTCAGATCATATGAAAACACATATTTAGATTTTATTCTCTACGTCAAATACAAGACCTCTTTCATCTTTACTTGTCAGGTTAGGTTTTTAGGAGTAAAATGAGTTTTATTTGGGCAACCTCGCTTCCCCATCACCATAAGTTATAACCTTCATATTCAGATCCTCTGAGCACTGGAACATATAGATCTGTTTGCATATAGCTTCATATGAGGCGTCAGCGTTCAACACTCCACTGATCTGTAATAGAAAATAATGACAACAGTGCTGAGATGAAAAGTGATACTTTTCTCTGAGTAAATTACTGTCAGTGAAGTTGAAGGCAAGGCTGGTTATAGCTGAAGGATTCAGAGGCTCATTGTGTTCGACGGGCAACATTAAATCAGTGCTGTTGTAAAACCGACTTTTTCTCTTGCAGGGTTTTCCTGCTGCTGTGTGCATGAGTAGCCTACTAGATTTTTCCACGAAGACGTCCAAGTAAAGAGCAAAATATTCCTAAAACCTCTTGAGTAAACTGGCAGCACTACTTTAGCTGCATGCTTCATTCTTCTGTTGCATAGAAGGATGAAGGTGGAACCAATATTTGCTGGAGGCTGCATTAGAATTAGCATTTCTTATGTTTTGTCGATTATGTGCTAAGTTCATGCATAACCTTTAACCTGCTGCTGTTAAGTACAGCTGGCACTTAACTTGAAACTACAGTTATCTGGGCCCACCTCCAGGCTCTGCAATCAGGCTTCTCTGGAGGGAGGAACAGGCCAGATGGTCCACTCATCTTTGGGGCACACAGGGAGGGATTTCTGGCCAATCACAACTGGAGAGCCAAGGTGTATTTACCAATTAGGAAATGGGTCTATAAATCTGGGAGGTGTGTAAGTATGTGTGTGTGTGTGTGTTTTATGATGAATTGGGTTATTTCAAGTAGGGTATAGCTAGTCCATTTTCCTCCTCCTCCGCCGCCTCCTCGTTTTCGTAGATTTTTCTGCTGAGTGCTCTGAAACAGCTACATAGCCCACTGCCCTGGGTCTCTTCATGTAAGCTAAACGAAGCAGAATCACTACACTGAAAAACAGCATCTTATTTCAATTCAGAATGAATACTGCAGCAGTGAGGATTTATTCCCTCTACTCTCCTCTTTTTCCCTCCCACCCCTTCAGTTTGGACTGTCTGTCCCCTTTTTTCTCTGCATACTAATAGATAGATAGATAGATAGATCGGAGGCAGGTTGGAGCAATTATGGCAACTAATTATTTCCATTTCTTTTAATTAATTCATTAATTAAATAATCAATAAATTGATTTTAAATAATATAAACTTAAATTATTTTTATTGAGTGTTGTTAGCATAGCAGAAACAAACAATTATATTATTCATATACATTTTTACATTTATAATATTTATATATATTTTGACTTTTTAAGAGAGACATAATTGAAAAAACAGTTATACAGTATATTAATAACCTCAACACTGCTTGTTATGGGTAAAATGTTTGAAGTTTAAGTTTTGAAGTCTTGTGGTTAAAGCCAATCTTGAGGCTTCAGTGTTACCCAAATGTTTTTTCCTATAACCTTAACCAAGTTGTCCAAGTCACATCAACATATTCTCATTTTAAATATGTTAATTACATTCCACCTATAGAGAAATGAAAGATGTGCAGAAATCTGTCAAACACACATATGCTAAGGAAGACAGAGCACAATATGTTTGTTTGCATAGAGGATTGTTGCCGATAATGTCATTACAAATCTAATTACATATTAGCAATTCTTTGTGATGCGACAGTCATATTAGTTAAATACTAACACGCTAACAGTGCTAGGTGGCTTATTGAGTTAGCACAAAGAGGTGAAACATGACCAAAAAGAACTGCAAAACTACTACGAAGAGATTAAACACAACCAAAATGATCACATGACAACAGAAAATACACATAGAATGACACAAACATTGTTAAAGTCTAACAGCTGTCGAAACCTTAATGTGAAGATGGAGGACAAGTTAGAAGATTGCCAGTTCCTCTGTGGACCATCTGTGCCACTAAACTATGCCTCTTACATCCAAACAAATGTAATTTAGTGCAGTGTTATAGTTAACTCGTGGTTGTGCCTATATATCTCTACCCACTTATGCTGCTGCTCCACCCTCCAACCTCTTGTCTACGAGTAAATATGAGTCACATTGCGTTCATTACACTCGGTGCGTGAGTGTAGCAGGTAACAGAGGAGAAGCCGAGTACATTGTGTTGTTAAGTTGCCTCATCGCAGCACTGCAGTACAGTGTTGTGATGTCCCACAGGGCTTGAGAAGAGAAGAAATGGAGCACACAGCTGCACTGACTCACATGGTTAAAGGTGCTCTGCAGTTCAGCTGCCTATTGCCCTTTAACAATTTTGTTGTTGACATGGCAGAGTTTGAAGTTTTGCACATTTAATTTGAATTACGTTGTAAAGAACAAGTCAGCACAACAAAGTGAAGTAAGATGCACGGCTATTCTAGTGAGGTGCTGCCTCTCAGGTAGCATAAAAAATACAGGAAAGCCACATACTCATTACCTTCATTTCAAATTGTATTTGAATAGTTAAAGTTTGGCTTTGAAAGATATCATGGCAAACTGTCTTTAAAACCTAATCTGAAAGTTTGACAAAATATTGTTTTGCTTCCAGTCCAAAACATGCCAGGTGCTTAATGAGCCAACAAGACATTTCTTACATCTCACATATTCGGACACAGATTGTATTAAAGCCATGTGTGTTTAATAATATAATGCACATCTGAGGACACCATGTGATGAGTTATAGATAGAGTGTTTAAGCTTAGGCTGATTTTGAGTAAAAAGGTGTTTCCTGTCATCTGCCTTTTTTGGTGGGCTTCTCACATTTTTCTGCTGCTGCCTGAAGCTGAAAATAATTAAATTTTTAAATAGTGCTGTGCTAGTCGAAGACATTTTGTCAGGTGTTCGATCATATTTTATGGGCCTCTGGAATCTTTATGTGGCTGTAGTAAAGAGGAAATATCAGTATAGCTGTCAGCTGAGCTACCCTCCTCTAACATGGATCTGTTCATAAACCTTAAAATACATCTCTGCTGAAAAAAAGAGAAAAGTCCAACATAGAGAAGAGGTCTGAGAATCATTGGAGAAAAAAAAGCTTGGCTTGGCAGAAGTATTGTGTCTTCCTGCGGATCTGGACAGTTGAGACAAGATTTGTGGCTCCTCAAACACTAGAAACAAGCCCAACAAGACTCTAATCGGTAATGTTGTCTAGTAACGCTGCTGGAAGCTGTCTGACTGAAAATGGATCGATTTACTGAGCACTTACAGCATCCAGGATGATTTTCTGGGTATTAAGATGTATTTCCTCATTCAGACTTCTTTAGGTAGAAAGCTCAAATAAATGTTTTACCTTCACAACGCCTTCCTGAATCTATTTAGTGAGACTGAACTGCAGGATCAGTTGTCCAGCCAGTGAATGGAGGATGAAAGTGAAGTAAGGCAGGTGATCAGAGGACACTCAGGACAACATCTAGGTATAAAGAGTCTGTAACATTAGCAGTATAATAGTATTTACTACAATCCTCAGTCTTTTAATGTTTGTTCTGCATTTTAAGCAGGTCTGTTCCCAGAGGCTAATAGCGTTTGCTTCAGCACAGTATTGATGCACTGAATATGAAAGACATTAGTTCTTATACTGCAGTGCATTGCTTTTGTGCTGACAGGTTGTGTAGGATTGTGTGTGTGCTTCGAAACTGCAGCTTACAATGTGATTATGCTACATTATCATTGGGAAGTCATTTTGTAAGGAGAAGCACAGACTGTACTGTTTGAATAATGTTGACTAGTGTGAAGGATTCTTAGTCAAATGATCAGTGAAGGCAGCGTGATGCTGTTTTTGTTTTACTGACTCGAAATGATCATTACAGCAAACTGTATTTAGTCACAAAAATGTTCCACAGAGACATTAGAGTGAATGAAAAAGAGAATTACGTGGTTTGATAGAGTTGAGATGTGTTTTCCCATTTCATATTTTTGGTTTAAGTGACATCTCAGGATTACTAATCCTGCTTTCATACACTCTCCTGGATAAAGTTTAGTTTCTAAAAAGATGAATTGCTTTAAATACTACAGTTCCCACTAGCCCTCAGCACATTTGCCTCTACTTTATTTGAAATTTTATTTAACATATTCTTTTAAGAAGGATTTAGTGTCTCATCCAGGGACATGTAGCAGAAATCATGGAGCATGAACTTCTGCCCTGCCAACTGAGCTACTGCCGCCAGTTTAATGCCAATTTACTGCTTTTACAGAAAAAGAAGTACTACTTCTACAGTTTTTGTACTACTGCTTTATACTGAATATTGTTGTAAAGTCACTTTTCTCAACAGTGTATTCCTTACCGCCTCTCTGCACTACTACTTCTTCTCTACCTTCTCACATATTCTCATGTACACAAGCTTCTACCTAAATTATTTTTATTAAAGAGACAGATGTTTTCCAACACAGTTGATTTAGGCAAGTTTGCTGCTCTTCCAACTTGTGGAAGAACTCCTAATTAATGCTAATTTAACTTCCAGAATCAGGGCCTCTCTCTCTTTCGCATTGGTTTAAACACTGTTTAGTCACTGCTGAATTTGTTTTTGAGTTGCGGTTAACATTGTTTGAAGCCTTTATCCTTATTTTTTGTCAAAAATGTGTCACATTTAAATGATTCGGTTTATTACATTTTGTTTAATGAAGAAATTCAAGAGGAGATGAGAAGCAAAGTAATTGATGTGTGTCTAAAAGAGTTACAAAGCCATCACTGCAGACTCCATTATCCACAAATGGAGAAAATATGTAACAGTATTGAACCTTCCCAGGAGTGGCCGGTGTACAGATTTACTCCATGAGCATAACTACTCATCCAGGAAGGTCATAAAAAAAACCAGAGCAACCCCTAAAGAACTGCAGGCATCACTTGCCTCAGTTAAGGTCAGTTTTCATGACTGAACACTAACAAAGAGACACTGATGATCAACTAGGACCAAATAATTTTGCATTTTACAAGAAAATCCTGACGTTTGTCAGTCTTTGACCTTGGATTGTGTAGCAGGACAATAACCCGAACCATACCAGCAGGTCCACCTCTTTATGGAAGAAAAAAACAACACCTAAATTAAGGTTCTGGAGTGGCCTAGTCAGAGCCCTGACCTAAATCTAACAGAGATGCTGTGGCTGAAAAACCCTCCAATATGGCAGAATTGAAACAGTTTTGCAAAGAGTTGACCAGTGTAAGAGTCATTGCCTGTTATTGCAAATGCTTGATTGCCATCAAGGGGGACACAACCAATTATAACATTTAGGGGCATTTCAGGGTTTCATTTAATGAATAAAATCAAGCATGACCAATATGGAAAAAATCAGTAAGGGGGAGATATTGTAAAATGGAAACATGGATTTTCAAGTTAGCAACTCTGAAGCTCTTCATTGTCTTTATTTTTACATAAAGATCCAGCATGGAACGTGGTGTTTGTGGTTTTTTGTGTGGGAGGGAATTAGCTGGTGGTGGTGGTGGTTCTGCTGTGTGTTCGCTGGTGGGTGTGATTCATGTGTCGGTGTTGACATTTAAGAGAGAGATTGGTAGGAGCTCTGATGCTATCATACACTTCCTCATTAAATAATCAGGTACAAAATGTTTTATGAGTCAAGAAACATTTTCCTTTTAGTTTACAAAAAAGTCTGTGTTGGTGCTGGCTGTCCTCCATCATCAGGTGCAATGTTTACATTTGTTGATATCAC
>JAUMHF010000021.1:11671790-11689748 GCA_032359275.1 Microctenopoma steveboyesi
TAATGTTTATCAGTAAATTACAGAAAATAATGAACTTTATCACAATATGCTAATTTTTTGAGAAGGACCTGTATTTGTGGATTTTACATGGTTTAAAATTTGATTCCAGAAAGAGAAATTGACCAAAACAAACTGTGTATTAGTCTGTGTCTTGGCATTTCCCAACACCTGTCTGTGGATACCTGCTCAGTTGGTTCTGACTGAAAACATGAATCTTTAAAAACCTAAACGTGAATTTATACTTACTATATATAATAGTTACTCAAATATTGGATTTGTTGGGATTATTTTCAACTTCAGACCTGATGTGTGTGCAAAACTTTATACTTGTATAGTTGTATAATAATTATAATGAAAAACAGCTAATCCAGTGATGCCTATTCACAGTGGAACAAAGAATATTAGGCTTTGATTAGACTATTCATTGAATTAATTAATTAGATTTATAGGATCTCATAAAGCTGCCATGCAATGCACACTAGGAGCAATATGGGGTTCAGAATCTCCCTCGAGGACACTTTGATATGTGCATTGTTTGTAATGAATTTCATAGTCAGATTGATCAAAATATCACAGTTTACATGTCCAGTAAGTCATTTTTTTTATATCTTCACTGATGCGAACAGGTGCCTGGGGATTAGGGGTTGTCCCTGAAAAGCTAAATGCCAAAAGCCAAAAAACAGGTCCAAATGTTATCTGTAGGGGGCAAGAGAGCCCTGCTCAGTGAAGTTGTGTGGGGGCGTTCCCTCAGCAAAGAGCAGCGGCACGTGTCCTCTCTGTTTGTGTCACAGCAGAGCAGATGGTCAGCCTGCAGCCTGCAGTAATGCCTTAATGTGAGACTCACTTGTTCATTCAATCTTCATTAATCTGTCCATGTTCTTGAAACATTTTGAATCTGTTAAAGAATTAGTCCACAGTCACAAACACACGTCATTGAGACTGTATGCACAGCTGTGCTTTAAGCTCAGTATTAATGTTTGCATGCAAACACATTGTTTAACCGGTACAATCATCATAATCTTAGTGTAGCATGTTATTAGGATTAAATACAATTTACAGTTGAGACAGGCAGCTTTGTTAATACATTAGCCTGGAAGTACGGGCTCAATGAAAACTCAGACATGATAATGGTCTGAGTTCATAGAAAAACACGGTTTATTACTGCATGTTTCCGACTGTCCGGCGTGGGCCAGTAAGGCATCTGGTCAGTAAACTGAGAGACGTATTGGAGTTAAATTTGTAAAGTCCATTTATAGGACGTCATGCAGTATGTATGCAGAATTGCCAAATGCGTTTATCCAGGTCACTATCTCTCCTTCTGTCTTATCTTCCTCATCTCTCAGACATCTGTACTCGTGAGTCCAAGTGTCCACTGGCCTAAAACAAACAAGACAGTGCTAAGAGACGATAAGACATCTGCCAAATAATTCTATTATTCTGTTGTTTGTTTTAAGTTCTACATTGGAATTAGTTTGAATTAAATCTGAAGAAGAAATACCGTACTAAAATAATAAATAATAATTAAAATCTGTTTTCACTCTTCCCTCTCATCTCTTAATGACCCATAAAACCGGTTTAAGTCATAAGTAATGCATTGTGAGGCCACATTTCATAATGTTTACTGTGATGTGTTTTCATGTGTGGACTCATTTTACTTCAGGCCCTCTAGAAAGAACATCTGTCTCTTTTAGTTTGCAATGGGCATAAGACCCAAATCAGAACATTTACAGCAAACACATTTCCAAATAGGTTTCAATCAATATATTTATAAAGGACACAAATAGGTCCATAGTAAACAAGACAAGAGCACAAACAATAACACCAATAAATAAATAGATACATAAGACAAAAATAAGAATCTTACAGACTTGCATAGAGACTAAAACTCTAGTGGTTCCACATGGCAGAGCTTTGTGCAGGGTTTGTCCCAAAAAAATTACTTGATTAGGCAATTGACATAAAAATATCCTGATATACTCTGATGCTTTTATCCACAGGAAGCTAGTGCTGAGTGTCTTACTCAAGGACAAACCTGTACGGGAGGTGGGCTAGGATTTGATCCTGCCACCTTCTGCATCCTAGTCTGATGCCTACCCCACTGAGCTACCAGGCCACAGCTGCTTATATTTGTATAATTCTCCATTTATCTAACCAGCTTTACTTTTAAGAGTCATGGGGTGCTGGAGACACCAGTCTATCACAGGGCTGACATCTCATCCTAAATGAGATTGTTTGGGCCAATGATGACTCTAGTTCATGTTTATACACTTACTGGTCACTTTACTTTAGGTACACCTGTACTTCAATCCTACACAGCAGCTCTGCAATAAATTCTACTTTTACTCAGTTTAGTAATAGTTTTTATTACTATTCTATTCTATTTTCTTTTTGTGATGTTGTTTTTGTTCTACTTTCATAAATATTTTGATTTTTATTATAAATATTAGTAGTAGGATATATTTTACATTTTTACAGAGTTTCCAAACTGTAAGAAAAATCTTGCTTTTCGACAGAAAGAATATTTGTCTCATTTTAAAATGAAACTTCAGTTTTGTGATTCTGCTGTAAAAACTATTAAAGAGACAACAGACACAATGTGTGTATGGATTACATCAAAGGAGCCATATTTAGACTTGGATTGAACACAAACACGCAGTAATAATTCCCCTGTGTCCTTGGTATTGGAATATAAAAAGGATTTGCTTTAGCAAATTTAGGAGCTCTGCATTATAAGTCTGTGTCTGCTCTCAGGTTTGTTCTGAGATGTTGAGACGTCGGCCTTTCAGTATCCATTTCCATTAACGTTTGTTTCTTTAGTTTTACCACATAGAGAATATGCAATCTCACCATGGCAGCACTGTCATAACTAACTGCATTAGAGGCAACACAATTAAGTCAGCTTGAACAGTGAAAGCTGAGGATTACAAACTGTAAATAGAAAGAATTAGTTCAGCAGACACAGACCTTACAGCTGCTTTTACCTTTTTAATGTTGTCTGTTAAAAATTTACAGATATACAATGAAGAACGAAGACGTTTCAGCCTGGTCAAGAATCAGCCCCGCAGAATTGTGGAGAAGGTGGCTTCAGATATAGAAAAGCTCCTGGCTAAGAAACGCAAAGCTCTGGATGTAAGTCTGTGACTGACAGAATTAGAACACTTTACCCATACGACTGACCGCATTTTGTGCTTCTTATTTTCACTTTGTCCCTAATTAAAAATTATAATTTTTTCTGTAAAGGAAGTCATGTTTTTAAGAACTACATTGTGCACTTTAGTAAGATTATACCAGTTAAAATAATAATTATATTTTTTATATTTTCACATTCTATTTTATTTATTTATTTTATTTTATTTTCGTTACAGATAGATATTAGTGTGTTAGCTTTGTGGCACTGGCTCCATGAAAAATTAGAATTACATTTTTTTGTGTGTAAAATGTGGCGAATGAGTTTCTGACAAAGCAAATCTTTCTTGCAAGTGATAATCTAAAGATCGAAACATTACTTTCTTATAGTAAGCCCCTCTCCTGCTATTTATAATTCCTCAGAGCCTCATCTGCAGATAAGATATATCCAGCAGATTCTTTTCTAAATTAATTTATTATTGGGTAACTATGACATGGGTCACAGTTCATCTGCTTGTTTAAAGAGACAAAGACATGTTGTTACACTTGCACAAGTAATGTGTGATTTCTCTGTTGTCAACGAGCAGAGGTTAGCCAGTGAAGCAGAGCGGCTACAGCGAGAGCATCTGTGGCAGGATGGAATCAAGGTAAAACATAAAAACTGTACTTACAGTTAACCTGTGGACAGTGTGTGTCAGATCTGTGTCATTTTGTGCATGAACATATCAGTATTACAGTTTAGTGTTGCAATCAATGAAACGACATCATGGATGTGAAAAGATGTCCAATTTACAAATTTAGAATTAATTAACTGCTGTAAGTTGAAACCATATGTGTATGTCTCCGAGCTCTTTGACTCTATAAGGGATGACCCGAGAAAGAACATTTACACCAGTCAGGCGAGCTGATCCTTGAGTGCTCGGCTGGGTGAAACAGATGACTGAGTGCACTCAGCCGTGTGGTTCTGTCGAGTGCTGGACACATTGGCATGCCACTTTTCCACTTGGTTTGTTTCATTTGCCCAACAAAATGAAACACAGTTAACCTGATCCTTTCGCATCCTTCTCTGAGGCTTTGCATCCCCCTGTCGTTTTACTGCGCTGGTGGTTTTACATAGTTTTAGCTCATTCACTGAAAACTATGTAGAGTTCATGCAAAGCTTTTATCTTCTACTATCGAGTGAGATGAAGTTCACTCTTTTCTGTTTAATATGAAACTATATCTACAATTCCTGAGAGTTTGGCTCTTTGTAATATATTACAGCTCTTGTGGTAATTTTTTTCCAAACCACATTCATTTTTTTGCAATATTCATCTCAACCAGCAGTTGTTGTTAATTTGTCTTTGTTTTGTGTTCATTTAAGAGTGAGTGTATATATATTATAATAAGCTGATTCAAAAGATGACCAGAGACAAATGTTACGGTACGTAAACTGTGAGAGGTTTGTGTTATTGATGGATGTTGTTTTATTTAGTCTTTTATCTAAACCTTTTCTGCTGAATAAACCAGTACAGTTAACATTTGGCGGAAGACTGAATTACTGACAGGCTCTGATTTAAAGTAATCAGGAGAGGTTTACGTTAATGTCTTTCTTTGTCTCACTGGTAAAGACTGGATGAGAGCAGAGCTGTTACTTACACTCTCTTTTACACAGAGCTGTTACTTACAGCTCGGCGATTACGGCAAACAGAGAGAGTTGTCGTGTTCAATTGAATTGTTGACTAAGTTGCTCTGTAAGAATTTTTTAACCAGAACAGGCCAAAAATAGGAGCATATCAGCCTCTGCGTAGATGTCACACTCACTCTGAAGTATGCTGGGTCTCTGTGAAAACCAAGAGTAACAGGTGGCAATGCTCTACCCAGGCCTCACAGCCTGTCTGCTGAATCATGATGTGACAGCTTGAGCAGAAAACAATAGCAAACATTTGGTGGTTACAGTTTCACACATGGGAGCGTTTGCTCCTTTTTTTCATTTTATATCAACGTGCTTTTATGTCCAGCATGCCGGACGTTATGTCATCGGGCTGGCATCTGTGTGACTATCTTAGTCTTTGTAGTAGAAATTTATTACATACACATATGGATAAGATGATCTGATTATATTTTGTAGAATACTGATGCATACTTTTACGTAGGAATGAGGGAACGTTGATTTCCCAGACATCTGAAAAGCTTTAAGCAAGTTAAAACAGCCACAGAGATCATGATGGGACATAAGGCCAATTGTTTAGCTGACCTGGTCCTTTTAAGAAAAAGAGCCATGAAGCATAATATTTTATTTGCTCTGTGTGAAAGTCTACTTGTGTTTCCAGATTCCAGATTATTCATATTCCAACTTGTTTCATGTCAGCACTGATTTCTCTTCGTATGTGTATCTGTTTTCTTCTAGGAGCTGGACATGGCTTATTATGACTCTAAAGCTGAGCTGGATTATGTGAGTAACCAACAGATCTTTTTTATACTTACTCAGGCTTTTCAATAGTAGAAAGATTTTATGTGTTTTAAATTGAAAGTGTCTTATTGAAATGTCAATGGATCACTTTCTCTTGTTCCTATAGTACTCGATGGATGGAGAAGGAGAGGTGGAAAATCCCTCCCATATCAAGCTGGAGTTTGTTTATGACCCAAACTTCAAAAATAATGTCAACTATTCCCACACAGCTGTTCAGATTCCCACGGATATTTATAAAGGAGGTACATGCATAGTAAATGTTTTTATGTGTAATATTTGTGATGTGATTTCTTATATCCTGCATGTTTATCACGTCTTGTTCTTTTACCATCAGCTCCAGTCATTCTGAATGAGCTGAACTGGACACAGGCGCTGGAGAAGGTGTTCATGGAAAACAGTCGGGAGGACCCATCATTGCTGTGGCAAGCTTTTGGGAGTGCGACAGGAGTTACCCGGTACTACCCAGGTGAGTTTCAACTGATTTTTGTGCTTCTGGTTAACTTTGCGTGTCCTGTTCAAGTGATCGACACAAATTCAGTCTTATGTAAAAAGCATGAAGAAGACATTTCTTTCAAATTCACAGCTACACCTTGGAAAGCCCCTGATAAAATCGACCTGTATGATGTCAGGAGGAGGCCATGGTAAGGGATGATGATGCTTACATTTTTATAATTCTACATTTTATGTGCATTAGATTTATTTAAACCTATTGTCATTCGTCACAGGTACATCCAAGGCGCCTCGTCTCCTAAAGATATGGTAATTCTTGTTGATGTGTAAGTAATATTAATGCTTTAAAATAAACATCTTGGGTTTAGTAAATACAGAATTTTAGTGGAAAAAGTCTCTCTGTTACACGTCTGTTACTACCCGGGTCTCTGTAGAGCCCAACATTCACTTCATCTGCAGTTTTAATTAACTGTTGTTGAAATCCATCTGTGATTTTTCTTTCTCAGCCTTCCCAGCACATCTCAGTCACAAGTAATCAAATCACTTATGGTGTTGTTTCAGACAAATGAGCAGCTTCTTTGCACCCGTGGTCCTTCTTTCCTGCCGAATTGTAGAAATGATCTAGATTGGGTTGTGGGAAAGTTGACTCAAGGCTCCATCTCTGCACCAGAATCAGTGCAGCTCGTACTGTAAAATTAGGCACAGCTGAACATTTATGTTAGCACATTGTTATGTTATAAATCAGAAGGAATGGTTGATGCCATTTTTATGGGCGTTGGATTGGATGAATATAATCCTGCAGCCAGTTAGTTATATTAGTACAAAGACACTGAGACAAACTGGCCTGAAAGGACCGGGTCTGACAGCTTCAGTGTTATGCTAACAGACAGCTGGCCATGGCTTCATATTTAACAGATGAAGTTATCAATGTCATATCAAGTTTCCCACCACAAGACAGTGTTTATGCTTAAACAAGATCAGATCAATTTAGTTTCATGTGTCTGTGGTGGATCAGTAGCATGTACAGTACATGTGCTCATGTCTACACTGTTCCCATCATCACATTTCACTGTGGTGAAAATGTGTCACTGATAGGTTCTTTTTGCAAGGTTAAATCTATTTACGAATAGAATGAGGAAAACAAGAGAGTGAAACATTTTCCTTTGCTCATCACAGGCACTTGCAGGGAGTCAGAGAGAGAGAAACAGAGTACAAGTGCAATCAGTCAATCATACTGAACGTTAAAATACGCTTTCTCTGTATATCTTCCGTGTAAGAGCTGAGTTTCATGTTGCTGCACAGTCATATTATATAATATGTATCTTTTCTGAGTTTCTGATATTTGTGTGTGATCACTCAGGAGCGGCAGTGTCAGTGGACTCACCCTAAAACTCATCAAAGCATCAGTCATGGAAATGCTGGACACTTTGTCTGATGATGACTACGTTAATGTGGCGAGGGTTTGTATCTGCTGCACTTGTTATTCTTCCTGGTTCTCCGTCATTTCACTATCTCTCCGTCTTTGCCTTGCCGCAGCTGTTTCCTTCCTTTTGAAGTCATTCTATATTTAAAGGCCGACTGTCTCTTGCTGTGTTTCAGTTTAACGAGAAGGCCGAGGCTGTTGTTCCTTGCTTCAAACATCTAGTCCAGGCTAATGTGCGCAACAAAAAGATCTTCAAAGATGCAGTGCAGCAGATGCAGGCCAAAGGCACCACTGATTACAAGTCTGGATTTCATTTTGCCTTTAATCAGCTGTTGAATGTAAGTGACATATGATGTAAATCAATTGATTATGTCGGTACCTACGTGTGCACACGCTGTTTCACTTTTCTCCACCGTGTTTTTTTTTAGAAGACAAATGTCCCTCGGGCTAACTGCAATAAAATAATCATGCTGTTTACGGATGGAGGCGAAGACAGAGCTCAGGATGTCTTTATGCAATACAACTGGCCCAACAAAACGGTTGATTATTACTGGATTTGACTTTCTAAAAGACAACATGCACTGTTGCATCATAACCTGTGGTAAATAAAAATGTGCCCATTCGTTCCCCCTCAGGTCCGAGTATTCACATTTTCTGTGGGTCAGCACAACTATGATGTCACACCTCTACAATGGATTGCATGTACTAATAAAGGTGAGCTGAAATGTCTATGTGATTAATTCCTTTTATTATTTGTCAGCGTGTTCTACTTGGAGTGGCAGTAGCTGGAGATTACCTGCTTACTCGTTATTCATTACTTTTAGCCAACAATTACTTTGCTCGCCTGTTGACTAGTTTTCATGCAATCAGGATGACTGGCATCCTAGTAGTTACCCAATTAAATTAAATTATTAATAATTAAGTGTAATCGTGTTTGACTGTTAGAATCAGTTCAGTACTGCTGTTTATCTAGTTTAGTTGAACAGTTTAGGCTCCGTCACAACCTGGTTACAAAACATTGCAGTAGACTCAATAATATACCTAACAGAAAAGCAATTCCTCTATGTTATCAAAACATAAATTCTATGTTTTGGGCTGTGGATCATTGTTATAAGTTGGGCACTGGTAGATAAACAACATAAATTGAGGGTGTGTATTTTTATCATGGTTACATTCATTGCTGTTATATGCCCACTCAGTCTACACTGTAAAATAATTGTATACTTTAAACAGAGAATGAATACATAAATCATTGAGCCTAATGTACATAAAGTGCACTGACCATATTAATGGACCTGACTAATGTTGCTCACAGGGCTGCGTTTGCCCACGCAGAGGTCAGTTTTGTTCGTTAACATCAGATTTCGTATTTCCAGGGGCTCTTGTGTCTGTGAGGATGAGGATCATTTATGCACCTTAGAAGATCATTTGTTAAATGTATTTTTACTTTACACATAAATAAACATTTAGTTGCATTGAAGAATTGCAGCATCTTATAAAACTGACAAATTTTCTCCTTTGGTGCTGACTGTAGTGTTGTCGATGAAGGACCACAGTCATGCAATCCACCGACTCCTGAAGCATGGTCATGATTGTCATTACTCTGCACTGACTAAATGTTTAAAATGTACTAAAACATGCAACATACATGCAGGTATCTGATTATTGTCCTCTGAGATCAAATTAAATGTGTATATGACTTAAAACTATGTTTAAAAATTCCCTCACACAAACATTTTTCCCTGTAGACCCTGATTTGTAAATAGGCATTATAGCTTCTAGCTTATTTAACAGTCTATTGAAACATATATAACTCCACGTTTGGTGCCTTTTACATTTCCTATCTGTGGGATTTAAGTGACTGAGTTAAATCTGGAATAAATTTGAGTACCACTCCTGTGTTATTTTCTGATTGCTCACACATGCTTTTCCCTCACTCTCCCGTTCTCTGTTTGTCTTTTTTTCTCTGTGCATGCCAGGTTACTATTTTGAGATCCGTTCCATCTGTGCGATAAGGATTAACACCCAGGTGGGTTTGTCTAGTGCCTCTGACACAGCTGATCCCAGTTTACTGTTTCTAGTGCCCATTGTGGCACTCGCTCAGTCTGTAGAAACATCTACTTCCATTTGTTTGCACATACATTATCCCTGTAGGCTGCTGTTGGTTGTTCTGAGGCTGCAGATGGTCACATGTCGCTTTTGTTTTGTCAGGAGTACCTTGACGTGCTGGGACGTCCTATGGTTCTGGCAGGCAGTGAGGCTAAGCAAGTTCAGTGGACTAATGTGTATCAGGATGCTCTGGTGAGAATGCTGAGCGGATTTGTGCAAATGTAGAAAATGCATTAAACAAACAATATATACACACTGAAATGGTCGCAATTTATATGGTCTGGGATTTGTCTTTGCAATCTGTAGGGTCTAGGCATGGTAGTAACTGGGACCCTCCCTGTATTTAATCTGACAATGGATGGAAACTCACAGGTAATAAAACTAGCAGTCACATTTTTGTTTCTTTGTTTACTATAAGGTGACAATATCTCCCTCTTTAAATCACAATTAAAACACAGGATTTAAAAATTGAGAAAAAAAAGCTTTAAAATTTGTGAGAGAAATAAAGAAATCTGACCGTTTAAAGATTGTTGCTTTAAAAGATGCATAGTTCTTAAAAGACTGTCTACTAAGGTTAGTACTCAACATACATAAGGAGTTTCTAAAGTTATTGCATCATGCCCTGAGGTCGTAGTAGCAGTAATGAAATGTAATGCATTATAAGTTGCTATAATATTATGCAATACCACTGGACTACCTTTCAGTATCTGCAAATGAAAAAATAAAAATTAAAAGGACAGAGGGGTTAAAATAACTCGTTGTAGTGTATGGACAGTTCTGTGCTTAGCTTCACGTACCATAGAGACAAGAGTTTCATTTGCAGTACCTGTGAGAAAAGTAAGTTCACATATATTTAAATGTGTATTTTTAAACTTTTTACATTTTTATTCAACTTTTTTTCAATCAGAATCAGCTAATATTAGGTGTTATGGGAGTCGACGTGCACCTTGACGAGATAAAAAGACTGACACCTCGGTACAATGTACGTACATCACAGTAACACCACCACTAGTCACATTTCTCTTCTTCTGTACATTTGTACATGTACAAGTTATCGCCATCAGCCTCTTGCATCTGTCACTTTTTATTTCCTTTAAAGCTTGGAGCCAATGGTTACATATTTGCCATTGACCCAAATGGATATCTTCTCCTTCATCCTAATCTACAGCCAAAGGTGAGCTACTGTAGAAATGTAGGTGCTTTGAGAAGAGGTTACATGTCATCCTTGGTTTCAAGCACAGCTACATCATATGTATTTGATAATTAGCTTGTTTTCTAGCTGGTTTACATTTTACCTTTTTCCCACTCACTCGTCTCAGCTTGTGATCCTCCCTGAACCTGTGACGCTGGATTTTCTGGATGCAGAAGTGGAAGACAGCAACAAAGAGGAGGTGAGCATTTAATACAGCTGAAAAGTTTCATTTTCATTTTCAACCACTTACTATAGTTTATGTTTAAAAGTATTACTGAGCATTATTTGCCTGAGGACGACCTTCCTACCACTCTGCAGTGCTCTGCAGAGGTAGCACACACAACATTTATGTGACTTATATAGCTGTAACTGTTTCCTTTCTCGAGATCCGACGACAAATGATTGATGGGAGACCAGGTGACATGCAGATCAAAACCCTCATCAAGTCCATTGATGAGGCAAGCAAATTCTCTTTCACAGAACGTATTCACACAATTCAACTCTTCAGTCTGACTGTAGTTATCATCTAGCAATCACCAACATGTGCTTTAATCGAGTGGTAGTGTTAAAGGAACAGTCTGTCACCGCCTGTTTCATAAAAGCATTTTGTGGTGATTCATCATCATCATCTTGTGTTTTCTCTCTGCTAATCATAGTGGGAACATATAGAATAGTCCTGTCATCTTGCTGTGTTTCCAAACATGCACGTTGTTTGCTTTGACTGAAGACTATAACAATTTGTGTATTTTAGCAATATATTGATGAGGTGTACAGGGGTTACACCTGGACTCCTATCAATGGCACAGACTACAGGTGAGTGGCTGCTATGTAACAAATTACAAATAGTAATCGACCATCTGTAGCTTGCTGAGCTCTGTACACATAGATGGCTCTGCTTCTTTTTTTTTCCTCCTCATTCATGCGGCTCTCTGTTGGGATGTTGCCACCTGCAGTCTTGGTTTGGTACTACCCCCCTACAATGAGTACTACATACAGGCAGACCTAAGTGATGTGATGCTGCAGCTCCAGTGTGAGTATCAGGGAGAGATGTCTCATTTGTACATACTGTCGATGAGATGAACCACTGAAATCGCCTTTATTCTTTCTGTTATAGATATGCAGTCTTTGCTGCCCAGCTCCTTTGAATCATCAGGACATGTGTTTCTGGCTCCAAGGTGACTGTGCTCTCTTGATTTCACTCTCTCTATCTGTTAGTTGAAACAGTTACTTATTTATTTGTGCTCTCTTTGCAGAGAATACTGCAAACGTCTGCATATTTCTGACAACAACACCCAGTTTTTGCAGAACTTCCTTTCGCTCATGCTGGATATTTCTCCAGAATCCGATGAGTGTGAGTTCCATGAGTTAAAAGTTGTTATGTGTAGTTTATTCGCGTCACTGGAGACAAACCAACGTGACCATCTGCTTGTCTTTTTTGTCTCAGGTGACCAAAGCCTCATCCACAACCTAATTTTGGATTCTAGGATTATTGGGCAGCTGGCCTCTCGTGTATGGAAAAACAAGGACCTGAATTCGTGAGTCACATTGTTGTTGTTCTACACAATGTAGTTCTATCCTGTCTATAGTGACTAAAACTTAGCTTCCAGATAGAGACGCGGGCAGAAGACAGGACTTGTTAAACAAAAACTTTTTCTTACAGATACGGCTTCCTGGCTGTATTTGCGTCCACAGATGGAGGAATAACACGGGTTTTCCCCAACATGTGAGCGACATAGTTTATTTATTTAAGGTAAAAAAAAATGATATAAGAACATTTAATCATTTGTATTATTCTCGTACAGAGCTGCAGAGTTATGGGAAGAAGACCCTGAACCCTTTAATTCAAATTACTACAGAAGGAGCCTTGACAACAAAGGTTACATGTTCAGAGCTCCATCGAGATCCTGTAAGTAAATGAGCAAATACACTTTATTGTATCAGACTCTTTATAGAGTTTATCAGGTGTGGCTTTAATATTAATATTTAATATGAATATGCTAGGTGAATGTGGTTGCTCCTTAATTTAAACCACTGTCCTAAAGGGCTTTTAACATCTTCAGCATCACTGGAACCAGCTCCAGTTCCTATTTGAACATTGGTCCCGAGCTATGCGAATGCTCTGCTAAAGCTTGTCAGAATTTCTTCCACATGTTCAAGTATTTGTCACAAATACATTGTGACACACAGTTTATTTCACTCAAACACAATTTCAGAATGACAACATCAGTATATTAATATTTGTCTGTGGTTAGACTTTAGATGAGTGTTTTAATTATATATTTGTTGTGAACAGCTCTGGACGACCCTGTAGGTGCAGATAATGGCACAGTTGGAATTCTGGTTAGTTCAGCTATAGAGGTTAATTTAGGAGGCAAACTGCTCAAACCTGCAGGTAAGACAAAGACTTTTATGTTTGTACATCACAGCATGATGTGATGCATTGTGTGCTGGGAATGTCAGCATTACGTTTCTTCTACTTCTGCGTCATCCTTTTCTTATAATAATCAACTGCTGGGCATCGACTCAGTGGTCGGAGTGAAGTTGGACTTGGAAGCGTGGGTCGACAAATTTAAGATCCTGGCCAGCAACGTGTCAGACAGTCGGCAGGGACCGCACAAGGTACTGTACAATGTAGTGCAGTAATCACTGATTGCTCAAACAGAACTAAACAAAAGTGTCATTATTGTCTCATTACACATTTTATCAAACAGTGTGGGCCATCCAGAAGTTGTGAGATGGACTGTGAAGTGAACACAGATGTAAGAATCTACTTTAACTTAACTCTCATATGAACAAAACTACTACACTAACTTAGATCTGCTGTTTTGTCTAGTTTAAACATGACAAACTTTTTCCTGTGACACTATCTTTAGGATCTCCTCTGCTATCTCATCGACGATGGTGGGTTTCTTGTCATGTCCAATCAGAGAGATCACTGGAAAAAGGTACGTCTGTGGGGTCATTTATCGTAATTTATTGTCTAGTTTAGGTTAATTTATACCGTATTCCTCATTAAAATGGAATCTAAGTTATCTTTTCAGGATTTGAGTGTCTTTCCTGTGTAATCTCTTCCCGTAACACTGATCCCTCTGAAAATACTAAGCACCTTATACCGTCTCAAAGTTTAGATCAATGTAAATATCATTACAATAGATTATGAGAGGTATTAATAAAGGAATATGAATCCAACATTTGACCAGCTGTCTTTTCTTTGACTCTGTATCAGATCGGCCTGTTCTTTGGAGACGTGGACCCATACCTGATGCATGCACTGTACAACAACTCTATTTTCACCCGGCGTCAGTCTTTTCACTACCAGTCTGCGTGTGAACCGGTCAGCAGCAGCCACACTGGTGCAGCACCGAGAGGCATCTCTGTGGTAAGACACAACGTCATGCAGATTTTAGATTCCGGTCATTTTTTCTAACCTTCATACTCTGTTTACTGCAGCCGTCCATTGCCGACATCCTCAGCTTGGCGTGGTGGACGTCCACAGTAGCATGGTGAGAATTTTTATTGCAAATCAGATGACGCCGGGAACATGTGAGGTGCCCTTTAAAACAATCTTAACAGTGTCCAGACGCCTGCACATGAAACCAGGAAGACAAATCCTTTTTTTGCGATGGGCAGCTGCCCCTTTGTGCTATTTTCAGCTCAGTGTTAATGTCAGTGTGAGGTGTTTATTGTTATTTATTGATGTTTCCAGAATGGACTTTTCTCTGTAATGAAGTGTAATGTCTGTGTTCAGGTCTGTGATGCAGCAGTTACTGTATGGACTGGCCTATAACAGCTGGCTCTTTCAAGGTGTGTGTGGTGATATCTGAACAATCTGATGGACAAATTACTTTGGTTTAATGAATGATTACACGTAAAATTTAATTAATTTTAAATTACTTTATGTATTACATGTATAACAATTACCATGTATATAAAATGATGAATTTGACGGCGTGTTTTTGTCTTTTAGCTGATGTCCTTGTTGAAGGGTTAGAGACTAAAGAGAGCAGCTGTGTGACCATTCAAAGCCAGTTCTACTTTACAAACACCTCCCACTCATACAATGTGCTGCAGGACTGTGGAAACTGCTCAAGGTGTGTTTTCTGAAACGTCAACAAATGTGTTGTGTTCAAGCTCTCATGGTTGTACTATACATAGGGAGTTGGCTAAATGTCCATCACTGTCTCTTATAGGCTGTTCCATGCAAAGCAGATAGAAAACACCAACCTGCTCTTTGTTGTTGCTGAGACGCTGCCCTGCAGCTCCTGCGAGATAGAGAGATTGACCCAGGTCAGGACAGAGTGTATCCTTTCTGTGCTCACACTCTCTGCAGTGCTTTCATATGTATTGAACTGGAAACCTCATCCATCTTGTGTGGCAGGTTGTGTCCACTTTTATTGCTACTTCCCGTAACTAATAACAGTTCAGGAGGAGAATCCATGCGAAGTGCTGAGCAACGCACGATATCGCAAAGGCCCGACTTCCTGTTTTGACTACAGTGCCTTAGTAAGTAAAATACACTAAAAGACACACAATATTTACAAATGCATAATGTTTTGCCTAAGTCCCTATGCTTGCAATGGGACGTTTTGAGCACAGAGACCTGTTTTAATAAACATGAATTATATTTTGTAGAGACACATAATGTTATTATAGTACAAACAATTATTATTTGATTTACCTTGCTAATTTCTTCACATTACTAAATGTATTATTATTTAATCAATCCTAAATAAGGTAAGTTGGTTACACACCACAAGTTTTAACTGTAGTATTTTAGTCTTCATACCATGTTATGAAGAATGTTTGAGTAATAATAATTTGTACTTAATGTTATTTGTTTGCTCGAAAGTAATTGTTCCTGTGCTCAAAATGTCCAATATCATACTGAGGACTGAGGCACTAACACAAAAGTAACAATTTTCTTTATTTACAACAGATGAGCAATTTCCTAAAGAAAAAGCAATTTATTTATTTAACTGTCTTTGCAGGAAAACACATCGGAGTGTGGAGGGGGTCATTCTCTGCAGTCCTCTCTAAGAGTCCTTATCTTTATTCAGCTCATCCTCCCTCTCTTTCATCTCTGACACATGCAAATGATCTAACATCTCTCGTCTCTTTAGGTTTAGGCTCGGATCTACTGAAAGTCAGAGAATAACTGCATTGTGCCGTGAAAAACAGCTCAGCTCTTTGTGCTTTTTTGCCTTTTTGCTTCTGCAATTGTTGGTGATCCAGGGCTTGACTGCAAAAGAATGTGCTGAGTTTGCATGTTTCTTAATTCAACTAGGAAAAGCATGTTTGATATCTTTGCACACGGGCTTGGCCGTGTTAATAATCACCTGGCAGCCAAAATGTACTTTATATAGACCAACAAATAACCAGCCAGCTAGAACAGATGTTAGTCAAAACTTCAGGTTTGATTGTGGTGGTGAAAAGTAATAAAAACACATAACTGAGTGACAATTTAAAAGTATTTTGATATTCCATTGTCACCTCAACAGCTCCTATTATCTTTCTCTCAATTGCTGTTTTTTAGCACCATTTGTGTGTAAGTGGGGTACCTTACTGGATGAGACTTGGCTCACTTTAGTTGGATTGATACTTCTACTACAATGGCTGGTTAAACAATCCAGGATGTTCAAGAAGTTAACCATTTTTTATCACATTATGCTAACCTCTACAGCATGGAAAAAGAAATGTTAAACGATAAAAAGCCAGAATCTGCTGCTGGTTGAGCGCAATGGTTTAGGCTCCCATTAGCGCTGATTCTTTTTTGTAGCAGCTTCTGCTTGTTTTGGCTGAAAATGAGTTACCTATTTTTGTTTGCATGGCCAGTTCTGGTAATTGTTTGCACACGAAGGAGCTGCTGTAGTTGTAGCTGTTTATACATGATAGTAGATCTGGGCCTTAACCGCACATTCACATTAGTGTCTTTCAGTCCACCTCTGACCTTTGCCAAGACAGTCTAATTACTACAAACTGTATTGTACATCACTCAAAATGATTCCCTCTCATTACGTTGTCATATGAGACAACAGATGTGAAAATGTAAGTAGGACGAGAAAGGCTTATGGAGGTTTTAGGCCTTCAACAAGATCTGGTGACTCGTCAAAACACATTTTAGTGATGACACATCCATGTCATTATGACACAAGGATTATACTTTATGTATGTCAAGTTTGTTGAGATGCTTCCACAGACACATGGTATGATCTTAAAGTGCTTCCAGTCAAGTAAGAAGTTTTCAGAATATGTAAACTCGAACAGCAGAAGACCAAAACCATAAAACATTGATTAATTTTGTAAAGTAGTAGAGTATCTGACTGTACTATTTAACATGGTTTGGTTCCATAATACCATTATAATTGGACATTTAATTCTAGGATTAATATTTGAGTTAGTTATCTGTGTAGTCTTATATCACAAAACATCAGTGTGGATGACGTGTTTTTAAACACATTACATCTGTTGTTTGATTGATAGGAAGCACTTTCTCTCGTTTTGTATCAGGCATTGCCACTATTTGTCAAATCCTTTTATGCACTTATGTATGCTTCTGTATGGGGAATGTAGCTTCTGAACAGCTTTGATGTTTTAAAGTATGTTCTTAGTATATGAAGCTTCATGACCCTCTGTTGATATTCCCCTAATGTCTTCTGAAAGTGATGATTCACTGTGGCAGAATACTTGCATTTTATCTTGCATACCACACCATGGTAACGGAAGGTAGCATTATCATACATTTATGTATACTGACATGTCTGTGCAGTGCTGTACATGGGCTCAAAACAATTTTTGTTTTGAATGTTTCATGTTTGTACTGTATGACTGTACTGACCACATTGCACAAAAACTATACAACATACAGTGGTTTAAGAAAGGTTTCGCAACGTACTAGCTTTGGTGTATTTCATTTTAAATATATAATTAAGCGTGCAAAATGTGGGTCTTCTAAAGTCAATTAGAGTTTTAGCTTATGATTTATTTTATTTAGCAATGTTGTCTATAATATGTCAACAATATAACATATCCATATATATACACACATATATATCTATATATATACACACATACATATCTATAGATATAGATACAGGTCCTTCTCAAAAAATTAGCATATTGTGATAAAGTAAATTATTTTCTGTAATGTACTGATAAACATTAGACTGTCATATATTTTAGATTCATTACACACAATTGAAGTAGTTC